>OU744809.1:24911760-25348208 GCA_916614155.1 Mesoligia furuncula | reverse complement strand
CACGAAGTGGGTAAGATTTTGATGAGCCTAAAATCTGATAGTGCACCTGGCTGGGATAATGTACCAACTAGATTTCTGAAATACATTGCCCAGGAAATTGTTCCTATTATATCCCATTTGGCTAATCTCTGTTTTAATAAGGGTGTCTTCCCTGCGCCGCTTAAGAAATCTATTATCATACCAGTTTATAAGGGCGGGGAGAGAGACGATGTCAACAATTACCGACCCATATCCATATTACCAGCTATATCTAAAATTATAGAAAAATTATTTAACGCTCGACTTATAACATATTTTAAAGCATTTGATATTCTTAGTAGTTCTCAATTTGGATTTAGACAGGGAATTTCGACTGAAGATGCAGTTACTGCCCTTACCACTCTTATAGCTGATAATCTGGATAATGGTTGTAAGTGTCTGACAGTTTTCCTAGACTTAAAAAAGGCTTTCGACACCGTCTCTGTTCCCATCCTGATAAACAAATTGGAAGCTGCAGGAATACGAGGAACTCCGCTCAAATTTTTAGAAGACTATCTGGCAAACCGAAAGCAGCGAGTCAAAGTAGGAGAATATGTTAGTCACGACGCAAATGTCACATTTGGTGTTCCGCAGGGAAGCGTACTTGGGCCTACGCTCTTTCTCCTTTACATCAATAACTTATGCAACCTCAGGATCAGTAATGCTAAAGTGTTTTCCTATGCTGATGACACTGCTGTCGTTTTTGCCGGGAACACATGGCATGATGTTGCCCTGAGTGCTGAGGCTGGTATGACCCGGATAGCTACATGGCTAAATGATAACTTGTTGACTTTTAACACAGCCAAAACAAATTATATCTGCTTCAGTATATCTAATCGTTCCAAGCCTAGTAAAGAACTAAATATAAGAGTTCATACCTGTGATTGTTCGAATAACTGTTTATGCCCAACATTAGAAAAGGTATCTCAAACTAAATATCTCGGTGTTATAGTTGACCAAAATCTATCCTGGTACCCCCACCTTGAACATGTAAATACTAGAATTAGAAAACTGAGTTGGATTTTTAAGACGTTAAGGCATATTGCTCCAAGGAATATACTCACTAACTGGAATACGCCCAGGCGCCTCATCAACGAAATATACATAGCTTTGGTGCAATCCGTCTTGACGTACTGCATCCCTATTTGGGGAGGAGCAGCCAAAACTAAATTTATTGACCTTGAACGGGGACAACGTGCTATTATAAAGTTGATGTATTTTAAGAACAGTCGATTCCCTACTCAAAGCCTTTACCAAATTAGCGACTTACTCTCCGTGAGAAAACTTTATATTATTAAAACTATTCTAAATAAACACAAATCCCTTCCTTATGACCCCAAACAAAATTTAAAAAGAAGAAAAGACCTAATAGCAGATGTTCCACAAACTAAAACTAAATTTGCCAGTATGCAATACAAAAACCGCTCTGCTCAGCTTTACAATAGATGTAATAGAGTAAATTACATACACGACAAAAAAAAGCATGAATGCAAAAAAATACTAACTGTATGGATTAAACCACTTACTTATGAAGAAACAGAAGCTTTATTGTTATAAATACTCACAATCACTAGTCATATGCTCAATACCTTTCACTCATTTCATTCTCTCAACCACACACATCCTCCCCCCACACATACACATGAACAACACACACACATCCTGACACACACACAATTCAGTTTTACACGCACACTTTGCTAACTTTTAAATGTAACCCAATATTTATATAGTTTTAGGTTTTCAGTTATTTTTTTTTATTTTTTTTATTTGTATAGAAATTGTATAAACTAGACAAATAGAATAAACAAGTATTTATGTAAGTTCTACTAATGCATGGAAGAGCGGAGTCTCCTAATACAGGCTTTATACGCTTAAAAGGAGGCTCCAATCACCACTGATGTAATACGTGAACTTGTTGATTCCAATAAACATTTTTTCATTTTTTTCATTTTTTTTTCAGTTGTTGCTGCTGATGGATGTATTTTAAGATGTGTGAGGCTCCATTTTAAGCCTAGACAAAGGTTTTGTTTGTCTATACTATTTGTTTTCGTTTTTCCGAACAAATGAGTGACAAATCAACGTGACGATCTTCATAGTGTCCGGTAATCAATGGATAACCTCTTCAGGGGTCATTGTACTTAGCATTATGAACAACCATTACTATGGGACCAAACCTGAAATCGCGAAAAAAGTATCAGCAGTTTCCTACATTTTGATGAGTTATGCAAACATAAATGTACAGCAATAGATTTTTTTTCGCCTTTTCATGTTTGGTCCCGTAGTAAAAGTTGTTCATCCATTATCCATTATTATCCATTAATTACCTGTATATATAGTACCTACTAGCTTCTGCCCGCGACTTCGTCCGCGTGAAATTTCACCCTCCCCCCATTCCCTCTTAGGGGTTTCGAAAAGCCCTTTCTTAGTGGATACCTACTCTTCACAAAGAACACACACTCCAAATTTCACGTCTCTAGGACCAGTGGTTTAGGCTGTGCGTTGATATATCAGTCAGTCAGTCAGGACTTTGAATTTTATACGTATGGATTATAAAGAGGTATTTGTTTGCAAGTGTGGATGTAAGAAGTGATCTCCGGAACTGCTAGTCGAATTTGGAAAATTTTTCGAGGAAGGTTAAAGGCTATTTATCACCACGCTACGACCCTTAAGAGTCGAGCAAAAGCAAAAAAACTCAAAAAAAAATCTAAGCGAAAAGGAAGTAATAGCACGGGTGAGCGATGGGATGCGATGCGATGGGTCATTGTCGAAATTTCACATGGATGACGTCGCGGACAGAAGCTAGAACCTTCTAAAGTTCGTTACAAGGACGTCCTAATATAGTGTCATCATCTGCCTAGCCTTTTCCCAACTATGTTGTGGTCGGCTTCCAGTCTAACCGGATGCAGCTGAATACCACCAGTATTTTACATGGAGCGACTGCCTATCTGACCTCCACAACCCTGTTACTGGGTAATAGGAATACCCCTTGGTAAGACTGGTTGTCAGAGTTTCGGGCTTCTGACTACCCGTAACGACTGTCAAAGATCCACGAATGACAGCCGGGACCAACGGCTTAACGTGCTTTCCGAGGCACGGAGGGGTCTCGGTATGTAAAGATGGTCACCCATCCACAGACCAACCGCGGCAAGCGTAGCTTAACCTAATCGATCGACGGCTGTTATCATTTAGCCACGGGCCCCTCCTAATATAGTGTCAATATTTAAAAATAATGTTATCTAGAACATGTTTTCACGCCAAAGCGAAATTTTATGTATTTTCGCATAGAAGTACCAAGATAATGATGTACTATTAAAAATACTCATAAAATTTTACTTCAAAATCAGCCATTCAACATCTAAAAACGTCCCATAATCACCACATTACAAAACCTAATGATCTGCCTTCCCCCATAGCTTCCCCCAATTCGTTTTGATCCCCCAAACGATAATGCAGTGACAGGGGGCAAGGAAATACTCGCGCATGGCATGACAGCTCGGGAGATTATGCAAATTTCGATAATACAACCGAGCGATGGATGAGAAGGTTAACTGTAAAATAAGTATTAAGTATCTCGAATCAGACGCGGGCGCTTGAAATAGCGTGGTGAGCACTGTGACCTGTAGATATTTAGAAAAGCCATCAAGTTTGTCGATGCGCTCCTGACTTTTGAAATAACGCTGGAATTACTTGATAGAGGCATCAGCAACAGGGTGTAAAGTCCTCATTCTCCAAAGAAAATGATGGACCCTCCGACCAGAAGGGTGTTGTGTCTGGCGCGCAACTGCCTGATGTTTCATATCGGGTCGTTGTATTCTAAGCTAGTTGCGCGGTGAACTCTGCTTGCGAGATGCAGGATTTTGCGTGACGTCAGTATGACGCGTAGTTCTCTTGTGGCGTTGTAGATACCACTACAACTCTTATATTTATGTGTCATCATCATCTGCCTAGCCTTTTCCCAACTATGTTGGAGTCAACTTCCAGTCTAACCAGATGCGGTTGAATGCCTGTATTTTTCATGGAGCTTCTACGGACGAACCGCAGTAAGCGTCGCTTAACCTGATTGATCGACCTGTGCGGCTGTTATAAATGCGGCTGTTACAAATTGCTGTGCGGCTGTGACAAATTGCTTTCCAAGACACAAGTCTTGGTGTGTAAAGATGGTCACCCACCTACGGACGAACCGCAGCAAGCGTCGCTTAACCTGATTGATCGACCTGTGTGGCTGTTATAAATTAGCCACACGCCCCTCATATACTTACCAAGACCCCTCCGTGCTTCGGAAAGCACGTTAAGCCATTGGTCCCGGCTGTGATTCGTGGATCTTTGACAGTCGTTACGGGTCGTCAGAAGCCCGAATGTCTGACAACCAGTCTTACCAAGGGGTATCGTATTACCCAGTAACTGGGTTGTGGAGGTCAGGTAGGCAGTCGCTCCATGTAAAATATTGGTATACAGCTGCATCCGATTAGACTGGAAGCCGACCGCAACGTAGTTGGGAAAAGGCTAGGCAGATGATGACGCCCCTCATACATGTGTATCAAAGTTCTATAAAGTTAGTTATGAAGAATAGATTACTTTTCATTTTGTTTTTTTTTTTTGCCCTTGACCTCGATCACGGCTGATGGGAAGCGATGGATGAGGTCCATGGTAGAACGAGCGTGCCCAGAAGATGCCTAAGGAACTGGAACTCTCACGCATTGACGAAACACAGCAGGCTGCTTGACGCCGGACTACGGCGGGAGGGTGGTCGCAAACCAGGCGGGGGTTAGCCCTACTACCGCAAGTGAAGAATTAGCCAGTCAAATAAGGTGCTAGGTATGACTGTCCAGGATGCGCCGAGCGCTCGGTTCAGTTGAGTAACTGGTGGAATAAACTGCGCTACACGAGGCTTCTCCATGCATCCCAAAAATAATTCTGGTAGTAAAGGGGAAGCTTTCTCTACAGAAAGCTTTCCCTGTACCATTATTATGCGAGATTATATTTGTTTGCCTGGTTTTACCGAAAATTTGATTTTTGTGAGGATAGATTAATAAAATTCACGGATAGCAAGTAACGGTGTATTCAAGACTGACTAATAAAAACAATGTAGGTACATTAATAAAAAATGTCTCACTCGCGATGATGATTAGTGTTACGAATGAGACTAGCAGCACCATCTAGTAGTGAGGCGCGTAAACATTCCGCCCACCAAGAACCTTCTGTTCTTCCTAACACCGCCCACCATACCAGAATCGTCTTCTTTTATGCGGTGTCTAGGCGGGGCAGTAAAATAATCTTTGATAAAGGTCTTTTGAAGGTAGATCCTTTACCCTTTAGATCAGCTACTCTAGCTTCTCCGTCTGGCCCTAGATGTATATGTGTTATACGAGCTAGTAACCACTTAGCTGGTGGTAAATTGTCATCTTTTACCACTACCACATCACCAATCTGAGGAGGTGTTGTTTTGGTTTGCCATTTGTAACGTTGTTGCATGGTATGCAAAAATTCTTTAGACCAACGGTTCCAAAAATTTGACATCATTCTCTGTATTAATTTCCATCGATTCAGCGGACTTATCCATTCGTTTTCATCACGTGTATCCGGGATTGTCATCAATGATTCTCCAATCAAACAGTGTGCGGGTGTGAGTGGAGCCAAATCGTCGGGATGGTCATTCAACTGTCCTATGGGTCTTGAGTTGAGACAAGCTTCGATTTGACTCAGTAAAGTTGACATTTCTTCAAATGTTAAGGTTGAAGCACCAATTGTCTTTGTTAAGTGCTTTTTTACTGATTTAATACCGGCTTCCCATAGACCGCCAAAGTTGGGAGCTCTTGGAGGTATAAAGTGCCATGTAGTTCCGTCGTTAGACAGGAGCTCAGCCACTTCCATAAGTACTCCGTTCATACTCTCATTTAACATGAGGGTTAATTCCTTTGCTGCTCCTACGAAATTGAGTCCGTTATCGCTCCACAAATCGGAGCAGTGTCCACGGCGTGATACAAATCTGCGAAATGCTGCCATGAATCCTGATGTTGTCAAGTCGCTTACCACTTCTAGGTGTATTGCACGAGTCACCATGCATACAAAGAGGCAAATGTATCCCTTGAAAGATTTCTGCCCTCGTCCCTTACTGGTGCGTATTTGTATCGGTCCGGCAAAATCGACGCCAGTGACTTTGAAGGGTCTCCCGGGATTTATCCGTTCCCTGGGGAGTTCTCCCATTTGTGGTTGGATCGTAAGGGCTCTGTGCTTGGTGCAAACGACACATTCACGATAGCACCTTTTCACTAAGGGCTTCAAGCCAATTATCCAGTACCGGGAACGAAGGAAATTCATCGTAAGTGCCATGCCGCCGTGCAGTAACTTCAAGTGAGCATCTTTAACTAGAAGAATAGAAAGATGTGAATCACCTGGGATGATGACCGGATGTTTGTACTCATGTGGTAATGTTGCTGCCTGTAAGCGACCTCCCACTCTCAGTAATCCATATTCATCAAGATAAGGATTTAAGGAGATAAGTTTACTTCTTTTCTTAATTCTTCCCTTTTCTTTTAAAGCTTGTATTTCTTCTTCAAATTTTTGTTTTTGTGTATATTTTAAACATACATCTAAAGTTTCTGTTATTTCTTTGCAGGTCAAATATCTCGGCGGTTCTTCTCTAACTTCTTTTTTTAATTTCAGACGGAGAAATCTTCTACAATAGGTAAGTACTCTTAACATTTTATTAAAGTTTGAAAATAGTTCCATAAAATTATCTGTTTCTTCCAAACAGGTAAGGGTTACTTTTGCTTGGATTTTCTCTTCTAGGTCAGTGTTTAATATTTCCCTTTTGCTTCTATTTATTTCCAGATCCATAAGCCAGTGTGGTCCTTCCCGCCACAGTTGCTGATGTTGCAATTCGGACGGGTTAACACCACGCGATGCAAGATCAGCAGGATTTTCTACGGATGCAACATGACTCCAGCTGTCATTATCAATACGGTTTTGTATTTCTGTTACTCGGTTAGCCACAAAAGTTTGCCATCTTATTGGTGGGGCTTGAATCCATGCTAATACCACCATTGAGTCAGTGTAGGCGTAAATTTTATCTCGAGGTATTTTTAAGACAGATGCCGCTTCAGACAATTGTTTAGCTAATAAAACAGCTGCACATAATTCCAGACGAGGCACAGAAATTTGTTTTAAGGGTGCTACCTTTGTTTTACTTTCTACAATAGAGACATACACTTTGTTATTTTGGACAACCCTCATATAAAGGACTGCTGCATAAGCAGTTGTCGAGGCGTCCGCAAATCCATGAATTTCGGCTTGATCATTGTCAGGGTGAGTATACATCCATCGACATAGTTCTATGTTGTGCAGGTTTGGAAGTTGTTCACGAAAAGATAGCCACTCTTCTTGAAGGTTAGATGGCAGAACATCATCCCAGTCAACTGAGCACAGCCACAACTTTTGTATAAATACCTTAGCCGTGATAATCACCGGCGCTAACCATCCAAAGGGATCAAATAAGCGTGCTACTTCTGCTAATACGCTTCGTTTCGTCATTGGGGATGTAACGTCAGTTTGGTTTATGTGGAACTTGAATTTATCCTTTACTCTATCCCAGGACAATCCTAATGTTTTTATAATTTGGTCAAACTTGATTTCAAATGGTTGGAATAATTCACGTTTGTGTTGAGCAATATTCTCCAAGAACCTGTCAGAATTACTGGACCATTTTTGTAATTCAAATCCTGCGCTACTCAGAAGCTGTGTAATTTGTGAATAAATTTCTGTGGCCTGTGCTTCGTTGGAAGCGCCTGTCAGCAGGTCATCCATGTAGAACGAAGTTTCCACTATTTCAGCTGCCAAAGGGTACTTCTGGCCTTCATCTTTTGCAACCTGAATAAGAGTGCGAACTGCTAAAAACGGAGCAGATGCTGTGCCGAATGTAACCGTTAACAATTTGTAGGATTTAATTTCTTCATTGGAGTTGCTTCTCCAAACTATTCTTTGGTAATCAGTGTGTTCATCGGATACTTGTACTTGTCGATACATCTTGACGATGTCACTTATAATCGCTATTTTGTGTTGTCTCCATTGCATGATTAAATAACGTAGATCTTTTTGTAGTGTAGGCCCCACTAAAAGAATATCATTAAGAGAGGAACCTTTTGATCCACTGGCTGATGCATCAAAGACTGTTCTAACCTTCGTAGTATCTTTATCGTTTCTGATTACCGCATGATGCGGTAGGTAGATAACATTTTCTTCATTGTCTTTAGTTAATGTCATATGCCCAAGGTCTAAATATTCTTGAATAACATTGGTATATTCCTTGTGTAACATGGGGTCTTTTTTGAACCTTTTTTCTAGTTGTAAAAATCTAGATATCGCAATTTCTTTGGTTTTTCCTATTATTTTTACCGGTGACACCACGTCTTCTTTGAAAGGTAAGTTGACCTTGTATCGGCCACACTCTGTTCTTTTAGTAGTTTCACGGTAGATGTTTTCACATCGTTGTTCTTCTTTTGACAATTTTCTTTCGAAGGTAAGTGTTTCGTTTTCTATTTCCCAGAATTTTCTTATCATATCATTAACGTTTACATTTAAATGCATACTAATCATTTGTTTTTCTGTTTCAGATTTTGATCGTCTGCTAGCGTTTCCCGATAGTATCCAGCCCAGTTGAGTCTGTTGCGCTATAATTCCAGATGGACTCTTCAGCAAACCGTCGTCTATTATCTGAGTAAATACTTCAGCGCCCAGCAAAATATTTATTTTATTACCTTTGTTGAATTCAGGGTCGGCTAACTCTATGCGCGTTAGATCAGGCCAAGTGGGTGTGTTCAATGGTTGTGTTGGTAAATAGTTAGTAATCTTTTTCAAAACGTACGCCTTTACAAGGATAGTGAAGTTTGAGTTGCATCTAGACTTTAGGTGAACTTCAACCATAGACTTGATATGAAGTGTGTTGCCTTCACTTAATTCTGAGACCTTGCCGTTAATCTTTTCTCGTTTCAGACCCATAGTCTGAACGAGATCTTCCGTTACGAACGAGGCTTGTGAACCCTGGTCAATGAGAGCACGGTAAACTTGTGGTTTCTTGTTCCTTGATACGACATCTACCAGTGCTGTAGCTAAGAGTACTTGACCAGGTTGATATATAAAATGTGATGAAATATTGTCCGATTGGTCTTGATGAGATTCTTCCTTCACCGATTCTTCCTTCACCGATTCATCCTTCACAGATTCTTCTTTCACCGATTCCTTTTTATCCGGATGTAGCAGTGAGTGATGTTTTCTTTTACAAATGCGACAAACCGTGTCTCTCATGCACTTCGCTGCAGTATGATTTGGGTTCAAACAATTAAAGCACATGTTATTATTCTGAATAAATTCATGTTTGTTTGAATATGGCTGTTTTGCAAATTGTCTACATTGGTATATATAGTGGTCTTCTTTACAATATGCGCATTCGACAGGTGTGCCAGATGGCGTTGGTGACGAAGCGTGAAAGGATTTTAATTTAGTTGACCTGCTTACATTTTCAGTCATTTCAAGTGATCTAAATCTTGTTTCCATAAACAGCTTCAATTTATTGAATGTTGGAAACTCGTTGTTACAATCAATTGATATATGTTGTTCCCATAATTTTTGGCTTTCAGGGTCTAATTTAGTCACGGTCATGTAAATGACGATTATATCCCAGGAACCAGTTGGAAGGCCAAGATTCTTTAACGAACTCAAACATTCCACAGTTATATCTAACAATTGCTTTATGCTCAGTGCTGATTCTGTAGTAATGGCTTTAACACCAAACAATCTCTTAAACAAACAGTTCGATATATATCTTTTGTTGTTATAGCGGTTGTTCAAAGTTTCCCACGCTAATCTATAATTTTGACTTGTCACTGAAATGCTTCTTAATAATATTTCCGCTTCGCCAGCTAAACTTGATTTGAGATAATGTAGTTTTTGAACATCGTCCAATGTCGTATTGTTATGTATGATTGATGTATATAAATCCAAAAATGACGGCCAGTCGATGTATTTTCCAGAAAAGGTCGGTATTTTGATTTTCGGTAACTTAATTTCGGCAATAGGATTTTGTTTTTGCGTAGTGTGTGGTTGTTCTTTAGGGGCCAACAGTTGAAGTTTGGTTTTTAATTCGCTTTTATACATAATATATATTTCTTCACACTGATCGTACATGTCATCAGAGAAGTAAGCTAAAGCTGTTCGTTGTTCTTTAGCTATATGAGCTACAAGGTGATCGTGTGACGTTTTAAAGATTTGCCAATCCTTCTCCAAATTCTCCAGACGAGTATCTAAGTAACTTAATACTAGTCGTTCCTTCGGAGGTTTTTTATAATTAATTTGAGCTTTTTGAATTTGCTCATGACGCTCCTCTTGCAAACGTAATAGCTGATTAATTTTTTCCATGCTTAAAGTTTGAATCTAAGTATACCTAGGTACACAACTTTATCACCAAGTAGGATAAATGAGTCCACAAAATCGTTCGTTCTTAGGTACTTACGGCACCGTTCCAATCACCATTTATAAAATATAGCTAGTCTTATCAGTTCAAACTTTTAACACATACACTATTTTTTTACGAAAAGTCACAAACTTTCAATTTGTAAACAGTTATTTATAACTAATCAACCACTTATGCACACTATTAATCGATTATTCTATAGGTCTATTATTTTATTAGCACTGTGTCGCACTGTGTTCCACTGTGTCAACTCGTAACCGCACTGTGTCACTTGAGTTTTACACTGTTCAGTTTTTTATACTACACAATGTTTATTTCTTGCGAACTACACACTACGCGTCGCGGTTCCGTTATCCGGACTTCGAAGGACCAAATGTTTGCCTGGTTTTACCGAAAATTTGATTTTTGTGAGGATAGATTAATAAAATTCACGGATAGCAAGTAACGGTGTATTCAAGACTGACTAATAAAAACAATGTCTCATTAATAAAAAATGTCTCACTCGCGATGATGATTAGTGTTACGAATGAGACTAGCAGCACCATCTAGTAGTGAGGCGCGTAAACAATATTCTTTAGTTTCATCCGAAAACTCGACTGTTTCCCGGAGCTGCTTTCTTTAGTACTTGGGTTAGAATTTGATTATTTTTTCAGTCGTTTGGAAAATAACACATCTCCCCTCTTCTTTTGTCCAGCTAAGGCACTAAGAAGTGATGAAGGGCGGGTTATTTTAGGGATTGTCTTCAGTAATTTCGAGTCCAAAAAGTGCACAATTCTGCAATCTTATCTCAAGTATGAAAATAACGTTTAAATACCATTTAGTTAGTTTAATTAGTGTCAACATGAGAATCAAAATCAGAATCAATTTCTCAATTAGATAGGATGTCGAAAACTCATCAAACTTCTCCTGCCCTTTCATCATCAGCATGATTTAAGCTGAAAGACGTCCACTGCTGGACATAGGCCTCCCCCAAGCACTGCCACTGCGACCGGTTCTGTGTTACTAGCATATCGCCTTTTTTTTGTTTAGCCTTTACTTTGCACTGCTGGGCAAAGGCCTCCCTCAAGTCCTTCCAGGAACTCCTTTCCTGAGCTACTTCAAACCAGCCCTCACGGTACGCATCGAGGTCATCTCGCCACCGTTTTCTAGGCCAACCTCGGCGGCGACGAAACTTGCCCAGCGGTCGCCTGCATCCATCTGATAATACCCACCCAATCCCACTTGAGCCTGCCCTTATCCCAATTTATTATTAATATTTAGGGTCTACGCAACATGTCTTTTTGTTTCATATTTCTCTTTTAGTCGTCATCGCGGTAATCACCAGCGTTCGATAGCTAAGGATTTTAAATTGAACTTTTTAGCCTTTGCTGATGAGTTTACCTTCTGTACCTCTCTATTAGATCATAAAACCCTATGGAGTGAGGGTATGGGGATGTTTTATCGCGATCGCAGCTTTTAATACACACGGTTTTCGATTTATATAGGTATGGAGGTGGTATACAGGATTACAGTGGACTGGTTAATCATGGTTTGTGTTGGTCCATACTGTGACGTATTCCACATTGGGCACCCGCTTAAATGGCACCTGAGTGAATGTGCCGCTGTGTGTTTCAGGTGAATTCACTCAGTTGTCATTTAAGGCTGAGGCCAAACGAGCGTAATTTTTTGAGCTGTGAGTCGCGTAAAATGAGTCGCGGAATTTACGCTGCATTCGGTTTCATACTAACGTCCTGTTTGTACCACACGGCGACGCAAAATGAGTTGTCTGCTAACTCACGCGCGTTATTTCAACCGAATTGCGCTCGGGGTGAGGGAGGGGAGTGAGGCAACCGTCAGTTAAGTTACAGAGTGCGACTGAAGTTACGACCGTCCGTCTGGCAGTTTCACCGAATTTCAGTTGAACGTAAATTGCGATACTCAAAATGCGCGACTCACAACTTAAAAAATTACGCTCGTTTGGCCTCAGCCTAAGCGGGTGCCCAATGTGGAATACGTCCAAACTGTAGGTATCGTGGCGTTTGCTAAGAGAGTAGTCGAAGATTATGTCGTAGATTATATTTATAACGTAAGTGTGACCAGATATTATGCCCTCCAAAAGTTAGTTGCCATTTTTCAACGTCAGTTGTGATGCCACATTATTATTTAAAAGTGTAGTTTCAAATATTTAAGCTGCACAGGCGCCAGCACATCAAGCTACCCGAAACTGTCAAATTTTGCCAACCAACCTTGAACCCTAAGCTGTAGCGATAAAGTTGAAAATCTATTGAATAAATTTGACAGATTGTAGTAGCTTGATGTGCTGGCGTAGGGCCGATTTTTCAATCGACAGATAATTTTTATTCGTGAAATAAAATTGACATCTGACAGATTTTGTATAGAAGAATTACTGTCAAAAATTTAAAATTATTCCTCGGTTAAAATTATCTGGCGTTGGAAAAATCAGCCCTTAGTCAACTACGACTTATCTTACAAAATAATTATTTACTGTTGCGCGCCACAATTAATGCCTAGTACATGGCGACAGTAGTTACAACTAGCGCCATCTAGTATCGAGTAGCGGAACTAGTAGTCAATACCCTTCTAGAAATTTCGATGCGAGAACTTTCTAGAACTTTCCCGAACTATCGACATCTGGTCGATCTGGGCCTGTATGTACTCGAACATTCTAGATGTTTCTACAATGGAAGGTTCTAGAACTATCTTCGGCGCTATATAAGGCCGAGACGCGCCACGACCGGGACAGTTTGGATACAGCTATACGAGCGATAACATCGAAGCGATATTCAAGTGCGACTTAGAGCGATCAGGGGGCCTAAAAAGGCCACTTTGGCAGAATCATAAAAGCATAACATAATGGACAGTTAACCGTAAGTTAATCGTATCAAATCCCATTGGTGAAGCATTTTTCAGTTATTTTTTTATGTCTGTGCTAAAATACCAATCACTCCGATCCAAATTCAATCCCAATCTCTTTGATTATACCTACGTAGTGCAGCTACAAAAAGAAAAACATGGACTGTCTTCGCCATATTACGATTCATAATGTTATTCTCCAAAGTGGCCTTTTTAGGCCCCCAGTAGTGCAATTGTGTTTTGTAATTAGTGTGTTTGAGTTGTAATTAGTGTTGTTAATTAAAGTGTCAATTTATGGTTATTAAATCGGCAGTTTTTAATTGTCACGAACCCGAAGCTCGTAACATTACTATACCGAAATAATAATTTGGCATCACAGCTAAAGTGTAAAAATTTCAACTAAATTTTGGAGAGTACTGTTTAACTACCTAATTTGTTAGGTTTATGATGAGGGATGTGATATAAAATTAACTTCATTTTCTCCTTGTTTACTTCTTTATGTAAGATTGACACTAATCATTCAAAAGAATGATTCCCAAACATATTATGATTTACTAGCTCCACCCGCGGCTTCGCCTGTTAGGTATGTCGATAAAAACTATCGTCCTATGTCCTTCCCCGAGATGCAATCTATCTCTCTGCCAAATTTTATCGAAATCTGTTCAGTAGTTTAGACGTGAAAAGGTAACAGACAGATAGACAGAGTTACTTTCGAATTTATAATATTAGTAGTTATGGATTATCGAAATCCGTTCAGTGGTTTAGGCGTGAAAAGGTAACATACATACAGACAGACAGAGTTCCTTTCGGATTTATAATATTAGTATGGATTTGATGCCACAGCAGCTGTAACGGAGACTTCTAGTATGTTTTCTAAAAATTAACATAGCTCTCTTTTCACGACACAGGTGAGCAGTGGAGTGCTCAAAGAGCCTGAGGTCTTGAAGCACCTCCGACAAAAGGACATTTTTCACATTGTCTACATGCACTTATTGTAACTTAAGCTTCTTACCATTATTATATTTTATAAAGTTCTATTTCCCAAGCTATTTTACGCTGTAGAGTAAAACAGTGCAAGCATTCTTGTGGATCCCGTTCCAAGCTTGTAGATAGTTTTTAACCAAGAGAATGTTGTTTAAAGATTTTCTGGTATACCTTTTTAAACTTAAAGGTGTTTTAACAAGCTCTTTTGAAATTCTAACGGTTACAGTGTAGTCAATAGATTTTCTGCAGAAATAAGTTACTTTATTGAAACAATAGACGCTTTAACTTATTTTGTTAGGGCTATAGAACAAAATATTATACAGGGTTATTGGTAAAACATTAACTACCTCTAAAGAGGTCATTGCACTCATCATTATGAACAACTTTTATTATGGGACCAAACCTGAAATCGCGAAAAAAAATCAGCTGTTACATTTATGTTCGTATAACTCGTCAAAATGTAGGGAACAGCTGATTTTTTTTTCGCGATTGTTAAATAATACAGGATTAATAAATGATTCGTTAAGTATTATTTTATGACTTTGTATTAAAAAAACCGGTAGAGGAAAAAAAATTGTAGGTATGTAATTTTTTTTTTCGGATTTTTTCCTTTAAGTACTTGTGCTACATGACATTCCTTCTTGACAAATTTCATGATTCTAGGTCAACGGGAAGTACCCTATAGGTTTTGATTTCGGTTCATAAACGCCCGTATCTTTTGATTGCGTTGACTTAGAAGTTTGATTTTTCACTGCTTCAAGGGATTGCAGCCCTGAGTCGTCGTTTCAGCCGATAGACGTCCACTGCTGGACTTATGCCTCCCCCAATTTTGGGGGGGTTTTGCCATAATCGCCACGCTTGGCAGGCGGGTTGGCGATTGCAGTATGGTATGATGGTGGAATAAATAGAGAACGCTGCTGCCCATTCTTCGGTAAGACCCTTAGTCGCCTGAGTATTTGACATTAATTTCAACTTGATAACGCTTCGCATTTCGGAGAAAAAGGGTTTGACTGACGGACGGACAGACGGACAACGAAGTTATCTTATAAGGGTTCATTTTGATTTACGGAACCCTAAAAAAAAGCAAAAGAACATAATATTCCTTTTTCTTTTTCTAAGGGGCAATACGGTTGTCATTTAAACCTATTTCTCAGTTTTGACAGTAGTTAAAGGTGGTGAGAAGCCCAAAAGACTGACAACCAGTCTTACTAAGGGATAAAATATAGGCAGTCGCTGGTACTCAGCTGCATCCGGTTAGACTGAAAGCCGAAGGCGAAGCCTTTTCCCAACTATGTTGGGGTTGGCTTCCAGTCCAACCACATGCAGCTGAATACGAGTATTTAACATGGAGCGACTACCTATCTGAGAGCAGTGGTGGCCAAGTGGTAACGGCCGCGACTTACGAGTTGTAGGTCTTAGGTTCGAACCCAGACAAGTGCTTTACTTTGTGCAAATTATTTCATCACCACTGCTCTCAAAACGGTGAAGGAAAACATCGTGAGGAAACCGGCATGTCCTAGAATCAAAAATTCGAAGACATGTGACATCTACCAACCCGCACTGGGCCCGCGTGGTGGATTACGGCCCACTCCCTCTCACTGAGAGGAGGCCTGTGTCCCAGCAGTGGGAACATTATAGGCTGATTATGTATGTGATGTATGACTACCTATCTGACCTCCAGAACCCCAGAAGAGTTACTTGGTAATACGATACGTATGACTGAACTATCATAGATATCTCTTTTTTTTTGAAGTGAAAACTTCTTTAGCGGCGTTGTACACTTTTTGTAATGGGTAAAAAATGTTAAACTCGCGACAGGACACGTGACCCTGATCGAAAATTCGTAAGATTCCAAAATATCAAAAATTGAAAACAAGTATACAGGATCAAATTAAATTAGCTAGCGAAACTTAGCCACAAGTATACAGGATCAAATTAAATTAGCTAGCGAAACTTAGCCACAAGTAGGTATACAAGTATATACACAAGTATACAGGATCAAACTAAATTAGCTAGCGAAACTAAGCCACCAGAATACAGGATCAAATTAAATTAGCCAGCGAAACTTAGCCACAAGTATAATGGCAAAGTATTAATATGTGTTTTGTTTTCACTGCTGTCAGCACTCCCGGAGTGCCACTGTTTTTTTTTGTTTAGCATAGACTGTCCCACTGCTGGGCAAAGACCTCCCCCAAGTCTTTTGAGGAACTTCTGTACTGCTCCACCTCGAACCTATCGATATCTACGTTAATTATTCCCGTTAGTGTATTGGTTACTGCGCTTTAGCCCACACCAATGCTCTCAAACAATTCCGTAAGCTGGAAATACACATCAAATTCAAAGTTCTCTCCCACACCAGCTACCGATACCAGTACAGCCTTTACACCAAAAACGTAATACCACAAGCCATTAGTTCCCTTTCTGATTCTCTAATAGGATTCACCGTACCTCTAATATGGCGGCGACCAGTATAACCTGGTCTTCACACCTGATTTCACCTGCGTCTGTCGCGCCTTCCCTGTTTATGGGACAAAGAGGTGCGGGAGGTCAGGTTAAGTTGGATTGTAATGTGCTTGTTTGTTGCTTATAATCCAGACCTAATTTTAAGAGCCCGCATTTGGGCGTTCCTGAAGTATTTTGTTTAAACACATAGGCGGTGTAAAAGTACAGGTATTTAATGAAAAGTACGTATTATTTAATGAAATGGTGGATTTCATTTTGTGGAAGGCGACTTCATATCAACCACAAACATAACAGAGCAATCATAATATGACATTAACGTATGGATCTGTATGATTTTTTCCTACTTAAGAAGAGGATTTTACAGGCCCTAATTTAACAACACAACACGCAACATTTTCAAAAGTTTTCGTTAAGGCGAAAGCGTCAGTTTAACTCGCAAAATTCAAGTTTTCTAGAAAGGTCTTAAAAAGGTCAGTATCTGGTTGTATTTTGACCTAAATATGATTCGCGGCCGTAACAAATATTTATTAATAGATTATTATAAAAATCATCAATACAACCCTTTATGTATATATCACCCTATTGAATGACTATTTCATGAAATCATGACATTGAAGCCATTAATTCTATAACCACCCTTAAGAGTCGACCAACCGCTTGGCACTATCTCTATTATGATAAAAAGCACTTCCTCTCTCCTTAAACATCATCATTATATTTTATTTGCTCCTGTTTCATGTTTATTGTTATATGTATATATTTATTTTGTGTATGTATTTATTTTTTATACAAATGGTATACCACAGATTACCTACAGTATTTGTCTGTCGTTCCCGTTTTTAATCCATCCAAAGGTTGTCTTTAACAGATCGCTCTTAGCGATAAGACCGCCCATTGTGTCACCCTTTGTACAGTTTCTATATTTATGTCTGTAATTTATATGGTGTACATAATAAAGAGTATTCTATTCTATTCTATCTCGAAAAACTATGTGGGCCTCCTCGTCTCCACCCCAAACGACTCGAACATAAGGAATAACTCCCAGTTTGGAAGATGGGACTGCGCAAGGGTGTTGACAAGTTTGCATTTCAAAAATTCATTCATTTGTTATTGGCTGCTTTTGGGTAAATAGTAAAGCGATACCTAAGATATTATATGAATTTATACGCTAAATGCTACTAGAATAAAGTACATTTTCCTATGAAATAAAAATAACGATCAACAGCACAGCCACTATTTAAAACGCTTCAACACTTGTCAATAAAACTGAACATAATGGCTATCGCTAATTTTATGATTCATAAATCGTATGCCGTATCGGTCTTTAGGGATGACATATTTAACAATAAATAGGTAATTGATGTCTACCCGGTGTTATTAATAACGGTCTGTTAGCCACGATGACCGCATAATGCTGGCAGGTATTCAATGTTTGGCCAATGTTGCGTCAAACATTCGGGGGAAGTTTGGGATTGTTCGTTGATTGACTAAACTGTAAGTATTATCCAAAAGTTTGTGAGTTGATTATCATTAGACATCCATTGTTGAGCACGGGTAATCAAATAGGCCACTACTTGAGGTATAATAAATTGTAAAAGGAGGTTTTTAGCATCACAAAATGGTGTAGTAATAAAAATAAAAAAAACCGGGCAAGAGCGAGTCGGACTTGCGCACCGAGGGTTCCGTAACATCCGGGTTTATGCATGAGGTTTATGTTTATGAAATTAAATGTTTTTTTTTATTTTTATATTTGAGTTGATTGAATGAAAGGTAAATTGCGGTTTACGATTTATGACGTATTAAAAAAAAAAACTACTTACTAGATCTCGTTCAAACCAATTTTCGGTGGAAGTTTACGTGGTAATGTATTTTTTAGTTTTATCATTCGCTTATTTTAGAAGTTAGGGGGGGGGGGGGGGTGCCAGGGCAGAAAACCTCCACGTGTGCCTGGGGACTGGGGTTCCTTTCTGGATACGTCCGGGGGGAAGACCAGTGTTCGGGCCGGTGCATCCTGGGGTGCGGGCAGCGATTTCCCATTGGGATTATTTCCCAGTGGGATTTCGCTGTCCGCATGCTAATGTTCTGCCAGGAGGATCGCCCCACACAGGATCGCTCTGAGTAGCAGAGCGACAATTGTGGGGGGTCATAGTGGGCCCGGTGTGCACTTACCCTGCCGCCGGGCAGGCAAGAGGGGCAACCCTCCTGCCACCGCTAATCTCGTAGCCCTGGAGACAGTTAAGGTCATGTCTCTGGCTGTTGAAGGGGGTCGAGGGTCTTGGCTTAATCGCCCGGACCGCGAGGAAGATTAACCTCTATAAAAAATTCCCCAAACCTCCAAGCGGCGGCGCACCGTGAGGGAGGTTGTAAGCTTGGCTAATGGGTAGCTTGATTTAGTCGCTAGTGCGAACCATTTATTATTTGAGCCAGTACAACAATATATATACTCGTGGGAACAAAAATGGAAGAATTTAAAACACAAAACAAAACAGAAGAGAGGAGGAGCGATGCGGGGTCGGAGTCCGACGCCGCGTCTGGAGGCGCGAGCACGGGAGGCTCAGGGAGCCCCTGTCGTGCCAAGGAGGTGGCCGCTGCGAAGAAGTACAGCAAGCGGCCAAGGTCAGAGGACAGCCAGGGGTCGTCCTCCGACGGAGAGCTGGCCTCGGCTCGGAAGATCCCCACCAGTAGACGGGGTGGGGTCCGAGAGCGAGGCAAGGGCAGGGGCCTCACTGCCCGTGAGGCGGCGGAGAGAGCGGAGGAGTCCGCAAAGGAGGAGGGGACCGGTCGCGCGGTCGCTTCGGGGCCCTCTAGCGACGAGGCGGGGGAGGCTAGCGGCCTTGAACCCGAGGCGGACTGCAAGCGCAGGTTTGCGGCGGTCGTGGAGGCCGCGATCCGAGACGTGGCCTTGAAGAAGCTCCAAGCTTCGAAGAACAAGGCCGTAGTCTCGGCGACGGCCTCCATCATGGCGGCAGCGGAGGCGGCCAACTACACCGGCCCCTCGGCCGGCGAGGTGGCTGAACTGCGGGCGGAGGTTGCCCGCCTGACGGCTGCCATGGAGCATCTCCAAAAGGAGAATGGGAGGCTCCGGGCAGACCTGGCCGGCCTGCGGGTCACCGGGGGCGCGCAGGCGAAGACGCCGAGCCAGCCCGTACCGGTAGAGAACCAGGTCCTCAGCCAGGTTCGACAGGAGCTGGCGGCCTTCCAGGCGCGGTTCTCCGTCCTGGAGGGCATAGTCCTGCGCCCCCCTCTGGCGGGCGGGACGGCCCCGGGGCCGAAGGCGGCCTCATACGCGGCCGCTACGGCAGCTGCCGCCCCTAAACCCGGGCCGTCCGGCCGGGCCCAGGCGCCGGCTAAGCCGGCGTCGGCAAAACCGGCGTCGGCCAAACCGGCGCCGGCCAAATCGGCGCCGGCCAAACCGGCGTCAGCCAAACCGGCGTCGGCCAAACCGGTGTCGGCTGGAGGAGCCCCGGCGCCGGCTGGCGGGGCCCCGGCGCCTACTGGCAACACCCCGGCGCAGGTCCGGAAGAGAGGCAGACCGGCAAGGGAGGCGAAGGCCCCAGAGCCAACGCCCCGCCCCCAAAACCCTCCCACTTCTCCCACGACCGACGCCGAATGGCAGGTGGTCGGGGAGAAGAAGAAGGCGGCCAAGGCGGCCAGAAAGAAGGCGCAAAGGCGGCGCCGCAAGGAGCGAGCCGTCGCGGCTAGGCTTCGCGCCCCGAAGACCGCGGCTGTAGTTATAACGCTACAGCCGGACGCGGTCAAGAGGGGCGTGACGTACCGCGACGTGCTCGCCAAAGCGAGAGAGACGGTGGACCTCCAGGAGCTGGGGATCACCGGGGGCCTCCGGCATAGGGTGACCGCCACTGGCGCCCGCATGTTAGAGATCCCCGGTGCGACGAGTAGCCCCACCGCTGACGCCCTAGCTGAGAAGCTAAGGGCGTCCCTCAATGCGGATGAGGCTTGAGTCTCCAGGCCCGTCAAATGCGCAGACATGCGCATCTTGGGCCTGGATGACTCCGTAACGGAGGGAGAGGTGGTTGCCGCCGTTGTCAGGACGGGCGGGTGTCTGGCCGACCAGGTGAAGGCGGGCACCATACGTCCTGACTTCACGGGTATGCGTACCGTAACGGTAAGCTGCCCCGTGACGGCGGCCAGAACAATCGTGGAGGGCCGAAGGCTCCTGGTGGGCTGGGTTTCAGCGCAGGTCAAACTGCTGGAACCCAAGCCTCTGAGGTGCTTCCGATGCCTTGTGGGACACCATGTTGGCGTCCAATGCACCTCGGAGGTAGACCGCAGCTCACTATGCTTCCGCTGCGGTCAGCCCGGACACAAGGCCGGCTCCTGCAACGCCGCGCCGCACTGCATCGCATGTGCGGCCGCTGGCAAGCCGGCCGATCACCGGGCGGGGAGCAAGTCCTGCGCTCCACCCGCCGGGACCAGGAGGAAAGGCAGGCCCTCCGCCGCCGTCACCACCACCACCGTCGCCGCCGCCGCTGCCGCCGCCACCAACGCCGCTGCTGCCGCCGCCACCACCGCCGCCGCCGCTGCCGCTGCCGCCATCGTCGAGGGGCCCTCACAAGGGGCCCGGGAGGGGGCTGAAATGGAGGAGTAATGGCTCCTCTACGCCTCCTCCAGGCGAACATCAACCACTGCGCCTCTGCTCAGGATCTGTTGCTCCAGAGCATGGCGCAGTGGTCGATCAACATCGCCGTGGTCGCTGAGCCGTACTTTGTCCCGCCCAGGGATTACTGGGTGGAGGACCTGAGCGGCTCAGTGACCCTAATTTCGTCGGCCGCCGCCGGTACACCGTCCCTCGAGGCTGTCAAGAGGGGACGGGGTTGCGTGGCAGCACGCTTCGGGGAGATTGTTGTGGTGGGGGTATACTTCTCCCCGAACCGAACTCTCGCCGAGTTCCACAACTCCCTTGCGGAGTTGAGAGTCGTCGTCGTCGGGTTCCGTTCCCTCCCCGTGCTCGTCCTCGGGGACTTCAATGCCAAGAATGTGGCTTGGGGTTCCCGGTATACGGACACACGGGGC
Organism: Mesoligia furuncula; assembly: GCA_916614155.1. Lineage (NCBI taxonomy): Eukaryota > Metazoa > Arthropoda > Insecta > Lepidoptera > Noctuidae > Mesoligia > Mesoligia furuncula. Next base: position 25,326,388 of record OU744809.1, on the reverse strand, counting down.
AGGATGGTGGAGGACTGGGCTCTGGAGACAGGCCTGGTCGTCCTAAACCGGGGTTCTGTCCCAACGTGTGTGCGGATGCGGGGTGAATCAGTGGTGGACATTTCGTTCGCCAGCCCCGCTCCGACTACTCCGACCACCGGTACATCCGGTTCGACGTCTCCGCCCAGACTTCAAGCGCGCCGGTCCGACAGGCCCCGAGTGGTCCGCGGTGGGCGCTGAAGCAGCTGGACCGGGAGCTTCTCCTGGAAGCCTCGATCGTGCAGGCCTGGGTGTCACCACCGGACAGGCCTGCTGACATCAACGACGAGGCGGAGTGGTTCCGGGAGGCCATGTCCGAAATATGTGACGTGGCAATGCCCCGGGTCCAGCCAGGACGCGACTGGCGCCAGGTGTACTGGTGGTCGCCGGAGCTGGCGACCCTGCGCGAAGAGTGCGTCGCTGCGCGGCGCCGGTACGCCAGGCACCGCAGGCTCCGTATCCGCCCTCCGGATACGGAAGCCATTCAGGCGGAGCTGTACGAGGGGTACAGAGCGGCGAAAACCACCCTCCGAGCGGAGATCCTGCGGGCCAGGGGACTGGCCCGCGAGGAGTCGCTGGAGACTCTGAACCGGGACCCGTGGGGATGCCCCTACAAAATGGTGCGGGATAAACTCCGCCCATGGGCGCCCCCGCTGACGCAGAGTCTCCGGCCCCAGCTAGTGGAGGACGTGGTGGGCGCTCTGTTCCCTTCACGAGGGGAATATACACCCCCGCCCATGGCTCCGCCTCCTGCGGTGCCCGATGCGGACCACACTACCGACGACGACGACGACGATGCTCCGGAGGTGACCGAGGTAGAGTTGAGAGTGGCGGTACGTAGGCTGAATGCCAAAAATACCGCCCCAGGACCCGACGGCTTACATGGGAAAGCCTGGGTTCTGGCCATGGAGGCTCTCGGGCCTCGACTGAGGGGGCTCCTAAGCGCATGTCTGGAGAGGGGCCAGTTTCCACTACGTTGGAAAACGGGGAAGCTGGTCCTCATTAAGAAGCCGGGGCGCCCTGCGGACTCTCCGTCCGCTTACCGGCCCATTGTGCTGCTCGACGAGGTGGGCAAGCTCTTTGAAAGAGTCATTGCAGACCGCCTCGTCGGGCAGCTGATGCGGGTGGGGCCGGACCTGGCGGAGGGCCAGTTCGGTTTCCGCAGGGGGCGCTCTACGGTTGACGCTGTCATGCGCGTACGAGCCCTCACGACGGGGGATGCTGTTGCCCGGGGTGGGGTCGTCTTGGCGGTGTCTCTAGATATTGCCAATGCCTTCAACACCCTGCCCTGGAGTTGCATCAGGGAGGCACTCCGGCATCACCGGATGCCGACCTACCTCTGTCGCGTGGTCGAGGCCTATCTGTCGGACAGGGCCATCATCTACCCCGGTCATCAGGGAGAGTGGAACCGGCGAGAGATGTCGTGCGGTGTCCCACAGGGATCGGTCCTGGGGCCGCCTCTGTGGAACATCGGGTACGACTGGGTGCTGCGCGCCGACCTCCCTAGCGGCGTCAGCGTAGTTTGCTACGCTGACGACACGCTCGTCCTGGCGCAGGGGAGGTCGCACCAGGCGGCGGCGGAACTAGCGACACGCGGGGTTGCGACAGTCGTTGAAAGGATCCGGCAACTGGGACTCGAGGTGGCCCTGCACAAGTCCGAGGCCATGTGTTTTCATGGCCCTCGGAACGCGCCACCGTCGGGTTCCCAAATAACGGTAGGAGGGGTTCACATCGGCGTCGGGTCGACGATGAAGTACCTGGGACTCGTCCTCGACAGCCGGTGGAATTTCGTGGAGCACTTCAGACGTTTGGCTCCCAAACTGGAGCGGGCCGGGGCTGCGTTGAAGCGGCTCCTGCCCAATCTAGGGGGTCCAAACGCCTCCTGCCGGAGGCTCTACGCGGGGGTCGTGCGGTCCATGGCCCTTTACGGGGCACCAGTGTGGGCGCGTTCACTGAGGCGGCGACCAGCCCGGCGGTTGAACGCGTCCCAGAGGGTCATGGCCGTCCGGCTAGTCCGGGGTTACCGCACGGTCTCCGGGGAGGCAGCGAGCCTCCTTGCCGGATTGCCGCCATGGGATCTGGAGGCCAAAGTCCTCGCTCACATATGGGAGTGGCGAGAGGAGGTAAAACGCCGGGGCGTAACTCCGCTGCCGCGAGAAATCGCGGCGCAGCGGACAGAGCTCCGGCGGGATCTCATGGCGATATGGAGAGTACGACTGTCGCAACCCAGTGCTGGGCACGCCACAATTGCGGCGATAAGTCCCCTCTTTGAGGAGTGGCTAGGGAGGCGCCACGGCGTCCTCACCTTCCGCCTAACGCAGGTCCTCACCGGGCACGGCTGCTTCGGGAGGTTCCTGTTCAGAATAGGGCGGGAGGAAACGCCCGGGTGTCACCATTGTGTGGATCGCCCGGAGGACACGGTGGAGCATACGGTGGAGATCTGCCCAGCTTGGGCAGAGCACCGCCGTGTCCTCACGGAGGCGATCGGCGGCGGCGATCTCTCGCGTCCGGCCCTAGTCCGGGCCATGGTACGGAGCGAGAGTGCATGGGAGGCTGTCGCCTCCTTCTGCGAAGCAGTGATGCTCGCGAAGGAGGAGGCGGAGCGCGTGAGGGAGAGGCAATCCTTGCGCCCTCACGCCCCTAGCCGCCGCAGGAGACGCCCTGGGCGTCGGGAATCGATAGCCGATTCCCGGCCACCGTAGGCGCGGGCTTGCGGACGGCGAGCAATGGGCAGCTCGCCGTCCGGTAAGGACCAGGCCCGGGTCGACGGCGCGTTGTGTTCCACGCGCGCCTCAAGGAGATGTCAGCACCAACTGACGGGGTCCGCTAGGGCCGATGCCCGCCAGGGTCGCGGGTTGTTCGAAAGAGATACCGTGGCCCTTGGCACAGGCAACTGAAGGAACACGGGTGGGTTTTAGTCAGTAAGAGTCTGACACTCCCTTCCGCTCCGCCCAGAGCGGGAGGGGTCATTTGATGATTTCCCACCCAAAAAAAAAAAAGGGGGGGGGGGTCTCTCGCGCAAACTATTCCGTTTAGAACAAAATTATATTAGAAACCTCAATATCATTTTTGACCTATCCATAGATACCCCACACGTATGGGTTTGATGAAAATAAAATTTTTGAGTTTCAGTTCTAAGTATGGGGAACCCCCAAAATTTATTGTTTTTTTTTTTTGTATTTTTGTTTGAAAATCTTAATTCGGTTCACAGAATATATCTTCCAACAATAATTATAGTTCTTATAGTTTCGGAAAAAAGTGGCTGTGACATACGGACGGACAGACAGACAGACATAACGAATCTATAAGGGTTCCGTTTTTTGCCCTACATTTTGACAAGTTATGCGAACATAAATGTTAGGAACAGCTGATTTTGTTTTCGCGATTTTAGGTTTGGTCCTATTGTAAAAGTTGTTCATAATGATGAGTACCTACACAATTTACAATCTCCCATTTCGATTCGAATGTCCCATGTCGCATGTTTTCAATTTCACCCTATAATAATTTTATTCTAGTTACTTACATCGTTGTCACATGTTATGTTATAGAAAGTTACACTATTTATAACTCAAGAACGGCTGAACCGATTTGACTAAAAATTGGTGGGGAGGTAGTTTAGAACCAGGAGACGGATATAGGATACTTTTTTTTTTTTTTTTTTTAATTTACTTATAGGAATAGGGTAGGAGTAGTGTAGGAGTCGGGTAGAAGTAGGGTAGGAGTAGGGTAGGAGTAGGGTAGGAGTAGGGTAGGAGTAGGGTAGGAGTAGTGTAGGAGTAGGGTAGGGTTAGGGTAGGCTAAGTGGTAGGACACCACGCGAACGAAGTAGCGCCGGGCAGCTAGAAATAATTTAATTATATGACAAAACAATGTTTGCCGAGTCAGCTATAATTATAAAATCAAAAACAAAAGTAATTTATTCAAACTAGGCTGACAATCAAAACTTTTCGAAAGTCAAAATTATAACGACAGCGCCCCCCTAACTCCACCGGATTTTATTACCTCATAGAGACGTACAGAAGGTAAACTCATCTCAAACGCTAAAAAGTGTAATTTCAAAAAAGACTACCGAGATGACGAATAAAAGAGAAATATGGAAGAAAAAGACATGTTGCGTAGACCATAAATAAAAATAATAAATTGGGATAAGGGCGATGTGAGAAGCACAGAGTGGCGGTGCTTGGGGGAGGCCTATGTCCAGTAGTGGACGTTTTTGGCTGAAAAAGGCCCAACGCGCCTAAAGAAGGTTTCACTTCAAAAAAAAGGAAGATATGCTAGAAACAGAGAACGGTCGCAGTGGCAGTGCTTAGGGGAGACCTATGTCCAGCAGTGGACGTCTTTCGGCTGAAATGATGATGATGATGATGAAGGGCAGTACAAGGATGATGAGTTTTCAAAATCCTATGAAATTGTCAATTTTTCTAATATTGAATCTCATGTTGACAATAATTACACTAACCTGGTATTTAAACGTTATTTCCATACTTGAGCTATGATAGCAGAAATATGCACTTTATGAACGCCATATTACTTAAGACAAAAACCTACCGACCCGACCTTCACCACTTTCTAGTGCTTCAGCTGGGAAGAAATGGTGCAAGAAACTCCCCAGCAGCACAGCTGTCTGTTCAGTTAGATGAACTAGATTCTATACAATAATTTTATCGATTTATTCCGGTCTGATCCCCTGAACCCCCTCCACCCCCCTCCCCCCTCAATCCCCTGCTAGTTCGTCTTCTGTTTTAATCTCTGTCTTATCCACTTTATCTAGGTTACTCTTTTTGACAGGTAATTAGGTACAGTCAAGAGAAAATAAACGTTTCATGATTTACAAAATGAAATAAGGTTTTTTTTTTTAATGACCCATGCTTCTAGGTATATACATAAAACAAAGTCGGGGTAGTTACACCAGTTATAAGTTATAACTCAAGAACGGCTGGACCAATTTTTATGATCTGTAATTTGTTGGATTTGTCTCCGCCCCGAATAGCAGAATAACTATTAAAACATGTGAAAAATTCAAGAAAACAAAGAATGAGGATAATTCATTTACTCATACATTTTATATGGAAAGTTGTAAATCGAATATTGTAAAATACTTTAAAAGAGTAACTGTAGAGTTTCTTCCCCATTCTTCTCCATACGAAATTAGCTTGTGGAAAAGGCGACTAGAATCAATCATATTTTCTTGTAAATTTTGGTTTTCAAAAGTGCCTATTAATGGTATGGTTATAATAAAAAAGTGCTTATAAATGCCCATTTGACTTTGACTTTAAAGTTATAATGCACTATTTTCGGTATTTTTATTTTTGGAAAAAAATATTTTGTTTTCAAATGTAGACAAATGTTGATGTCGAACCAACCTTTTCCTATTTCTAGTTAAAAGCAAACGCCGTTCACGTAGAAATGCTAATCCTGTTAGCTTAACAAATTACGTAAATGTACGTATTCCGCGACTTAAAGATTGCAAAGCGTGCATAAGTAATGACATTATGAATTATTCGTTAGGTTGGCCGCTCTAGGAGATCAGGGAACTATTTCCTTGTTTTAGTTTTGGATTAAGTTATTTTATAGGAGGAGTTTAAATCTTGTATTTGTTTTAATCGTCGAATTAAAAGATTGTGGAGATTATCGCGTTTGATTTATTTATATTTTTACTAGCTTCCGCCCGCGGCTTCGTCCGCGAGGTATGTCGATGAAAACTATCCTATATCCTTCCTCTAGATGCAATCTATCTCTCTGCGAAATTTTATCGAAATCCGTTCAGTGGCTTAGGCGTGAAAACGTAACATACGGGCAGACAGACAGAATTACTTTCGAATTTATAATATTAGTATGGATGGTTCATCCAATGGTTAAAATAAGCCCGTTTCGGGAAAAGAAATAAGCATTGACCACCATAGTTTTATTTTTGTATACAGTTTTTATTCCTTTTTTATTTTTATTGCTTTTCCAATTCACTTTAGACATTGGCAGAAGTCTTCTTCTTACTGTAAAAAACTACTGGCGCACATTTTACTTGTGATTTTTGGTACTTTTATTATTTAATAATACCACCAGTACTATAATAAACCATTACCACCAAACTTTTCCTAGAATAACAGAACCTTAAACACAAATAATTGAATAAAAAAAATGTTTATTTCCATATTTATTTATTTTCATACAAAATTACACCAAAGTCATATATTGTTTTAAGTGTGGAATTAAAAACAATACCGTAAGCTCGTGTCAGTTCAGTGCAGAAGTAAACAAGAATTGCAATATAGTAAATGTGTATATGTATAGTATATAAATGTATATGTGTATAGTGGGCTGTTTTTACCAGCTTTTTGTTTCAATAGCTTGGCTGAAAAAAATACACCATTTTTTTTTATATTGCTGTGGTGAATTCAGTTAGCACATACAACTACACTGTGTATATATTTTCACAATTGCTACAAATGGAGGGTCAAAAAGTTGAAAGCAATGACAAACGACTGTAGGAAGAAGGAAGATATTTTCAGATAGATTTCCAGCTGTCACAAAGTAGAAAGAAAAGATAGAAAAGAAAGAAAAGAAAGAAATGAAAGAAAAGAAAGAAAGAAAAAGAAAAATATTTTATTTGGGTCATGCACATTAAAAAAAATTTAAACACCGGTGAGTTCTTGCAATTCTGCCCACCATTTTTCTAGACCCAACAATGTATGTAGTGTCGAGTAAACTAACTTCTAATACATCACTGTGATCAGTACTCCCAGTAGCCTAACACAATCATATAGAACCTCCATACAAACACTAGAACACATTAGGTAGTGTACAATCGTAAAACCTATAATCTTATACAGACATCCGCGACTCACGTTCCATAAAAAGCTACATACACACTACATGAACAAATTAAAAACAACATACTGTATACGATATACTACACTGTACAGTTAAATGCAGAAGGTTCGAATAACATAGAAACATTATACAGGGTGGCAGAGACATTTTACCATGGAACCTATAACCATGGATGAAGTACCCACTGCGTTAAAAAATTCTGTTGGTATAAAAAAAATGCTGTTCCATACATTTTGCAATTTTGTATGAAACAGTTTTTAGGGTTCCGGACCCAAAGGGTTAAAACGGGATCCTATTAGTAAGACTCCACTGTCCGTCTGTCCGTCTTTCACCAGGCTGTATCTCATGAACCGTCATAGCTAGATAGTTGAAATTTTCACCGATGATGTACTAGTATTTCTGTTGCCGCTATAACAACAAATACTAAAAACAGAATAAAATAAATATTTAAGGGGGGTGCCAATACAACAAACGTGTTTTTTCGGCGTTTTTGCCTTGTAGTACGGAACCCTTCATGTGCGAGTCCGACTCGCACTTCGCCAGTTTTTTTTTTGATGACCGATGAAAAATGTATGTGCTAGGGGTCTAGAATCATGTGCTGAATTTACGAGTATGGCTATAGTTTGCGCGTCTATATCCCTGCCGGTTGGCATGCGCGCGCAAAGCTGAGCATTGGGTCTAGGGCATGAATTGAATACTTCCAACATTCATGTTGCAATTTAATACAAAATATTTTATGTCACCATGTATACCATACTGCGATCGCCAACCCGCCTGCCAAGCGTGGCGATTATGGCAACCCCCCCCCCCCCCTTGGGGGAGGCCTATGTCCAGCAGTGGACGTCTTTCGGCTGAAGTTTTTTTTCTTATTTTATGTCACATACCGCAATCTGCATGGGCACGTATGGAACGTTAGAAGCAGCGGTGCTATTCTATAAAAATCTCCGCATGAAAACTTAGGTGAAGTGAGCTGTCAATAGTGTCAATTCCTATCAAAAACAAACTCACTTCACCAAAGTTTTCACGGTGAGATTTTCACAGAATCGACCGGCTGTACAGAGAATAGCCGGCGAGGAACTCCACTGTTACCCTTTTAAAATTAATAAGCTTTCATAATGTTTTCAAATTACAGAGTAAATAGAGTTCTCTCATACCTATTAACTCTGTAATTATTTATTTTTTTAACTAACCTAAAAAGCAGTCCTAATTTTCTACTAACTCCTTCTTGTTTTATTGGTAAGTAGGTAAAAGACAAACATATTTCAGTCTATACAATAGAATTGGCGCCATTTTGCGAATACAGAGTAAACCTTCTGCATCCATCTGTTCCATACAGTAACTGTCAACGATCACCATTTTAATCTAGGAAACGTGTTCCGAGCAGTACATATTTTTAATTACCCTATTACGTACCGTACTCAAAGGCAACCGATTCCTATCATGTCAATTTCAAATAGTATTTGTTTTGCTTTGGTAACGAAGATCGTTTAACGATGTTGTAATACAGTAAATATTGAACAATTCTCCTGATTACTATTTCGATGGATGGATGTAAGTAAACCTTTCGATGGTTCCGTGAAATTGAAAGTACGTATAAATTGTTTGTGTATCTGTTTGGTTTGATGGGATAAGTTATTGATCATGAAATTCGTTATCATTTTGATGGCTTCATATTTTATTTGGAAATGAAAGATAAAAATGTCGTCTAGAAGTAAATAAAAATAAATAAGAGTTAATGGTTACTGTTTTATACGTAGTCACGTTGTCATCCTTATGAGAACCAGACAAGTATTTGTGAATTCTAAATAAAATTAGCAGAAGAACAGAAAAGAAACAGAATAGACTATGAAGAAGTCTAAAAGTGTTATGTTAAAGAAAACTTACCAATTATTTTTTGTATAAAAATAATCTTCAAATACGTACTATTCAACTGAGTTATAAAGGTTTACATTTCCGTCTAACTAAACAAAAGCTGCGTATAGTTACGGCAGCTTTAACTGGCCACGGGTCATTTAATAAACACCTCTATGTCATAGGAGTAACAGACAGTCCGCTGTGCAGGGCCTGCATGGAGGATGACGAGACAGCGGCACATGTGCTTCTAAACTGCCCGGTGATCACCACGTACAGGGCAAAGTACTTCGGTAACCCAGGTACCCTACGCGAGACGGTCAGCAACATCAAGGCGTTGCTGGCCTTCCTTGAGGAGCTGGGGTGGATCGAATAATCGATTTTCCCACCCGTACGCAAAATATGCGCATTGACGTGGAGTTGCGGAAACCAGCCCGTAATACCAATTACCAATTACCAAAAAGGTTTACATTTTAATCACCGTTTTCCTCTTAAGGGATATTTTTACTCATCATTAGAACAACTTTTACTATGGGACCAAACATTGAAATCGCGAAAAAAAAATCAGCTGTTGATGTTGATTTTGACGAGTTATGCGAACATAAAATGTAGGGAACAGCTGATTTTTTGCGAAACTAACGAGCGGCAATTGATTTTTATATATAAGAAGAAGAAGAAGATGATGGCCGCTTCGAATTTTCTTTTGTAAAATTCGATTTCAATTGTGTAAAAGAATCGTTAAAAAAATGACATTTGAAATTGCTATCGACCATCAATGTCCATGACACGAGTTCCCATCAATGTGTAGGACTAGCTAGTACATCAGTACATTATACGCTGCGCTTGACACCGCACACAATGCAAGTTGCTCCTTTTATCTGCTGGCATATTTTTTATTTAAAAATTACTCCGGAATCAACCTCCATTGTTGGGCCTGTTCCATGTTTAACGTGTTTTGTTTCTGATAAGCTTGTGTGAAGACTTGTGAAATGTTGCGAGGAAAAATGTGGGAGATAAAAATTGCTAGGTAAAGTTGGTTTAAAAAAATACTATAGCGACCCGTCCCTCTCCGCATGGAATTTCCGACTTGACAAAACATGGAGATTACTTTGTTATATGCAAGTTTAATACTAATTTATTATAGACATAGGTACGTTTAGGAACCTATCGGTGGATGGAACGGACTGGATGTGGAAGACGGAAGACAAGGTGTTGTGGCGCAGCCTGGGAGACCTATGTCCAGCAGTGGACTGCAATAGGCTGAGTTGATTGATACTGTAGTGTCTTGTGTGTTCGGGCCTTTAGCAGAAAGGTCTGGCTAGTTTAATATTCCATTCGAAGGTTCAAACGAACTTGTCAAATATTTTAAGATTGTGTTTTTGTTATAACATGTCATTCATATAATTTCTGTAAAGCTGTGAAGTATTTTTTTAAATACAATAATTCCAAGTCCACGGTCTTTTAATTATACACAAGGAACTGTGGAGGTCCAGTGTTGACCTTCACAATACCTTGCGAAATAAATTTTCAAAATGATGGTAAAAACCGAATCAAAATCCGACATTTTCAACTTCATCTTCTGCCTAGCCTTTTCCCAACTATGTTGGGGTCGGATTCCAGTCTAACCGGATGCAGCTGAATACCAGTATTTTACATGGAGCGACTGCCTATCTGACCTCCACAATCCAGTTACTGGGTAATACGATACCCTTGGTAACACTGGTTGTCAGACTTTCGGGCTTCTGACTACCCGTAACGACTGTCAAAGATCCACGAATGGCAGCCGGGACCAACGGCTTAACGTACTTTCCGAGGCACGAAGGGGTTACGGTACGTAAAGATGGTCACCCATCCGCAGACCAACCGTAAACTTCGTGTTCAGCCAGCTAAGACAGCACTACTGTATAAAAGCGTTGTATGCAGAGCACCGATAATCTATAACAATATCCCTATCTGTGTAAAAAAACTAAATACAGACCAGTTTAAGAAAACATTTAAAAAAATACTGACAGGAAAAGCCTACTATAATATCAATGAATTTTTAAATGACAAATCGCTCTGATATACTGACAGAATCTATTATATTTATTTTGAATCGCATGAATATTTACTAATTGTTTTTTTATTTATAATTTAATATTAATGTTAACTGTTTTTTTTTTTAGATTATTTAACTTTGTATATTATTATTTTTTTGAAATCTTATGGTCTTCCAACCTAATTTGTACACCAGCCATGGTCAAACATGTTGTGCCAAAGAATATCCTCTAACACCAATAATAAACATTATACCATGTATATTACCTACACATGTTTTTGAAAATAAATGAATCTTTATCTTTATCTTTGTCTTTAACCGCGGCAAGCGTAGCTTAACCTGATCGATCGACCTGTGCGGCTGTTATTATTTAGCCACGGGCTCCTCTTCCCGACATTTTCAACTTATCATTCGATTTTACAAAACGTGGTTTTGTTATTTCAGCAATTCAAATAAATAACATAACACTTAGCTTGTTCCCCAAAAGGGGAAGGGTGAGGTGTAACTATACTACACCCACATTTTGCCACTTATGATTAAGTCCCATGTAATAGGTGGCGAGCCTACTACCATCAAAAAAAGAAAATTATTTCGAAATAGTGGTAAAAAGTGCATTTCTAAAGCGTTTTTTTGTTTAAAAAAGTGCATAACAAAACTATTACTGACAAATACATTAAAAACTGCTCTAAATAATCGTAATAACAGTGAAAAAAAACAAAAACAAAAGTGTTCGTTAAAAATTTTTTAAAGTGGAGCTGTTGACAGTGAACTCGGTGTACGAAACGCGTAAGCGACGCACATCCCACGGCGCTTAAGACCTTTGCGCCGCGAACGTCACACAGTAACCACTGCTTTACATATAAGCGCTTCAACCGCTGGGTGAGTTTGCAAGTCTAAACGGCTGTTTCCTTTGCATCGCTTAATACGCTGAATAACGTAATATAACGTTATCTACTATTTGAATTTGGACGAATACGAGTAATAACATGGATTCTTATGATAGAAACATCACGCTAAGGCGTAAACAGGCTAAAGGTATCGGCAGCCAAAACTTTTGTAATGATAACTCGTTAAATACTTCCTCAAGCACTTATCTCTCGGACAGCGCACAGAGTTTGCCAGATTTATCAAGGGCATTGCTCAACCATGAAGTTGAGGAGTTGAGAAATGAAATTATGAATCTTAAAATGGACTTAGAAAGGACCCAAAATGAGGTGGATAATCTAAACTCGGAAAATCACACTCTTCAACAAATAATTACATCACAACAAGCTAAAATAGAAAAATATAAGTTACTTTGTACGAATTCCTGCAATACAAATAACAGCTTAGTATCCTCTAAGAAACGTAGCAAATCAATGAAGTCGAGGCCTAACTCAGTAAAGAAAACAGTAAACTTAAATGAAAGCTACAGCGAATTGAATGTTAACCTTGAAAACAATATTGGGACTCCTGCTGCAGCTCCCATTATAAGGCAAAGTGACACGATATGCAAATCGCCACATCCTTCTGAGAAAACCAATAAGATTATCGTCCTAAGTAGCAACAAAATAAATAAAATAACTTCGATTTCAAATGATATTCTGCAACGCAAGCCGGAAGTATGTCACTATCTTATGCCTCACCGTAAATTGGACCAGATGATGCACGGTATAGAAACCAAATTACAATCATTAACGAAGAGCGATTTTTGTATTATATTAGTTGGCGAAGAAGACTTCAACACGAGCAATGATTACTTCGATATGATATTTGGAATACGATCAGCTTTACAGCAATTCAAACACACTAATATTATCATCTGTGCACCGACCTACAAATATGGCAACTATGTAAATTTGTTTAATTGGAGGATAGAACATTTCAATAGTCTACTCTATCTCGATATATTGGCTCACGAACATGCCTATTTTCTAGATTCTAACAAGAATTTGTTATATGACTACACAATGTTCAATAGACGTACCGGGAGACTAAATAACAACGGCATGCGAACTATTTTTCAAGACCTAAGGGATCTTATGCATGATATAAATCAATATAGTTCAGAATTTGTAGAAACAGACATAATTGCCAATACACAGGAATATGAAGTTAAACCTCACTACCTTAACACAGCCCAGTTTTTTCTATAATAAACATTTATATATTATGCACCAGAATATTGCAGGTCTCATCGGAAAATCCGATGCACTGACGGTATGTATAGAAGAATTAATTACAAAGAAGATAAACATTGACGTCATTTGTATAACTGAGCATTTTATTATGTCTGGATATGAACAGCTCTTATCAATAGCTAACTACAATCTAGCTGCGATCTTCACGAGAAAAGACAGCAAAAGAGTTCTTGTATATTGGTAAAAAAGGGTTATCAATGGAAGGAAATTACAGATATTGGCAAATTCTCAATTAGTAACGTGTTCGAGTGTTGTGCCATTGAAATGACTCAAAGTAATACCATTATAATATGTATTTATAGAATTCCAAATCCAAAGAATCTAAATACTTTTTTTGAGCAGTTAGAAAAATTGCTAAAATTTATTAATAAAACCAAAAAAAGAAATATTGTATTGTGTGGGGATTTTAATATTGACATGTTAAAGCGAGACAGAAATACATTGGAATTAGAATGTTTACTACTTAACTCTAATCTTAAACTGCAAGTATATCAGCCTACTAGACTAAAAAGTGGTACATGTTTTGATAATTTTGCACACAATCTAGGAAGGGATTGTAAATCTGAAGTCGTGGACCTTGCCCTGTCCGATCATACCTGCCAAATACTAAAATGTCCAGTTAAAAAAAAAAGTTTGATTAACCAATGGTATATTCATCGTAGGGATTATAATCAAGAAAATGTGGACAAATTTAATGACTGTATAAAAAATATTAGCTTCTCTGAAGTTTATGAAATCGATGATCCAAATAAAGCATTCAATGCTTTTATAGAGACATTCTTGTTATTATATGAACTATGTTTTCCATTGAAAAGAGTCTTAGTTAAAACATATAGGAAACCACAATGGGTGTCACGGGGAATAAGACTTTGTAGCAAAAAGAAAAGGGCACTCCTGTGGCGGTATAGATTGAACCCCAGTGACGTAAGTAGAGATAAATTTAAAAAATACTCTACAACGTACAAAAAAATAATTAAACTGACCCAACGCGCTCAAAATACACATAAAATCAAAATATCAGTAAACAAAATAAAAACTACATGGGAAATAATCAACAGTTCCAAAGTGAATGTACCGAAGGAGGCTATTACGCAAATTCAAGTAGGCGATAAAACAGAAACTAATCCAACTGAAATAGCAAAAGCTTTCAATATTTTTTTTATAGAAAAAGTCAAACCTGTTCCTGATTGTGGTAAAAATGTTACAGAAAATATATCCAAAAATATCAACTCCATATTTATGCCACCAAGTAGTCACCATGACATATCAAAAATTATTAAATCACTAAAAAATACAAAGAGTACAGGACATGATGGTATTTCCACACATATAGTCAAAGAAGTCGGTGACCTCATTAGTAAACCTCTAAGCCATATTCTAAACCTATGCATAACTGAAGGTGTATACCCAGAACACCTTAAAATTGCCGTTATCAAACCACTTCTAAAAAAAAACGAGAAGATGTCAATGGAGTCATATAGACCAATAGCGCTTGTACCTATATTATCAAAAGTATTCGAAAAATATCTATACGTACAAATATATAATTTTTTAGAAAAAATGAACATTCTGACAGATGATCAAAAAGGTTTTAGAAAGAGTAAGACAATAAATATGGCTATCTATGATTGCCTAAACAATGTAGTAGAAAATGTTGACAAAAGGCGTCCAGTATGTTCAGTGTTCTGCGATATGACACAGGCATTTGACTACGTGGACCATAAAATATTACTAGATAAATTAGATGCTTACGGAATCAGGGGAAACGTTCTACAGTTGATTGAATCATACCTCACAAACAGAAAGCAGTATGTTGAAATAAGTCAATACAATCATGTAACTAATGAAGAGCAGATGTTTACCTCCAAACGCAAATCAGTTATGTATGGCGTTCCACAAGGGAGTGTCCTGGGCCCTCTATTATTCATAATTTATATTAACGATCTACCAAATATAACAAATAACCCGATGTCACTTTTTGCCGATGATAGCACAGTAACTATTAAATGCATAGATGATCAAAATTATGAAGTTGAAATAAATAATACAGTAGACTCCATTATTATGTGGCTAAGTAATAATAATCTTAAAATAAATATTGGTAAAACAAAATTAATGTTATTCAGTCAGCGTTTGAACATTCATAATAACCTGAATATACATAACAATAACAAACAGATAAGTAAAGTGGATGTAAGTAAGTTCTTAGGGTTCACAATAGATAAAAAATTAAACTGGAAACCACATTTAGAGGAGTTAAGCAAGCGACTAAGTAAATCAGCCTATATGCTCTACAAAATCGCTCCTGTTCTGGGTGTGGAGGCCAAGCTCACGGCGTATCATGGCATAGTTGGTCCTCTTCTGAGATTTGGTGTTATCTTCTGGGGAAACTCAACCCTCAAAGAGTTAATATTCAGGTCACAGAAGAGATGCATTAGAACCATGTTCGGCTTAAAAACAACCGACTCATGTAAGCCATTCTTTGTAAAATATAAAATTTTTACCCTCCCATCACTCTATATCTTTGAAATTGCGATGTTCGTAAGAGCAAACCCGCATCTGTTTAAGAAACAATCCGATATGGATAATCGTAACCGGCGCGATAAATATAAGCACAGATTGTGTGTGGGGCCATCCAATACAGCACTAATGCGTAAAAGTGTTTTCTGTATGGCACCACGTATATATAACCACCTGCCACAGGCACTCAGAGATATAACTGTCACAAACTTATTTAAAAAAAAAACTAAAAGAGTATTTAGCAGCCAAATGTTTCTATAGTATTGCTGAGTTTCTAATGGAGAAAACATACTAATTCTAATGTAAATTCTAATGTGGGGGCGAAGTTTGGTTCTGTTGACTGTTGTTAGTTATTTTTATCTTATTTTTGACATTTTAATTAATTTTGACGATGATATTTTGCTCTTGTATTTATCTAATTTAATTGTATTTTTTATATATGTTTAATAATTAATAGCTACAATTAATTTAATCATTGATAAAATCTTATTATAATACATATTTGTATGCCGTAAAGGTAAAACATGACTGTGATCCTTTCTCCGATGTACTTAACATCTTGCATGCTTTGTGTGTGTATACTCATGTTTCTGACAAATAAATGAACTCTGAACTCTGAACTCTGAATCAACCGGACATAAATAAAGACTCCCGACAGCTAGTGAGTAATTATAGATAAAAGGCCTTTTTAACTCTATGCCCGACCAAATAAATAAATAATTTTAATTTGTTTCTGACAAAAACACGATCAATCTATCAAAGAACAAGGTTCGGCGAATAATTTCACTCTATTTTCCAAACTAGACCATTCTGTACCCAATAGATCAATAGATAGACCAGCATTAATTGCGTTACACACTATTACTATCAATTTGCTCCATAAGTTTGTTCAACAACGTAAATAACGTAACGTAGTCTTTGGTCAAGTGGACCCACTCGAACTGGACCCGCGGGTCCAGTTGACGTCATCACATTTTGAATACGTCGACTGGACCCACTGCCCAATTTCATCATTAGTACAGTCACGGAGTAAAGCCGAATCTTTTAGTTTTATTTCTATGACCTAAAATATACCTGTTGTAATTTTGTATTTGTAAAGAAAATATGTGTTTCATCTAGTTGTTATTTTATTGAAGTGTCAAGTAACCTAGTTACATAGAATTAGAAGAATTTTGAATACGTTATAAGGACACTATAAAGCCAGTATTATTACAACACGCCCCCTTAATCAAAATTCTCACAAATAAATAACATATTTTAAAAAAAATGGACACAATATATACCAATTAAAAGAACAGTATGAAAATGTATACCAAGTACTGAAGTAAATGTGTAAAAATATATTTACACTAAACCTAAGCCTAGTACACATCTATCATGTGCCACACGCTGCAATCGTTTAGTTAAGATGTCAGCGGGCATATCACTTGATTTGATATATTTTAAGTTTACCGAATTATCACTAATCTTTTCTCTAATAAAGTGATATCTGGTATCTATATGTTTCGTCCTATGGTGGTGTACCGGATTTAAGGCCAAACTCTGTGCACTCTGACTATCGGTACAAACAGTTATGGTAGTAGGTAATAACTTTTGCCTTACCATAGGATCTGAAATTAATTCAGTGATAAACCTCCTCAAATAAATCGCTTCCTTCGTAGCTTCAGTTAATGCCATATACTCCGCTTCTGCTGAGGACAAAGCTACGGTTTGCTGCTTCCTTGAGGCCCATGAAACCGGACTGCCTGCTAATTTAAAACAGTAACCAGTATAAGAACGACGATCTATATCACAGTTTGCCCAATCGGCATCGCAAAATCCTACAAGGGGCATACTTGATTTTCTATAACAAATCGAGTAATCTAAAGTGCCTTTTAGATATTGTAAGACTCTCTTCGCGGCTAACCAGTGAGCCTTGTTGTACCGAGTATTGAACTGACTCAGGTAACTAGTCGCGTATGCGATGTCTGGACGAGTATTAACACTCAGGAACATGAGGCAACCAATTAATTCTTGATAGGGATATGCTTCTAGATTATGATCACTATCACTGCTGGTACTGACCTCCAGCTTACCAGATATTGGAGTTGTACAAGTTTTACAATTTTCCATTCCAAATTTTTGTAAAAGATTATTTATATAATTTTTCTGATGTACTTTTATTTCATCATTTTTTCTGGTTATATTTAAACCAAGATAATAGCTTAAATAGCCCAAATCTTTTATCGAAAAATATTTTTGCAAGTCATTTCTGACGATGTCAAACGTCTTGTCATTACTGTAAAAAACAATTATGTCATCGACAAAGACTGCAACTATAACCAACTCTTTTCCAAAAAGTTTGGTATACACACATGGTTCAGATGGAGTTTTCACAAAACCAAAAGATGATAAAGTTTCATCTAACTTTATATTCCAGGCACGTGGAGCTTGTTTAAGTCCATACAAGGATTTTTGTAAGAGACACACTTTGTTCTCCATACCTTTTACTTCAAAACCTTGAGGTTGCTCCATGTAGACTTTCTCTAGCAGATCTCCATTTAAAAATGCAGTGTCAACGTCCAAGTGACGCATCTTCAAACCCAATTCGGCTGCGAGAGCCAGTAGAGTACGTAAAGAGGAGTGCCGCACGACAGGAGAAAATGTCTCAAAATAGTCTACACCTGGCGTCTGGGTGAATCCCTTAGCAACTAATCTTGCTTTGTACTTCACAACATTTCCTGCTGGATCTTTCTTTAACTTATAGACCCATTTACATGGTATAACTTTCTTGTTTTCTCTGTCAACCAATTTCCATGTCTTCAGCTTCATCAATGAATTATATTCATCTGTCATTGCCATCTGCCACTTTTCAACATCATCAGCCAATGTAGCCTCATTATAAGTTCTAGGCTCATCAGACGCTTGACTAGACACTTGGTATGAGAAGTAATTAGGAGGTTTCCGATCTCTTGATGGATATCTACGTTGACCATCATTTTGACTGGTAGAAACTACTGCTTCCTCAATTGCTTCAAAAAATTCCTCAGTTTCAGCAGTCTGATCTTCAGTGACAACAGCATGGCTTGGAGCTGGTTCAACAGTGACCACTGGAATTTGTTCAAAAGACTCTTGAACTGTACTGTTTTCTTCCTGTATAGGCAGACTATTAGACAGTACTAAAGGTTCAGTAGAAGTCTTAGTATTGTTGACATTTCTATTATTTAATGTAGAAAAACAGTCTTCAAAAAATGTAACGTCTCTAGACTTTTGTAAGGTTCTAGGACAAGATGAATTTCTAAAAAGATAACTATTAGGATCTTCTGTATAGCCTACAAATACAGCTTCATCAGCTTTAAGATCCAATTTCTTACGGTGACAAGAAGGTATATGTATAAGAGCTTTACACCCAAAAACTCTAAGATTACCTAGGTCTGGTTTGTAACCATTCCACAACTCGTAGGGAGTTTTATTATTTAAGACACGGTGTGGGCATCTATTCTTTAGGTATACAGGAGTTCGAACAGCATCTTCCCAAAAAGCTTTAGAAAGATCGCTTTCAGCCATAAGAGAGCGTGCCTTTTCTACAATTGAGCGATTAGTGCGCTCGGCAACACCATTCTGCTGAGGGCTATATGGTACCGTAGTTTGATGCTGAATACCAAAAGATCTAAGATAACTTGAGAATTCACTATTGACGAATTCCTTCCCATTATCCGTCCTTATTGTTTTAATTTGAGCCCCAGTTTGTCTTTCAACCATAGACTGGAAGTGACAAAATCTATCTTTTACCTCTGTCTTAGAAGAAATAAAATATACGAATATAGTTCTCGAAAAATCGTCTATGAAAACTAAAAAATATTTATTACCCTGAAAGGAGCTAACTGACATTGGTCCACAAAGGTCAGAGTGGATCAGTTCTAATATTGAAGTTGCTCTTTTATAAGTAATCGGCTTAAACGGTTTTCGAGCTTGTTTCGCTTGAACACAAGCAACACATGGATTTTTATCCACATCTTTATAATCAATAACCTCATGACTATTTTTCAGCAGATTCATACCGACGCGACATAAATGACCTAAACGCTTATGCCATACCTGATATTTAGATATTGAATCAGAGTGCACATCATAGGCTCTAAATTGGGGATTATTTACCGCACAATCAAGTGTGTACAATCCACCACTGGGCGAGCCATGTAGAACCGCATCACCTGTAAAGGAGAAGGTTTTTGAATTAAATAAATTACAACCCGACTTATCAAACATTACAGTAAAACCTTTTTCTACTGCTGTCTTCACAGATAGAAGATTTGTTTGCAAGTTAGGTACATACATAACATCATTAATTGTATTGACTTTGTTTTCGGTATTCATAAAAATTTTACCGATGCCTTCAGCGTCAATCTTAGTCCCATTTGCAACTGTTACCTTGGTATCAATAGGCTTTAAGTCTACAAACCAATCTCGTCTTGAAGTCATGTGTTTGGTCGCGCCTGAATCAATGTACCACTTGTCCATGTCATAGTTATTTGTTGCTCCTAAAGCAGACACAGAGGTCGAGTCCGTATTAGCGGGATTCTTCCTTTTCATGACCTTCTTTTTCTTCAAAGGACATTTTGGTCTCCACAACCATAACAGGTTCTCCACAACCATAACACACAATTTTCTTTGCCTTTGACTCAACAGAAGAGGCATCAACCTTTGACTTCATAGCTGTCTCCAGTTTTATCGAGCTTTCCTTGGACATTTCGTTCAGTAATTTGGACTTTACCAGTTCAGTGGTAACGTTAACATTACTATTTTCGAGAGACATAATCAATGGGTCATATCGCGACGTTAGACCTCCCAATAGAATAGCAGCAATGGACGCATCATCTATTACTTTGTCTATATCCGCCAAATCTTGGGCAGTGGAAATAACAGTATTGATATACGACTCAATATTATTATCAAAGTCTTCAAGTCTCAATCTGTATAACTTCCGTTCTAAATATAAACGCCGACCCATACCTTTGTCCTCATAAGCATTTTGTACAGCTTTCCATGCTTCCGCTGCCGTGGTTGCACTTCGGACATGCGTAATTGCAGATGATTCAAGGGTAAGACAAATTTTTGTTAGTGCCTTCTGATCGCTCCTCATCTTTGTGACATTGGAAACGTTCATCCCTGTTGGGTAGCCACTGATCGCTTCCCACAACTCCTCATGTATAAGGTAATTACGCATTTTAAACTTCCACGTACTATATCCTTCTCTATTATGTAGGATGAACATTGGAATTGAGGAACTACGCATACCTCGCTCATTTGTGTCTCCATTTGGGTTCGCCATCTCAGAAGAGTATACGAAGAACTATTTTGTTTCGTACCCAAATAAAAAATCGCACAAATATCACTTCAACAAATTATTACGAACACGCACATTACTTTTCTTGAATAAACAAATACTAGAGTGTCGTGCTGATAACGATTTGTTGTAATTTTGTATTTGTAAAGAAAATATGTGTTTCATCTAGTTGTTATTTTATTGAAGTGTCAAGTAACCTAGTTACATAGAATTAGAAGAATTTTGAATACGTTATAAGGACACTATAAAGCCAGTATTATTACAACAATACCTACTAATACTATTCAATTAGTAAAAAAAGCAGTACCTCAAACGCCAGCTACAGGCGATTTGTCTGATGACTTGATTGTTACAGTCGTCCATTTACCAACGTTGGTTTAGACTACTTTGTGGATTATAAAATTACTTTTTTTTGTGGATGTGTCTTTTGGTCGTTGTACAGGAAATCGATGGGTGGCACTGCTTACATGTTTGACAACGCGAGCAGTGCACCTAGATATAATATTTTACCTGATATTGATATTCTGTTGTTGTTCAACGGTCAAAATGAATCCCATTGCTACTGATAGTGTATTACGCAACTACCCTGCAGTCTGTAGCTACCCAATAGAACGATCAAATTGAAACCTAAATCATGTAACTGTATGGATCCAATTTCATGACGTCATTTTCTCTATTAATTGAACCTCTGATGGAGCCAATCGTAATGAAGCTCTGTGTTCGGACGCTAGGCGCCATATTAATTTTACAGTCTGTGGTATTTGATACATGTGGGGTCATTACATGGTTAATTTGTTTATATTGAAATAATATATAATTTCAAGGGTTAGTTAGTGTACTTTGAAATCATTACTATTCATCTTGTTCATAACGATAATAATATGTATAGGTATATAAAAAGGAGAAGAAATAATCAAAGGGCATCGAAAAATTCATCTGCATCGCTGTCAACAGGAAACGTGCCCAAAAGACTGGCAGCATTGCCACGTTGTATGGCAATGCTTTTAAAATTATGTTTTAATGTACGGTGGACTGCATCAATTGGGTACCCCAGTTGTATTAAAATTTTCATACAACTGGGGTATCCAATTGATGCAGCCCACTGTACCTTGATGTAAATAATAAAAACTCTTGTTCATGTATAAATGTCGTTCTATTTAATTGCAAAATACACTTCGTCCAAATTTCATCAAATTTTAGCCATGTTTAACCCCTTAACCCTTCCCATGTGTAACGTGGATCCACGCGAGACACAATGGCTTTTTAATTGTTTCTGTAATTATGGCATTCTACTGGTTAATTTACATGTTTTCCGCTGTAACGTTAGATAAAATCACGCCTGTTTTGAAGGATTGTACAGTACATACCCCATACTTCCAATGGGTGTCGTAAAAGGCGACTAAGGGAGACCGGAGAATGGGCAGCAGCGTTCTGTATGCATTACACCATCATACCATACTGCGATCGCCAACCCGCCTGCCAAGCGTGGCGATTATGGCAAACCCCCCTCAAAATTGGGGGAGGCCTATGTCCAGCAGTGGACGTCTTTCGGCTGAAATGATGATGATGATGATGTACCGTAAAGTGTTTCTAGTACACCCACATCCACAGTGTATATACAGGGTGAATTTTTCAAGTGGGCGTGGATGGCCAAATCCGAAACTATGAGGAATAGCGATAAGTACTCAAAGGAGTTGCGGGCTCGATTTTGATGAAAACTAAAACTGCATCATTGGATTTTTGAAAAATCAATATTTCTGGCCAGGAATTGAACCCGTTGATTTTGATTTAAAAAAAAACACACACTGTATTATTACACCATTCGATAGTGTCCCTAATAATGATCAAATTCTGGGAAGTAATGACCTACGGCAAACTTAAGGAAAATGTTGGATTTTAATAAACTGCTTCTTATCTTATAAAGTATGCATACCGACATTACCTGTACCTTGGTCGAAATGATGCTCAATACACTCGCAGCGTCACCTTCACAACATTATGTCCTAAATTCAAATTTTGAATGCAGTACAATCCTTGAGACGTCGAATCCAGCTATGTATTGAAAACAATGGTCATTTTGAACAATTAATCAATTAAGGTTTAATAGGTAAGTAACTTAAGAAAAATCAAAAAAGTATTTTGTTAAAAATGAGCTCTTTTTTTTTAGTTTCCTGTATGTTATTTATTCCAAAAATTCGATCCTTATCAGCGACACTATCGAATGGTGAAATAATACAGTGTGTGTTTTTTTCTTCAAAATCAACGGGTTCGACTCCTGGCTAGAAATATTGACTTTTCAAAAATCTAATGATGCAGTTTTAGTTTTCATCAAAATCGAGTCCGCGACTCCTTTGAGTACTTTTCGCTATTCCTCATAGTTTCGGATTTGGCCATCCACGCCCACTTGGAAAATTTACCAGGGTGAATTTCACTTAAACGTAACTGGCGAAATGTGGATGTACTATACAGGTATAGTACATCCACATTTCGCCAGTTACGTTTAAGTCCTTTAATAGAGAGCGAACCTTCATTTTTTCTAGAGGACACCTTCAAAAGGCACCCGACCTCCGGGGAGGGAGGTCGCGGAGTGTGGGATCTTTACCTCACTAAAACCACCTCGGTGATCACCATCAGCACATAGGGGCCACTGTTTTCGCTGGGGTCACTTGGTGGGCGGACAGAATCCCCAATCTGTGCGCCCGCGACCCCAAAGGTCTACCTACCTTGATTACATAATCAGCCTATAACGTTCCCACTGCTGGGACACAGGCCTACTCTCAGTGAGAGGGAGTGGGCCGTAATCCACCACGCGGGCCCAGTGCGGGTTGGCAGATGTCACATGTCTTCGAATTTTTGGTTCTAGGACTTGCCGGTTTCCTCACGATGTTTTCCTTCACCATTTTAAGAGCAGTGGTGATGAAATAATTTACACAAAGTAAAGCGCCTGTCTGGGTTCGAACTTACGACCTACAACTCGTAATTGGTAAGTGGATTTTGGCGTATCAGGCGCCAAGGCGGTTGCCACCTCGACGTCTCCTCCTATTGCCATTAGCAGGCCACAAATCTTGACTCGGGCTGCCAGTGATCAGTTCCAGGTGGGAAAACTCAAAAATGCTTTGCCCGGGCATTGTACCTAGGACCATGACCAGGATCATGCCCTGCAGTAACACTTGCGACCGCTAAAACAACTAGGCAGTCAGTTTTCCAAATATTTTTGTAATTATTCAAAGCAATAATTAAATTTTAAAAATCTAAAATACGTCGCTACCAAAATATTGTGAAAGCCTGTAACTGGCTTTATGTCTCATATATACAATTGTTACGTTTCTGTTGCAGCTGTTGGTTCTCCCTCATCGTCTGCCTAGCCTTTTCCCAACTATGTTAGAGTCGGTTTCCAGTCTAAACAGATGCAGCCGAATATCAGAATGTCACAACCCAGTTAATGGGTAATACGATACCCCTTGGTAAGACTGGTTGTCAGACTTTCGGGCTTCTGACTACTCGTAACGACTGTTAAAGATCCACGAATGACAGCCGGGACCAATGGCTTAACGTGCTTTCCGAGGCACGGAGGGGTCACGGTATGTGAAGATGGTCACCCATCCACAAACCAACCGCGGCAAGCGTAGCTTAACCTGATCGATCGACCTGTGCGGCTGTTATTATTTAGCCACGGGCGAAGGGCCCGTGACTGCACTGTTGGTTCTCCTAAAAAAAAACAAAAAAACAATGCTCAACTTCCATCTTTATTTTTGGAACATTTCCAAGAGCTGTTTTAAAGTGTTTTGCTTTTAAAACGTGGCATCTTGAAAATGTTCAAATGTAATTACTTTACTTACTTATTCCTAATTCTGTGCATTTTACTCGAAATTTGCGCCATCTTTGTAATAAGCTTATGACCAACACTCTTCGCGTTTATGACATGTTTTGCTGAAACGTTTTGTCATTTTCTGTAAAAAGATCAATCAACCAACTCTTATTCATCTAGCTTATTTTGTCTTTTTGCGAAACTGAGAAAACAAATAATTCCCGTATTTTGCAGAACGTCCGCTCTCCATCGTCGTCACCTCTGACCTAGACTAGAGTCAAGAGCAAGCCCACTGCAAATAATTTAAAAAAATCTTATCTCAATCTGTCAACAATATTTCTAATTTACCAACTTTTTTTGACCAATTTTTAGACATCGATTGTCGCCGAGGTGAGATTGTGACTAGATTTTGAACGCCTTCACGTGTACTTTTCAATTAAGTACCATTTTTTTTTATAATAACCGTTGAAGAATTTGTACCGGGGAAACATTATAAAACATGATTATTGTCATAATCATGTTTTATATGGGAGTGAAAACAGACTCCCCTGACTGAAGTGGTTTTCTTCCACATAATTGCATAGAATGTCATCTATATGCGAGTCTGCAAACATTCCCTACAAAATGGTTGAGCTGGATGGTGCTGATCCACGCGTCATGTTCGTGAACGGGCGCCGTCGGTTGAGACTGGTCATCTCTTAACTGCCAATGCTTATTTTTAATCTTATATTTTGAATTGTTTCTTCATTTGTGTCTTTGCTTACATTGCTCTCACATAAAGAAGTAACCAAAAATAATGTACCCAGGATTTTGTAATAACTTGATTTAAAAGAGTGTCCATGGAGTTTCTTGCCCGTTCTTCTCCATAGAGATCTACGTTTTGGAATGGGCGTACCTTCAACTTTCTGACTCACTGACAGACTATTTAATTTTGACAATTCAAAAGTGCCTGTACAAGGTTTAATTGAAATAAATGCTTTGAGTTGATTTTGATACCTGAATCACTACAAGAACGCTGAAGCCGCAACAACAATGCCATGAATATGTTATTGTATTGGACTCTGTGAGTATTGTAGGCTTTTTGTGTATACTTAACCCATAGGCCACTCGTGTAGAAACTTTTTGAACACTTATTCCCACGAGAATTCAATTAAACCAAAGTCTTTGGAATAATGACTTAATTTCATTACCAAACAGGAAACTCGCGAAAATATAATAAAACAACTCTTTGAACTTCACAGCTGTAACAAAATGTAATTAACAGTTACAACAGGTTGTAGCAGTTAATTAAATAACTAATTCTATTAGAAGGTCAGTTAAATCGCAGTTAACACTGAACTGTTTTTAAATTAATTTGTAAATACTCGCAGCTCCGTAGTTCAGAGCTTAAACTAAAAGCAGAAAAGAGTTTATACTATTCTTGCGTATCTTTGACGATTAAAAATAAACTTGTATGTATTTTTTAACCTGTTTAAAGTTGGAAAGTTCTATCACGTCAAAAACTTACGGCCTTATATATAAAATACGCATGTTTTTTTAGAAACAGTTTTAAACCATCGAGTCATTTCTGAATTTCTAACTTTATTCTCACAACGTTAAAATTCTAATTAAGTGAGTCTACGTTAACAAGTATGTATTAAGTTATTTCCGCTTGTTCTAATAAAGTTTAAAATACAATAACTGGCTCGAAGACCTGGGCTAAAGTCAGAGCTCATTTTGTAAAGAGAAAAAAAAATAGGCAAAAGTTGTGACTAATAATGAAAAGATATTTCTAATCTAATCTCAAATAGAAAATAGTTTAATAAGAAAATTCTAATTTCGTCGTAAAAAAGTTGGATCTTATCTAGAAGCAAGTCTGGCGTTCTTTGACGTTCAATTTAACAAATTACTTGATTATAGTGAAAAAAAAACCTTTTTAAATTTTTTGTGACTTGGCAATCACACGGAGTAAAATAACATTTTTACGAGCATACAATGTATGCGAAAGAAAATATAGAATCCTCAGTTAAAAAGTATTTTTCAATTCTATAAAGGTTTTCATTATTTAATTTCTCTGTAGATGTTGAAGCGCACTAATATAATTATATTTCTTCGAACCTTTAATAAAATGTCTTTGGAAACAGCTAGTTAATTTATTAATAGGTAATTAGAATAAACAGTTTCTAAACTAAAACAAAGATAAACCGCCAAGGAGGTACCCACCAGCTGATGGTGACTCCTGTTAATTATGTAGATGTCGCAGCCAACTGGTTGAATTAGCGCGTGCGAGTCGAGAGAGCGAAGCGTGCCGAGCACAACTTCCAAAGGCCAGGCGGTTAACTACGCTCCGGGCGTCGGGAGCCGCGTGACGACTCCCGGCCACCGTAGGCGCGGGCCTGCGGGCGGAGAGTAATGGGTAGCTCACCGCCCGATCAGGACCAGGCCCGTGCCGGACGGCGCGTACGTGTTCCACGCGCGCCTCAAAGAGATGTCAGCATCGGGGAGGGGCCCCTTAGGGCCGAAGCCTGCCGGGTCAGCGGGATTGTCCGAAAGGGTTACCGCTGGCCCGGAACAAGGGCTAAGGAAGGAACACGGGTGGGTTTTAGTCAGTAAGAGTCTGACACTCCCTTCCGCTCCACCCAGAGCGGGAGGAGTCATTTGATGATTTCCCATCCGCAAAAAAAAGAAAAAAAGGCGGTTAACTAAACAGCTAATTAAAGCAGTTGGCTGCGACATAGATATTGCATACTTTTTTTTCTATCATCTCACAGTTCAACCTAGGAGGTTGTCGTCTCCTGTGGATGCCTCAATAAATTAAGGCCTCCTGGTGGTTCTTAAACAAACTGTGGGGCACGGACCTCGGCTTAGAGCGTCGCTGGGAGAGGGCTGCAAGGGACAGGCTGGATCAGAACTCTTTAGGGACGAATTTAAAGCTACAGGTTCAGCGGTGCGGGATCGAGCAAGGGTCGGGGCGGGTAGATATTCCAATGTCTCATGATAATTATTATTATAGCCGCCCCATGTCCTTCAAACACAGCAACACTACTTGGCCGCAGACTTACCAGAGTACTTTTTACAATAGGTTACTTCACAAAGACCTCTACTACTATATAAAAACCGTTAAGAGCGTTTACGCCGTACGGCATTTCATACTAACTTTCAAGCTCTTATTTTTCAAAATGAATGAACCGATTTTAATGAAACTTCATATGCATAAAGCAGGCTACAAAGTTCTAAAAAGTTAGTAGAGACCATTTTCGAAAAATAGTGTTACAGCCAAATTAGATCGATTTTAAATTTTCCATAGAAACAGAGATTTCCAGTTATCTTTTTTTAAATAAAACATTTCGAAAATGTTCTCTACTAACTTTTTAGATCTTTGTTTCCTGCTTACGCGTAAGAAGTTTCATTAAAATCGGTCCATTAATTTCGAAAAATAAGGGCTTGAAAGTTTGTATGAAATGCCGTACGGCGTGAACGCTCAAACACAAGCAACAGGATATCAAAGCCCAGTTCAGACTTCCACAGAGCAGTAGCTACACTTCTAAACATAAATAGTGAGTGTGTTTTGCATAAATGGGCGGCGCATTAACCACACCAGTTTAACATGAGAGAACAGTGCTCAGTTTCGCGTTAGTTGTCGTAAACTAGTCTTACTAATGTTTTCTGCACTCTGGTACAAATTACAAGAGATAGTTCAAAGTGTTCTGTAACCTGAATTTATTTGAAAAACTGCGCACTTGCCGTTATCAGAATACCATTTATGTTAGGTACCTCTCTTATAACAGCATTTTTCGGAAATTTAAATAGACAGGATATTTTTTTAGGCATTGCGCAAATTTTCACAGGATGTTCTACTCATGAATATGAACAACTTTCACTATGGGTTCAACTCTGAAATCGCGAAAAAAAAATCTGCTGTTTCATACATTTTGGTCGAGTAGGTATTGAACTTTTGTATGAAACAGTTGATTTTTTTTTCGTGATTTCAGGGTTCGTCCCATAGGGAAAGTTGTTCATATTCATGGGTAAAACACCCTGTGAAAATATGCGCACTGCTTAAAAATTATCCTGTATATTTTTTTATTTTACAATTTTTGAAGTGAAAACTTGTTTAGGAGCGTTGGGCATTTTTTGAGATGGGAAAAAACCATTGAACTCGCGCTACTGTTACCGTAAGCGACACCGTGCGTGTTTTGTTTCTATGACGATTAAAAAAATACCCGCTTCGGATGTGTTCGGCTGCCCTCGGAATGTACTCGAGATGTATGCAAATGCATTCTACAACATTTTTCGACAAATCCTTCTCTGTTCAGGCCGCTCTAATATGGAATGCATTGCCAGTTCAAATAAAATGAGCGCAATCGTTAGCTGTATTTAAGAGACTCGTGAAGGAACATTACTTGTTGTTGTGATCTTGTTTTCGTAGCTGCAATAATCTATAGTCATCATTTATTTTCTTTGTTTATATGTATATTTAGTATGTATTTATTTATGTATCTATTATACAGCATTATATGTGTATATATCTATATATCTATTATAGTATATTATTTTGCACCACTGACAACCCCGTTTTTATATCCACGCAATCACTGTCCATTCCAAGGTTGCCTGGAAGAGATCGCAGAAAGCGCTAAGGCTACCCATTGTATGTTTTGTATTCAAATCGTATGTTTTTGTTATATATTTTCTGGTGTACAATAAAGTATATATAAATAAATAAATATGTTTCTTATTATTTTGAAATTATCATTATTTTCACTGTAAAAAGCAAATACCTAAATTATAGGCGCTGCCCGCCGCCCAGCGCCGCACTCTGTCTCGCTGTCGCTCAGTCCGCGAGCAATATCGTGCGAGTGAACAGAGTGAATTTTAGCTGAGGTAGTACCGGCTCTTAAGCTAGTTTCCTTAAACTGCGGTGGCTGCCAAATAGCGTCCGCAATATACCGTCGAATGACGTCACTGAAAGGTTATTTATGAAAGTAAGTTGGTGTTTCCATAGAGAACGTTTTTGTCACCGTGTCGTCAAACCCCAGTGCCATCATTTTCAAGGCAGCCGTTAGTGCGGCCATTACGTGGCGGTCACCGCTCTTATAAGAAAACGTAGCTTTACTGGCATAGTCCTAACAGCCCATAAACTGCGACTACACGACGCAAGAAACCAAGTTATTAATTAAATATATTTAATTCCCAAATAATACGTCTTCGACGGCTTGGAGGACGCCAATCTAAATAAATATGGCTGTCACATAATTTCATAAAATATTTAGTTCAAAAGTAACAGTTGATAATATAACATAGTCAATCTTTTGAATCAATTTCTATATTGTGTATTATTCCGAATGTAAACATAATTTTAAAAGCTAACAGTATTAAAATAATAATATGTACAAGTATATAAAAAGGAGGGAAAATAATCAAAGGGCATCAAAAAATTCATCCGCATCGCTGTCAACAGGAAACGTGCCCAAAAGACTGGCAGCATTGCCACGTTGTATGGCAATGCTGATTCTTTGGCCAAAAAATAAGCCAGCCCTCTGGTCACGTGAAGAGTCGACCAACCGCTTGGCGATGTCTCGAAATACTAAGTGGGCACTCGGGCCCCATGGCCCTAGAGTTTCAACCCCAAACGGCTCAAAAATATAATTTCCAAAGAGATTAGAGTATTTGCGCCGTTTGAGGTTTTCCGCACCTGCAGCAGCTGCCCCAGCACAGCTCACCGTGCTTGGAAGATGGGATGGCGCAAGGGTGTCGACACACGTTGCATCCCACACCAAAGACCTACCAACCTTCCAAGGCATTATGGTCATTCCGTCTGGTCTCTTCCCATCGTCGCGTGCCAAGCCATTGGGTTCTAAAACAGCTGGCACCCCGGCGGTGACAAGAGCACGACGGATGATGTCATTGATGCTGGCATGCCGTGCTATTCGGCCTGCGCTTTTACTGCAGGATAGGCCATGGTGTCCGAGGCAGTCGACACCTTCACCGCATTGGCAGCGATGCGGAGCCACGCAAGGGGCACCCAGACGCAGACAAGTAGCGAGCCGGAAAGTGGAATCACCCAGCAAAGTGCCTATGTTGGGTGACGGTAGCGCTTGAAGCCAGAGGCCCGACTCCCACTCACCCACAGCCAGTAGGCGGGCACGCTCAGCAGTATTGGTGGACGTATTAATAAGATTATTCCGTACCAACCTGCAGAGCGGCTCATCCCACTGCCTCTGGGAAGAAGGGTTCACGGGCCGATCTGTATCCGGGCAAGCCATTTTCCAGGCGTTCACCGCGTCGGCCAAGCACGGCACTTCAGAGTCAACCAGGGAGGGGGCTAAAATCTTCCCGATCAACTTTTCGGTGCTGTGGACAGAGGACAGGAACGCCGGTAAACTAATACTGGTAATTTTGCGGACGCCGAGGCCACCAAAGCGGATGGGTAGTGTGGCTTGTAGCCACGCTCGGTCGTCGAAGACCACATTTAGAATGGATATTAATGTGCTGCGAATAATTTGGTCAATTTTGTCCAAGAGGTGGGGCTGCTTCCATAAAGGGGAAGAGCGTAGAAAATACATAAAATTTGGGCCAAAACAACAGTATCTAATTAGGGTGAATGCCGAATGTAAATTAATTTTGGAGAGTCTGTCCGAAATATCGTTGAAATTTTTGACTTTTTCTTCGATGAAAGGAGAAAAACTTTCTTCCAAAATTGGGGAACCTAGGAGGTGCAGTGAGCTTTTTTCTAAAATTTTTATTTGTGGGGCTATTGCATTGAATTTCTCTAGGGTCAATTGTCTGTCGGTAATGTCAGAAAGGTAAATTTCGCATTTTGAGGGGTTAAGGTCCAAGCCAATTGATTTAAATTCCTGTTTGAGTAGTTGTAGGTCTTTCAAAACGGTGTCTACATCACCTCCTAGCGTTCCATCATCTAGATACCACACGTTAAATTTTGAATTTAGTTTCTGGATAATTGGGTGAATAGCTAAACTGAAAATGACGGGACCGAGAGGGTCACCTTGTTGGCATCCTACTGCAGATTCTAAAATATTGTCCTTATATAATAATTTAGAAGGGTGTCTGTAACACTGCCACAAGAAACCATAAATTTCGGGTAGTTCCTTTTTGACTTCAGCCAACAAAGTGTCCCTATTTACAGAATTAAAGGCGTTCTTCACGTCAACCTTGAGGATGACCTCACCTTTATTCGAAGTTAAGAAAGTGGAAAGGGCATGAACGGCAGCCTCACAGCCCCCTCTTGAGCCAAAACCAAGTTGCAGGGGCTGAAACTTAGCTGCAAGTGATTCACTATACAGCTTACAGCAAATTTTGGCTGCCATTCGCCTGTAAGTGCACCCAACGGCGATGGGGCGAATGCCGCCGTCCTTCTTGCGCAGGGCACACAAGTTGGCCCCGTACAAGACATCGACGACGGCCTGGTTCACACCGCCGGTGAGCATGAGGTTAATAAGGGCCGCAAGCTCCTTCAAAAGCGACTCACCAGCTTCCCCGGCGCCTGAACTCAGTAAATCCTTGAGATGTTGTGGAGTCAGGCCATCGAGGCCGCCGGCGGAACCACTTCGGAAAGAGCTCACGGCAGCAATTAACTGGGGGGCCGAAACATTTAGAAAGGTTGAATTTATGTCGGGAGGGTGGGGAGGGTCGGGAAAGGTGAGACCATCCGCAGGCGCTGGGTGTTTACTCTCTAGAGCTGATAGCGTTTCTGGAGAGTAAGGCGCCACCAGCTAGGATACTATTCAAGTATCCTAGCTGCTCCCTTGATGTCACCTTCACTTAATTTTGATTCCACATGTGAACACAAGCTATTTTGTGATTGGTTGTTAAATGCAGGTAATTTTGGATCTAAAATTAAGGTCGAATTGTTGCAGTTGTCTTTAATTTGGTTTGTTAAGGATTTTTTAGTTGCTAAATTTTTCTGGACATGTAGAATCCTAAAAGGGAAGGTGAGCAATTGCTCCCAGGCACTTTGTGAGTTTTCCTGGGTCGCAAGACGGAGGCATCGCGACAAATTCAGTGCAACAGACCGTCTCGCGCCCCGGGGAACTCTCTTTAAAACCGGGATAGAATTTTTGAATTTAGATAGTGTTTGCCACAAGGTTTGATCTGGAGTTGTTGGTGTTGGGGATGTAGCTGGGGGGCACAAAGGTACACTATGAGTTTTGTGGATCTTGCCATAGTGTATCCTCAGCCCCCGTTCGCCTTTAAAAAAGCGTGCCTGTGAGCAATACGGGCATCTCACCAGCTGGATATCGAGCGATGTGATAGGTTGACTAGCACTGTTTCCGGCGTCGCTATTGCCGTCATTGAACATAAATAACTTTGTGTTATACTTACTAATAAAAATTAAAATAAACTATATACACATGCACTAAAAAACAAACACAAAAAAAATGAACTACAAAACCAATTTTTCACTATTTACACTACACAAAAGTCACTGAAGGCCGACTGTCACACTGACGAGTGCTGCGCAGTCGCGCTCGGAACAGCTGGGGCGCCGCGCATGCAGGGCGCAGCCCTCGCAACCACTGCCCGGGCTGCAGGCGCCGCAAGCGTCGCGTCGTGTCGTTGATTGTAACAGATTTTTTTGCCTTTGCGTCTCTTAATTAGCTTTTGGCATATTTCGAGAAAATGAAATAAAATAAAATGAATGTCATCTTGAGTTTTCAAAAATCAACATCGAATCAAATTAATATTTTTATTTTATAGTTTTGGCTCGGTATCTATTCAGTTTATCAGTGTTTAGCGTTTTTAATTTTTAAAGATTATCCAAAACTTGATTTTATTGCACTTTTCAAGTTTGAGTTTGAGTTTCATCTCCATTTTTTTTTTCTCCATCTATTTCTATAGAGTCGGCAGATTCTGAAGTCACGAACAGATGGTTACGTATTATAATAACTACAGTAATTCTAACTAGTTTCGATATAGGTAACTACGGTTGATTCGCATATGTTCATAACACATATTGGTCGACAAAACTACTGGTTTACTTACTTAATTTTGATTAAACTAAAATTAATTGCACTAACGAACGATTAATCTAATGGGTTTCAAGGTATTTGATAGTTCAACTATGTGTGAAATACCTAATGGACGACTCGCCTACAGCTTATTAATACTGCGCGCTCGTTTTATTTCTAACAACATCAGGTCGACTGAGCCGCGCTGCGCGGGGCTCCTATTTCTATCTGCAGGGTTTAAAGGAACCAAACCAAACCGAACCTCGGGGTGCCCCTGAGGTCGACCGTCTTCTTCTGGTTCAAAAGCACAAAAACAGACAAAATCAGGATTTGTTCAAAAACCAATAGTAGGTGAAGCGTCCGTTAGTTCAATCAACCTTAGGTTTATTAATTGTAGCTGAATTAACCGTAGGTGAATTCTCTTTTATGCAATATTTGGTTCATTAGTTATTACAAAAATCGGTGAAACGATCTTTAGGTATTTTAAACGATAGGTCTTTTGACCGTAGTTATCTCGAAAATAGTTAAAATAACTTTAGTTATTATAATACTAAGGGAGACCGGAGAATGGGCAGCAGCGTTCTCTATGCATTACACCATCATACCATACTGCGATCGCCAACCCGCCTGCCAAGCGTGGCGATTATGGCAAACCCCCCCCCCCCCCCCCCCCCCCCCCCCCCGAATTGGGGGAGGCCTATGTTCAGCAGTGGACGTCTTTCGGCTGAAATGACATTATAATACGTAACCGAACAGATAGATATGTATCTGTTTGAATATAATAATAATAATTTATTTATTTAATCAGACAAAAATCCATAATTGTTAGTTACAAAAATTTTATCTTGCAAACTATGTTAGTACCTACAGACATATTGCAAAAAGGTAGATACATAAAAGCTATAATTATATGTACCTACTATAATATAATATGCTAAAACTTACACCGTAAGTAAGTATATCCAGTCGTAATATTCATAAAATATTTTTTCACAAATTATTTACGACACGACACAACGACACGATGACACGACACGACACGTTAAAATGACAATAATTGAAAAGTTTATGCTTTTATTTTGGGTGGGAAATCATCAAGACTCCTCCCGCTCTGGGCGGAGCGGAAGGGAGTGTCAGATTCTTACGGACTAAAATCCACCCGTGTTCCTTCCTTAGCCCTTATGTTACGGGCCAGCGGCAACCCTTTCGGACAATCCCGCTGACCAAAAGATTATGCTTTTTTTTTTAGGTTGGAAAATCTTCAAATGACCCCTCTCGCTCTGGGTGGAGCGTAAGGGAGTGTCAGACTCTTACTGACTTAAACCCACTCGAGTTCCTTCCTTAGACCTTTATGTTCCGGGGTAGCGGTAACCCTTTCGGACAATCCCGCTGACCTGCTCCATCACAGCTCACCACAGCACAGCAACACCATACTAGTTCCGGGCCAGCGGTAACCCTTTCGGACAATCCCGCTGACCCGGCAGGCTTTGGCGATTAGACGATATTTTGATCATGTTGAGAGGATGATTAAAAGGCGACTAACAAACTTCGGGAGGAGACACCCTAGAAGGACATTATTTATTTGCCTTACTGGTGGTGTTCTTCAGAAAGGTCAAGTGCGTAGTACTAGCAACCGACGTGTGTGTATGACCAGATGTATGAACGTAAACGAAGCAAAAGGTGTATGTAAGGATCGTAGCAGGTGACGCTCTGTAGTTTCTGATTATCCCCAAGGGAAGTAGTCGTAAGTTTATGTATGTATGTATTTACGAGTAAATTATAACCAGTGGGTGAAACCAGTTCTAAACAATCAGTGCGATTAAATTGCTAGTACTGTGTATACTACAAGTCCACCAAACCGTATTTCGGCCACGGCGGCCGATCTCATCGGAGACTAACCTTCTGCGCGGGAGATATTATAGTGCACAAGTATGCGCGCAGACACAGGTGCACTCCCTCTTCCCTGGCTCTCTTAGTCCGATAAGATGTTGTATACTATAGAGGTATGAGGAACAGGGAGTAAAGTTCAGTCATTCCCAGACGGGTGTTGTGTCGGGCGGGCAACTGCCCGATGATTCATATCGGGTCATTGTATCTATGCTAGTTGCGCGGTAAACTCAGCTTGCGAGATGCAGGATTTGCGTGACGTCAGTATGACGTGTTGTTCGCATATGGCGTTGTAGATACCGCTAGAATACTAGTTAAGGCCCGAACAATCGACACAACGTTTACAATTGGAATCAAGTCGCTCTCTGCTTATCCTTTGTCCATGCTCATCAGTAACGCGGTGCAGTGCAGAGCTCGTCGATATATCAGCGGGCAGCGTGACGGACAGAACCACTACACCTACCCAGCGTTGCGCTGTTGCTGTTTAGAGGATTTTAGAGATAATGTAATTAGTTAAAGGGTTTTGAGGTTTATATTGTCAGGTATTAACTGGTATTGACTGGCCCGTTGGTCTAGTGGTTAGTGGCCCTGACTGCTATGCCGGAGGTCGTGGGTTCGATTCCCACCCAGGACAAATGTTTGTGTGATGAGCATGATCATTTGTTCTGTGTCTGGGTGTAATTTATCTATAATATGTATGTATTTAGAAATATATAAGTATGTTTATCAGTTGTCTAGTACCCATAACACAAGCTCTGCTTAGCTTGGGACTAGACGGCGTTGTGTGATAGTTGTCGAATATATATATATATATATATATATTAAGACTAAAGGAAGCGGCGAAAAATTGTTCCTCCGAGTTATGCCAGGGAGTACAGAGGATGATTCTCCTGTCTTGACAACCTCTGAATCGAAAGTGTTGTCAAGAGAATAAAAATATACGTTTCATGTTACTTTTACGTGGTAATCTAAAAGAAAGAAAGAGGATTTATTATTATATATTTTATTTATTTCTGTATAATGTTTTTTGTATGTAGGTGTTTGTGTGTTTTTTTTATCTTTTTTTGTTTTTATTTAAATTTCTATAGAATAGAATAGAATGATTTAATTCAGAAAATTCAAATCCATATTTTGTTAGTCTATATTAGCAACAATATTAGCTTACAATTATGTTAGTATTTATCTTTATGTAGCCTACTATATTAAACTTATACTACATTGGTTTAGGTAATTACCTAAAGGTAAATAAATCGTAAAAAGGATTTTTTATACATGACACTTTCTTGTTTAAAAATACGTTTTATCCAAACTAAATTTATTTTCAATTTTTACGATAATCTCCTCTTTTAAAAAGTCAAAAGTCAAAACATTCATTGCGAACTAAGTGTACCTACAATGTTGGTGAGTTGTTTATTAGTGTTTTAAACTTAATAATTTATTCATAAAGTACTTTTCGCAGGTGTAATTGCTTGAGCACATTTTTTTAGTTAGATTTATATTAATAAGATAATGTTTTGTAATCTGTCTATTGTAAAGAGCCCAAAAATACAAGTCCTCTAAATATTAAAAAAATACAACAAATTAGATAATGATGCTAAATTGAAGAGTACAACTGTGACACGGCATGACAACTGAAATGAAATTCACTCAAAACATTGCCGGTTATCATGTGAAACTTTTATCGTTTTTGTTTAAAACACCTAATTATAAAAAATAATTTCGTTAAATTACTGGTATTCAGCTGCATCTGGTTAGACTGGAAGCCAGGATGATGAACTTCGTTAAAAGTGCAGCTGCAGAAACAACAAGTGATGCCATAGTTCAAATGATAATGAAATACAGCGTCTTGGAACAGCGACATGCATTGCCCATTTCGTCTCTTCCGTCATGCCGTCAGTGTACCCTATCGCTGAGTCTCTTGAAGACAAGGCGCTTACCATAATATTATAATAGAATAGAATACTTACTCATTATTATGTATTGTACACTCGTATGAAATACAGATATAAATGTAGAAATATTACATAGGGTGACACAGTGGGTAGTCTGTGGTTGTACAATTTACATAAACAATACTTATATACACAAATAATTGAAGCACAATGAGCTCCTGCCTTTTTCTTTAATTTTTTATTATATACCTACTTGTATAATTTTTATTCATAAATTACGTAGAAGTTACATCATTACAAAGTTACATATTAATATTATGAAGAAAATATTAAACTATGCCTAAAATAAATCTAGTGTATAACTTATATATATTGGTTAAAGGCCTAATGAATACAATAGCGACCTGCCTGATGTAGGTTTAATCAAACCTGTGTTTCAGGCCATTGAGCGCTTTAGTGGACTATTATGTTACTGTACATAGAGCTAGCATTGATACATAATACCTAATTATATTTTTAAATAAAAATTGACTTAACACTTAATAAACTTATTGCATTACTTCTAGCAAATGTTCAGTGTCTGAGTAATTAAATGTCGCTAAAAATTCACTCAACATTGCACTACATTTTTTTAAATTTAGATATACTATACAGGATGAATTTTTCAAGTGGGCGTGGATGGCCAAATCCGAAACTATGGGGAATAGCGAAAAGTATTCAAAGGAGTCGAGGGCTCGATTTTGATGAAAACTAAAACTGCACCATTGGATTTTTGAAAAATCAATATTTCTAGCCAGGAATCGAACCCGTTGATTTTGTAAAAAAACACACTGTATTATTACACCATTCGATAGTGTCGCTGATAAGGATTGAACTCTGGGAAGTAATGACATACGGAAAACTAAAGAAAGGAGCTCATTTTTAACAAAAATACTTTTTTATTTTTCATAGGCTACCTGCCTATTAAACCTTAACTGATTAATTGTTCAAAATCATGACCATTGTTTTCAACTCCGTTATCAATACATAGCTGGATTCGACGTCTCAAGGCTTGTACTGCATTCAAAATTTGAATTTAGAACATAATGTTGTGAAGGTGACTGCCCTGCGGGTGTATTGAGCATCAAGGCACAGGTAATGTCGATAAGAATACTACAAAATAAGAAGCAGTTTATTAAAATCCAACACTTTCCATAGGTTTGCCGTGTCATTACTTCCCAGAATTTCGTCTTAGATGCTACAGGGTGGCAAGGTCGACGAAAACTGTAACCATGGAATCAGTATGTATAGACGCCAGCACATCAAGCTACCCGAAACTGTCACATTTTCCCAATCAACTTTGAACCGTATGCTTTAGCGATAAAGTTGAAAATCGATTAATGAAATTTGACAGATTGTAGTAAAAGCTGAACAAAATGTATGGAAGAGCAAATTATTTTTAAAATTAATCTTACAAAATCTTCAGCTCAGGGGGATTCAGTTCATCATTCTGAAACCCCGAGATTGCGCGCCGATGTTTGCCACCCAGTGTCATCATCTGCCTGCCTTTTCCCAACTATGTTAGGGTCGGCTTCCAGCCTAACCGGATGCAGCTGAATACCAGTATTTTACATGGAGCGACTGCCTATCTTACCTCCATAACCCAGTTACTGGGTAATACGATACCCCTTGGTAAGGCTGGTTGTCAGACTTTCGGGCTTGTGACTACCCGTAACGACTATCAAATATCCACAAATGACAGCCGGGACCAACGGCTTATCGTGCTTTCCGAGATACAGAGAAGTCTCGGTATGTAAAGATGGTTACCCATCCAAAAACCAACCGCGGAAAGCGCAGCTTCACCTGATAGATCGACCTGTGAGGCTGTTATTATTTAGCCACGGACCCCTCTGCCACCCAATATAGTAGACTGATACGCAATACATATGTACCTATGATACTTATAGTTCATATAATATGTATGTTTATTTTAACGATAGTAATCAAAGAGACTAAGTTGCCAGACTCTAGTACATGTATGTTTAAACTCGTATTAATGCAAGCACTCTAAACCATTACGTTTTATTGAAGTCATACCCTCTTACTAATAAACGTGGTATAGCGTCTGCATAGTTATACAAAGCTTTGTCTTCTTCTCTTGAAAGTCAAATTACTGACGACTGAAAGAGAGAAATCAGTGTATAACTATTTATCTGAGATAATACGTTTATTAGTAAAGGGGTTAATATCGTGCATTACTCAAGCACTTTGCTCATATTGCAAACTGCTCTTTCAAAAACGGATAAAAAAAGTAGGGATTTTAGAGGTAATTTTGTTTGACAGATTGAGACTTAGATCTGGGGGCCTAAAAAGGCCACTTTGGAGAATCATAAAATGATAACATTATGAATTATAAAATTGCGAAGACAGTCCGTGTTTTTCTTTTTTTCGCTGCACTACGTAGGTACACTCAAAGAGATTGGGATTGGATTTGGATTGGATTGATTGCTATTTTAGCACAGACAAAAAAAAATAACTGAAAAATGCTTCACCAATGGGATTTGATACGATTAACTTAACAGTTAACTGTCCATTCTGTTATCCTTTTATGATTCTGCCCAAGTGGCCTTTTTAGGCCACTGCAGACTGTGAACGTCCATAAAATTAAGAGCATTGCAGCGCGATGACGTGAATTGAAATACAATTACTTATACATATCATTTACCAGAACTGAGGAGTTCTGGTAAATGCTATCCTACGTTGTTATATATTATAATCATTCAGAGTTATTTTTTGGGTTACTTTTCCAGTTTTTTACTTGTCGCTAACACAACACTGATCGACAAAAAATAATGCGTCACGAAAATGATTTTCTGAACTCAAATTGCTGCCATAATTGGTTTTACAATTCAATCACCTTTCATGTGTGTTGGTACGCACAATGAATTTGGAGATAAAATAGAAAATATGAGCGAAAATAAAATGTTACCTCTTTTAAAATAAAACATAGTAACGAATTTTTCCTATTCGGACCATGAAATTGGTTCAAACTGCCTAAAATGATTGGAATTCATAAAATCCATTTGAAGCTTTTCTATATTGTGTTACAGTTAGGTGGAGGCTTTGGTATTTAATAAAATGATAAATTGACAGGTAAAATGAAGATAAAAAAAAGTAATTTAAAAAATAAAAAACCCGACTGCGAAACTGAAAAGCTACATACAAGCCCATTTTAAATTAAATAAAAGTTGGAAGCAGGCGGGACCCATTTGAATTTGAAAATATAGGTAATAAAAATGGTATGGGTCCCGCCTGCTTCCAACTTTTATTTAATTTAAAATGGGCTTGTATGTAGCTTTTCAGTATCGCAGTCGGGTTTTTTATTTTTTAAATTACTTTTTTTATTTCCAGCTTTTTAGTTTACAAATGTGAAAGATTTCGCAAACGATTTAGTTCTTGGTACGTGTCTTTTACGATTTGACACTTCGAATTACTTTTAACTATATAAGTTATATATATTTTTGTAATCACCTTTTAATACCCTTTATTTTGATACCCCACTCTATAGGTTTCGAGAAAATCAATTTTTTTTTTGAAGACATATTGCGCCAAAAATCGGCCATTTTATTTTTTTTTTTCAATTTTGATATACCCAGTGTCACTCTCACAATTAAGACGAATCTAACGGCACCTCTCAAGCTAAAATCGATCAAGCCGTTTAGGCTACAGTAGGCTACAGAGCGTGCCAAAGAAATATACATACATACATACATACATACACTCGAAAAACATAACCCTCCTTCTGACACAGTCGGGTAAAAAGTCAACATCAGGCGGCCTAAAAGGTCACTTTGGCAGAATCATAAAAGGATAATATTATGAATCATAATGGACAACTGTTAAGTTAATCGTATTAAATCCCATCGGTGAAGGATTTTTCAGTTATTTTTAATAATTTAGTTATCTAAAATACCAATCTCTTTGATTGTAGTGCAGCGAAAAAAAGAAAAACACGGACTGTCTTCGCTATATTATGATTCATAATGTTATCCTTTTATGATTCTGCCAAAGTGGCCTTTTTAGGCCCCCAGATGATAATATTTTTTTTTTTCAAATGGCCTTGGCTTTCTTCATACGTATACTCGTACCACGTATGAAGATCAATCAATCTGTCATCTTTCAGTCTAACCGGATGCAACTGAATACCAGTATTTTACATGTAGCTACTAGTGGCGAAAGTTCCATACAAGTTCTTACCGGCTTCCCTTTGAAAAATGGCACATTAAGTATTCAATTAAATAATTAGTAAGTATTGACTGTGTGGTGCCGGACTTAAAGAATACCACCACCCCATACTTCCCGTGGGTGTCGTAAAAGGCGACTAAGGGGCGTACAGGAGAATGGGCAGCAGCGTTCTCTATGCATTCTACCACCATACCATACTGCGATCACCAACCCGCCTGCCAAGCGTGGCGATTATGGCAAACCCGGGGGGGGTTTCCCCCCTTTTGGGGGAGGCCTATGTCCAGCAGTGAACGTCTTTCGGCTGAAATGATGATGATGAAGAAGTATTCAATAGACAAATAATATAATCATCTTAAAGATATCTACTCCGACTTACCTCTTACAAAAATTGACTCTTCGATACTGGCTAGCTACTGCCTATAAGACCTCCATAACACAGTTACTTTGTAATAAACCATTCACGTTGGTAAGACCGGTTCTCAGACTTTCGGGCTTCTGACTACCCGTAACTATTGTCAAAGACGACTGCCGGGACAAACGACTTTCAAAGCACGGAGGAGTCTAGGGGCGTATGGGATGGGTGCCCATCCACTTCGGGA
The DNA here is from genome assembly GCA_916614155.1 of Mesoligia furuncula. NCBI lineage: Eukaryota > Metazoa > Arthropoda > Insecta > Lepidoptera > Noctuidae > Mesoligia > Mesoligia furuncula. The sequence goes on along the minus strand of OU744809.1, from coordinate 25,284,269 downwards.
AATATAAATTCTATCGACCCGTGCAACCGCTATTACTTAGCTATGAGCTTTGCCTTTGAAAATACAAAGTCCGGTCAGTAATTTTAACCCATAAACTTTGTACCAAAAACCTCTGGGGCGCCACGACCTGAACAAGTTGTTGGCAAAAATTACGTTAAAATTAGGTCAGAATTTAATATACACGGCCCATGACTCGCCTGATTTATTACTCAGCGCCATATTTGAGCCATAAATCAGGGTATTAAAAATAATGCTGGCCCGTGTTCACGATAGTTTCATCAGAATTCATGGTATTATGAGGTTACCAGGCCTTCGGGCGGTTAAAGACTTAAAACGCGTTGGTAAACTAACTGGTACTAGCAGGTAGTGAACATGCCAGCTGCAGTCTCTTCTCCATCGAGAGGATAACAGCCGCATGGGTCGATCGATCAGGTTAAGCTACGCTTGCCGCGATCTGTATGTAGATGGGTGACCATACTTACAAACCGAGAACATTCCGTGCTTCAAAAAGTACGCTAAGCCGTTGCTTTCGGCTGTCATTCGTAGATATTTGACAGTCGTCACGGGTAGTCAGAAGAAGCCCAAAAAGTCTGACAAACCAAGGCGTATCGTGTTACCCAGTAGCTGAGTTGTCGATGTCAGATAGGCAGGCATACATACATAATCAGCCTATACTGTTTCCACTGTTGGGACATAGGCCTCCTCTCTGTGAGAGGTAATGATTTAGAGGTCGCAATCTACCACGCAGGCCTGGTTGGTAGATAGGCAGTCGCTCCATGTAAAGAATTGGTAAGCAGCTGCATCAGATTAGACTGGAAGCCAACCCCAGCATGGTTGGGAAAAGGCTAGACCGATTGATTGATGTAATTACCGCCCACTTATTTAGGTAATTCCATTTGAGCTCTAATTCGTACATGGCATTAACAAACACTAACCCCCTTACTAATCGTTGCATAGCGTCTGTATAATTACACAACGCTTTGTCTTCGTCTTTCGAAAGTACAATTACTGACGACTGAAAGAGAGAAATTGGTGTCTAACTATTCATCTGATATAACACGTTTATTAACAGCAGCGGTCACAGCATAATGCTGAGCGATAGCCGTTTTGCGTGGATGTGACGCATGTTTCCCCCAACCCTTTCTTATCTTTTTTTGGGTTTATATTCTTTATTGCGTCATTTTTACCGCAAATAAACATATTTTCTTACTTTTTAGGGTATTAATGACCAAAATGGTAAAACGGAACCTTTATGGTGAGACTCAGTCTGTCTGTCTGTCTGTCACAGCTGGATATCTCAAGAACTACTAATGCTATCAACTTGAAATTTCGAACAGTTTTTGATGACGTTTGCCCAACTATTTTTCAAATAAAAAAAATAAAAATATACTTGTATATTTTCTGCAACAGGGACTGAAAGGCGGTCTGAAAAATTAGAAGTGGAGCTATTAGGGCATGTGGGGTATTACTCGTATATGAAAGAGAGCAGTTTGTACATTTCAAACATTTTTCTTTTTTTTAGGCCGGATAGTTTTCGAATTTTGATGAAAAATGTAAAAAAAACGACCCCCCCCCTTTTATCTTCGAAGTTTGCAATGAGAAAAATCTGAAATGAATCTATGTGATAGAAGATTATGTAAAGATTACTGGAAAAATAAAACGATGTCTCTAAATAATACACTTTTTTCAGAAATCGTCAACAAAGTTACACTAGTTTCACTATCGGTCAAGAGATGGCGCTGACATAAAACTGCAATATTCTATACCGCAGTGCACAGTGCTAAAATTCTCTGGCGAATATAGGCCTTTTTTTTTTTTTTTTGGGTGGAAAATCATCAAATGACCCCTCCCGCTCTGGGCGGAGCGGAAGGGAGTGTCAGACTCTTACTGACTAAAACCCACCCGTGTTCCTTCAGTTGCCTGTGCCAGGGGCCACGGTATCTCTTTCGAACAACCCGCGACCCTGGCGGGGCGAATATAGGCCCCGCCGATGAAAATTTAAAAACATATGTTAGTACGGAACCCTCGGTGCGCGAGTCCGACTCGCTCTTGCCCGGTTTTTTTTTCCTTTCTATTAGCAAGAAGAGAAAAACTAGGCTAGTTATTTCTAGTGATTCAACAAAGAATTTCTCTGCATAAGAAGAAAATGGAACAAACTAGCTGATACTGCACATAGTAATTATCCCAGTACATAAACAAACAGCACCAGTGTACCTACTACCCAGTAAAATGGTATCGCTTAGCTAAGCGAGCCCGGTATTAACACCACAAGATGGTTTAGCGGCGGTATATGAGACAAGTTGTATTTCAACAGACAACGGCCGCTCGTTGTGTCGCCATCCTAATCCTAATGTTAATGCGAAGCTGTTGGACATAGGTTTTCTCATAAAGAGAGAACGTATGGCCATGTCCGCCTTGTGTATTAAGCTCGGTTCCTATAAACAACGAGTCGGAGGGTTCCGTACCATCTTAATAATGTTTTTAAATTTTCATCGGCTAGGCCTACATTAGTCAAAGAATTTTAACACTGCGCACCGCGGTGCAGAATATTGCAGTTTAAGGTCAGTGCCATCTCTTGACCGATAGTGAAACTACTGTAACTTTTGTTGATGATTTCTGAAAAAGTGTGCCATTTATAGATCGTTTTTTCCCTGTAATCTTTACATAAATTTCTATCACATAGAATTATTTCAGATTTTTCTCTTTGCAAACTTCGGAGATAAGGGGGGGACGGTATTTTTTTTGCATTTTTCATCATAAGTCGAAAACTATGTGGCCTAAAAAAAAGATAAAATGTTTGAGAATGTGCATACTGCGCTCTTTCTTAAAAGATACCCCACATGCCATAACAGCCCCACTTCGAATTTTTCAGACCCATTTTCAGTCCCTGTTGCAAAAAAAAAAAAATATTTCTTTCTTATTTGCAAAATAGTTGGGCAAACATCATCTAAAACTATTCCAAATTTCAAGTTGATAGCATCATTAGTTACACAGACAGATAGACAGACTGAGTCTCACCATAAGGGTTCCTGTACTTTACATTTTGGAACGGAACCGTTGCCAAACTGAGCATATAAATAGATTCGTAAGCTAATTTTACCTGTGACAGCTACTTCGATATGGGAGGGTCTACTATGCAAAGCTATGAGGTCATAGCTTCATTATTGGAAAAGATACACGAGTCTTCATTTTAACCAATAAAGGTCCGTAAATTATAGTCAGCCATTAGTCGTTAGTTGGTAGATAGTTGGTAGACACAGAACTCAATGTGAAAAGTTACCCGGGAGAGCGTTACCGTCAGCCTATTTCTGCCACCAAGTCAATCAGTAATGTAACCTTTTACTCGTATAATCTAAGCTAATCTATATATATATATATAAAAGAAAGTCGTGTTAGTTAGGGAGAGGTAGCTTAGAACCAGGAGACGGACACAGGATACCTTTTATACGTTTTTTTTACGTTACGGAGTAGTGGAGTAGTGTAGGAGTAGGTTAGGAGTAGGGTAGGAGTAGTGCAGGAGTAGGGTAGGAGTAGGGTAGGGGTAGGGTAGAGTAAGGGACAGGACAACACGCGAACGAAGTAGTGCCGGGCAGCTAGAATTATAATAAAAAGAAAAAAAAAAGATTTGATTTTTTGTATCTTTGTTTGGTACGCTTTCATGCTAAAACGACTGAACGGATTCGGATGAAATTTGGCACATGGGTAGAAAATGATCTGGATTAGGACGTATAATCCTTTCTATTCCGATATTTCCACAGGATCGAGACTTAAGCGGGTGAAACCGTAGGGCGCAGATAGTCAGTAATATAGCTATTAGCCCTCGTACTTACGGGCGATTTGTTATCGCGCGGGTTAATTGCGTAACACACATATAATGACAATTGATCGCAATGGGTTTCATTTTGATAGTTCACTCACGTTCATTGCATTATTTACGTTGTTGAGAAGACGATTTTTTCAAACCTATGAAGCAATGTATTACCAATACCCTTGAACACTCTCGGATTTTGATTGAAAGTGTGTTAGTGTGTACGCAATAGGGTGCATGTGAAGCACATTGCTCGCAGAATAGATGGTTGATGAGGCTGAAAGGTTCTGGAGTGGCGACCGCGTACCGGAAGACGTAGCGTTGGAAGGCCTTCCACAAGGTGGACCGACGGCCTTGTGAAGGCCGCAGGAACCCGTTGTATGCGAGAAGCACAAAACCAGTTGAAGAGGAGGTGCTTGGGGGAGGCCGAAATGATGATGATAATGATGGCTTAGCGTCGAGAGTTCAAAATCCAACAATGTGTTTTTTTGACGTGCTAGAATGCACCCGTTGTTGGATTATATATTTTGGGCTAATACTGTTTGTGCTGGTTCTTTCGTGATTTCTTATTTTTCTGTAAAACCGTAGAACTCATATTGTTACTTGCCTGGTCTGGAACCTGCAAAGTGGTTGTGGAAGCGTGATATTGAACCTCTAGGCCAACACACAATGAATCAGACTTTTTTCAAGATCACGCTAAACTCCTCTGTTTATCACTTTCGAGAAAGCTGGAGTTATGATATGTTTATAGACTTTTATTGACGGCATTGGAAAGAGTATAGAAAAACATACGGCTTAAGATAATTAATTTCATTAAAAAATAATACAGTTATTCACTCCCTATGAGGAAAATATACGTGTAATAATTAAAATACAAAAAGTATACAATTAAAGTACAAGTTTCTCCCAAAATACAAGTTTGAGTTAGTTTGGGAGTTGGAAAATCATCAATTACGTGTTGCTGTACAAACATCAAATACCTTATTAAATTGTACTGTACATAGATGTTTTTATTGTACTTTGAGAGCGAAATAAATTATTATTATTAAAATAGGCAACGGTTTCGCTGGGTTATGAACTTATGAATTAAATTAAAGTTAAATAAAAAAACCGGGCAAGAGCGAGTCAGACTCGCGCACCGAGGGTTCCGTAACATCCGGGTTTATGCATAAGGTTTATGTTTATGAAATTAAATGTTTATTTTTATTTTTGAGTTGATTGAATGAATGGTAAATTGCGGTTTACGATTTATGACGTATTAAAAAAAAACTACTTACTAGATCTCGTTCAAACCAATTTTCGGTGGTAGTTTACATGGTAATGTACATCATATATTTTTTTTAGTTTTATCATTCTCTTATTTTAGAAGTTACAGGGGGGGGGGGGCGGACACATTTTACCACTTTGGAAGTGGTTGTCGCGCAAACTATTCAGTTTAGAAAAAAATGATATTAGAAACCTCAATATCATTTTTGAAGACCTACCCATAGATACCCCACACGTATGGGTTTGATGAAAAAAAAAATGTTGAGTTTCGGTTCTAAGTATGGGGAACCCTAAAATTTATTGATTTTTTTCTATTTTTGTGTGAAAATCTTAATGCGGTTCACAGAATACATCTACTTACCAAGTTTCAACAGTATAGTTCTTATAGTTTCGGAGAAAAGTGGCTGTGACATACGGACGGACAGACAGACAGACAGACAGACAGACAGACGGACAGACAGACATGATGAATCTATAAGGGTTCCGTTTTTGCCATTTGGCTACGGAACCCTAAAAAATCAGTACAGACTTAGAATTCAAAAATTATAAAGGAGTTTCTTAATAGCTGGTGGGTACCTATAGAGAATTAAACCCCTTCATATACGAAAATCATTCTACCGTTGTTTGTCCTCGGTGCTCTTGAAATCGTATGGTTAGCCTGACTCGTCATGCGCTTTTGAATTTGCATTATTTTATACATTTTATTTATTTATGTTATTTGTATGTCTCTATTATTTACACATGATATTAAAGTAAAAAACACAACAGAATACTTAAAAAATATTCATGTCTTCATTCCGGATACATCATAACTTCGAATGCAAAACTCCACAAAGTAAAAACGGGTCAATAGACTTCAGACATATACATCGTCGACACCCCTAAATACAAGGCTGCCAACGGTCGCCGTCAAAGTGCATGGAAATTATCAATTTCCGCCATCGCCATTCAGCCTATCTTTGAACTCCTCGTTTAGGGGCCTTCCCTGACAAGCTAGTCTATTTAAATAAAAAACAAGTATGAAGAGTGAGGTTTTATGTAAGAAAAAGTACTGGTTGCTTAATTTTACATGAAGTTTAATGGCAACTTGTTGTCATTCTTACTTGAAAGGAACAAAAGACTATGGTTTATGTTACTCGCCTTCAAAGAGTGATCTTGAAGCTTATGCAAAAGACACACTCAAGCGCAGGTCTGGATATGTATTTATGAAAAATGAAGGAGCTGTAACTAGCCTTTGTAGAAAGAAAAAGATAAGTGTAATGATGTAAAGTTCAAATTTGGTGAGAGTGTTGAAATTATAGAAAAATCGACTTTTACCGGTTGCTAGTGACAACACTATTCTTGTAGTAGGGACTGCACTAGCAATGTCTAATTGTTCTTCTTCTCTGTGGAATCTCTTATAGTAAAACTACGTGTCATAAAATTTTCTTTAACTCTTTTCATTAAAATACATGAGAGCTGTGGTGGCCCAGTGGTAACGGACCCGACTTACGAGTTGTAGGTTGTGGGTTCGAAGCCAGACAGGCGCTTTACTTTGTGTTAATTTATTTCATCATCATTGCTCTCAAAAACGGTGAAGGAAAACATCGTGAGGAAACCGGCATGTCCTAGAACCAAAAATTCGAAGGCATGGGATATCTACCAACCCGCACTAGGCCCGCATGGTGGATTACGGCCCATTCCCTCTCACAGAGAGGAGGCCTGTGTCCCAGGAGTGGGACCAATATAGGCTGATTATGTATGTTATGTATTAAAATACATTAACAGTGATTAGTAATGATTAATGGCCGATTCCTATAATTTATGGACCGTTATTGGTTAAAATTAAAGCTCTTGTATCTTTTCCAATAATAATGAATCAAAGACCTCATAACCTCATATCATAGCTTTGACCCTAAAATTAGCCTATGAATATATTTATATACCCAGTTTGGCAATGAAAAATGGAAACATTCGTAATCAAAACAATTCGTATTTGTTTAAATGGATCCAGCATTTATATTTTGATTTATTCGCTACGGGTACCTAGTGTATATCCCTGAATAATTTATTGCACAAATAAAAGAGATGTCGATTAGGTACACATGAGACACGTAATTTTCAAAAAAAGCTGATAATGTTTGTGCTAGCAATACATTAACGTCAATAATGGAAAATGTGGATATAAATTCAAATCTTTATTTTTGGAACAAAGTTTTTTAACGCGGCTTCTGGTAGAAAACGTCACGTTACGAAAAAAACGTTGTGTGGGTTCCTTGCAACTCTCACTCAAAGAAGAAGATAGTTTTCATGGTTTTCGAGGGTGCTGAAGCCAATTGTAAAGTCAAAATCAAATCCAAGATGGCAGCTATGAAATGTTCCATCATGGATGTCCTTTTTTATGGTTTTCGAGGGTGAAGAATCCAATAGCGAGGTCAAAATAAAACATTCAAGGTGGCGGCTGCGTAAACTTTTAAATTTTTCTTCATGGGTGTCGTTTTCATGGTTTTTGTGGGTGCTAAAGTCGATAACGAGGTCAAAATGACACACACTTTCACTCTCCCTCTTTTTTTTTCTATTATACCTTTACGAGTGTGTGTTTACGAGTATCGCATAAGCAACTTCGTTCCTGGCGGTGGTCCTCCAACCGCATACGTTTTTTCATTCTCTAGCCACTCGTCGAAACTTGACTTATTCGGGTATTGACATTTACAAAATTGCTGTATGAATGACAATCTCGTTGCTTCAGAAGATTGAACAAGCGATCGGTACAGTCCGTTCACAGTTATTTTACCTTTGACAGCAATGACCGCAGCAACCTAACAACAACCTCATTTCAACGAGAATAAAGATCACAATGATTTTGACAGACTTTTCAGTGGCAGCAACTCAACAACAACTTTATAGCAATAAAAATAAAGATCACTATAATTTGGACAGTGTCGCAAAATCAGAGGTAATTACCGAAACCGTTCTGCTATAGCCTCATCATCTGCCTAGCCTTTTCCCAACTATGTTGGGGTCGGCTTCCAGTCTAACCGGATGCAGCTGAATACCAGTATTTTACATGGAGCGACTGCCTGTCTGACCTCCACAACCCAGTTACTGGGTGATACGATACCCCTTGGTAAGACTAGTTCTCAGACTTTCGGGTTTCTGACTACCCGTAACGACTATCAAAGACCCTCGAATGACAGCCAGGACCAACGGCTTAACGTGACACGGAGGGGTCACAGTATGTAAAGATGGTCACCCATCTACAGACCAACCGCGGCAAGCGTAGCTTAACCTGATTGATCGACCTGTGCGGCTGTTATTATTTAGCCCGTTCTGCTATGGCCTGTCAAAGTTATTTTCGTAAAGGAATCGATTCGAGCAAGTAAACGCACACACATACAAACCTGTATTGCTATAGGCTTTAGCAATGCAACTAAGCTAGCAAACGATCTAGGTAGGTAGTTGTTAGAGGTATGCGAAGGGCCTTAACCTAATATCGATCGCTACACGGTATGGCTGTCAAGGGATATCCTTTAATTACCACCCGTAATCAACGTAATTTAGAAATCATAGTGGACGCTTTTAACGCGTACGTCTTTTTTACATCGTTCTCACACAAAATTATAAAATCATCATTAATGATGTAACTAATATTTTTGTAAAAATGTGTAATTTAAAAGAATGTCCATGGAGTTTCTTGCCGGTTCTTCTCCATAACTACCTACTGGATAACTAGCTTCATATTTGCTGACTGACCGACTTCTTAACAATTCAAAAGTGCCTGTAATTGGTTTAATTGAAATAAATGCTTTGAGTTTGACTTTCTGTGCTATTGCCAGCGTAAATGGGTGTGAATCTTAACGAATCATCCTACTATATAATATAATAATATTATAAACGCGATAATTTGTGAGGATGGATGTTTGTTACTCTTTCATGCAAAAACCACTGAACGGATTTTGATGAAACTTTACAGTATTATAGCTTATTCATCAGAATAACACATAGAATACTTGTTATCCCGATATTCCCACGGAATTGACACTTATACGGGTGAAAGCGCGGGGCGTTGCTAGTATATAATAATGCTTAAAAACCTTTACAACATTTGACATTCCGCCCTGCTACTAAAACTTGTTTACCGGTTAAGCTGTTCACTAATCTTCATCTTTTCGATCTACAATAACTGATTGTATAAACAATTATTGTAGATGGAAAATATGAAGATTTATAAAATAGATAAACCTAAATAGCTATCCTACAAAAATTTTAAAGTGCAAGTTTTTGAAGATTAAAAAAAAAGGTTTTTTTTTTATCATCATAGTCATAACGCTCATAAACACATAGCTAAGGTGTGACTGAAACTGCGGACATCGAACTATCAAGTAATAGTTATTAAATAACTAACGACTCTAGGCTGCCGCTGATAAGTTCCTGATGAAAAAATCCAATAACACTTTGCCCGACCTGGAATCGAAACCAGGACCTCGTGGTCAGCAGTAGCGCGTGCGGCCATTAAACCAACGAGGCGAGGCTGTAACTATCAAAAACAACATTTTATTTTATTGCTGTATGAGCCCGCTCTTGATCTCGATCACGCCTGATGGAAAGCGATGGATGAGGTCTATGACGGAACGAGCGTGCCCAGATGATGCCCAAGGCACTGGAACTCCCACGCATCGACGAAACACAGCAGGCTGCTTCACGCCGGACTCCGGTGGGAGAGTTGTCGCAAACCAGGCGGGCGTTAGCCCTATAGAGGTGTGAGGAACAGGGTATAAAGTTCACTCAACCTCCTTAGAACAGGGAGGATCCTCCGACCAGACGGGTGTCGTGTCTGGCGGGCAACTGCCCGATGATTCATGTCGGTCCGTTGTATCTATGCTAGTTGCGCGGTAAACTCTGCTTGCGAGATGCAGGATTTTGCGTGACGTCGTCGTTGTTGTTTGCATGTGGGGTTCCAGATACCGCTACAGCCCCACCACCGCAAGGGAAGAATTGGCTAGTCAAATAATTGTGGTGTGATTGTCCAGAATGCGCCGAGCGCTCAGTTCATTTGAGTAACTGGCGGAACAAACTGCGCTTCAACGAGGAGGCTTCTTCATGCATCCCAAAACTAATCGCTAATAAAAGTTTTCCACCCGACGAAGGAAAGGAAGCAAGTCAAACGATGGTAATATTAACAAGCCCACAGGTTATGAGGAACAAAAACTGTCTAAAGTTGTGTGGCTACAGTTTACGCGGCTCTTAGCTAAGTGAACGCCAGATTTTGGAAGTGAAGCGGCAGCGACGTGTGTGGTTTCACTTCGAGCGAAACTTGAAAACAAATAGCTATAAAGTAAAGTAATTATTAGAAAAAAAGCACAGACTAAAAGACACACAATATAATAAGAAAAACTAAATTACCTGTCTGGGTTCGAATCTACGACCTAAAATTCGTTAGTCACGGCCGTCAACACTGCGCCACCACTGCCCCCCATTTTACCTACCTGTTTGGAATCCAATATGCCCGTAGGCACAACATCGTTCACCTTTGCAAAACGTGTGTAGTTCCGGTTTGACTGTTCCATCAAACGGGCTAAATACAGGAATGCAATTTAGACAATGTGGTGCGTTAGGCGAATTTAGGTAGTAGGTACGAATAGGAGAGCGAGGCCTTTTGAAAATTCGTGTCGTGCAGCGCGTGTATTCGTTGTGGAGTCGAAAGTGTGCCAATGTCCAAAAACAAACTTACAGTAGAGGGGGAAATTATTGGATATAGGTTACCGAAGTTGTCATGATGTATTCCTAAAATTATCAAAAATAATATTCTAATAAATAATCAACGGGTTTTGATGCGACTTTAAACATCATTTAAAAAAATTGTTCCTAAAGTTTAATGTGCAAACTATTGGAATAATTTTAAGCCGTACTAATAATATATAATAAAGATAAACTAATCAAGTACTTATCTTGACTTGGCTCGCGAGGTTGTCGACATGTGGAATGTGGACTCAGCAATCATTGTACCGATAGTTGTGACAGCCAATGGGTTTAATAACCAAGAGCATCGACCAACACCTGAGGAGGCTCTCATTGGGCAGCTTGACTTAGAAAGCAGTACTTCTGGACACGGCTCGTATTGTCAGGAGGTTCCCCTCTCTGGAGCCCTGACCGCCGCTAACTTGGACCCTGTTCCCGATACCGGTGGGTCCTTTTTATGTTTTTATATTTTATTATTTAAAAATATAATTTATATGTATTTATTGAAATTCTCAACATCTGCCTAGCCTTATCCCAACTATGTTGGGGTCGGCTTCCAGTCTAACCGGATGCAGCTGCTGAATACCAGTATTTTACATGGAGCGACTGCCTATCTGCCCTATATGTATTTATTGAAATAAAGGATCTAATATTGTTTAATAAACTATAAAAACTTCAATAAAGGAATCTTCATGTTTTTTCAAGTCGTAAAAACACTTGCAAAGCAGGGTATATGGTCGCTAGCTTAATAAACAAACTCAAACGATAATCATTCTCCTGCCCATAACTCAATTTATTTCGGGTCCACGCAATTTTTTCTTCCATACTTTTTCTACTAGTCGTCATCTTGGTAGTGACCCCCTGCTATAAATAAACTAAAATAGCATAGTATACGCAAAACTACGAAATAGCATAGTATACGTAAAACTAAAAAATAGCATAGTATACGTAAAACTAAAAAATAGCACAGTATACGTAAAACTAAAAAATTGCATAGTATACGTAAAACTAAAAAATAGCATAGTATACGTAAAACTAAAAAATAGCATAGTATACGTAAAACTACGAAATAGCATAGACGAAGCGGCCCGCCTGGCCGTCATCACATCGTGGGTACTGACAGGTGTCGGGCATATTGGCCGCTTTCACGGAGGAAGGTCAATCGCTGGCACTAGCACTGCGCTTTGCAAACGTTAAAAGATATGCAAGTAGGTCAACCGGTGGGCATGACAAATAGTGTCGGTGTGTGCGCGCAGCACGCGTGTTGCAGCATGACATACTGAAGGTAAGGCAGCATCTTAATACAAATTCAAACTCGAAGCATTTATTTCTATTAAATTATTGGAACGAAGTTCTTTAACGCGCCTTACGGTAGAAGTAAACTGGTAGTTTAGAAATAGTCACGTATTTAAATAGAAATAAATAATTAAAATAATAATAATAAACCATTTAATACATACCATACAATTTTTTTTTGCCATGCCCCTTCCTGGTGACTATCTCTTGAGAAAGATGTAGAAGGCTACTGAAACCTATAATGAAGTCAAAATGAAAATCCAAGATGGCGGCTGTGAATATATTTTTTTTTATCATGGGTGTATAAAACTTGCGTTTTTTCGTTTAGATCCCCCCTTAATACTACCGTACTAAATTATGTCTACTGAAAAGAACCGTTAATGTGTCCCAATATTAAAGGTATTGGTTACAGTAAAAAAATATATATATACACCCCGAATCACTGCACAGTTGCAGGCTTCACTACTTCTGACATAATCCCCTTTCTCCTAGGACACCTAGAAAATGAAAGAAGTTAGTTAACTTTTTTACTCTCACAAAGCCAAGGAGAATATCACATTCTTAAATCCCCCATTATATCCCTCTTACTTTAACACAGCTCTAGATTTTAAAACCACCCTTTTATTTTACATTTTTCTTTACACGAAACTGACAACTGAACTTTTAAAAACAAGGCAACTATGAAAAAGAATCCTGTGAAACTTCAGTGTTCAGCTTGGGAATTTCCTTACCAACGCCAGATGTTGGAACGAAATATTACAGCTTACTTCGCCATTGGGGCTATGAAAACAGTGGTGTTTTCCCGTTGTTATTTTTAGAGAATAGGCGCAGTGGCACCGACTTACGAGTTGTAGGTCGTGGGTTCAAACCCAAGCAGGTGCTTTACTTTGTTTAACCTTTTAACCGTTATGCGACACATATTTCCGTGCCCCTGCCGCTCGTGTCGTATTTCTGCGACAGAGAACATGCATGATTTTTTCGTTCTATTCAACGATTGCTCCTCCTTATTTATTGTAGGTATTATTTTATTAATTTAGGTATTCAGCTGCATCCGGTTTGACTGGAAGCTGACCTCAACATGGTGGGTAAAGGTTAGGCAGATGATGATGATTATTTTATCGATTTGTAGCCGCGCGCTAGGGGTACGGCAATTAATATTTAGCCAAGCGCTTTAAAGGTTAAATAATTTCATCACCACTGCTCTCAAAACGGTAAAGGTTTTCATCGTGAGGAAACCGGCATGTCCTAGAACCAAAAATGCGAAGACATGTAACATCTACCAACCTGCCCAGGGGCCCCCGTGGTGGATTATGGCCCACTCCCTCTTACAGAAAGGAGGCCTATATCCCAGCAGTGGGGACATTATGGGCTGATTATGAGAAATAGCTACGATGAAAACAAAAAAGTTAGTTTTCGTAGTGAATTTTCCGTGGAACTGAAATCGTACAGGTATTTAATAAGTTCAGCTGTTTTAAATGTAAAGTACTGTGAGAAGTCCAACTGTCAAGTAAAAAGGTGGTGAGTCCTGCCGGTGTTTGAACTATGTATTTAAAGAGAACTCTATTAAACTAATTATAGTTTAGTTAAGAAACAGGTATACTACAGGTCTACCAGACTCTCATGCCAAAAAAAAAACAAAAAAACTTTGTGGTTTTCATACATTTGACATTGCCAATGTTGTCAAATGTATGAAAACCACAAAGGTTTTTTGGTTTTTTATTGCCATGAGATTCTGGTAGACCTATAGTTTGGCTTAGTTACGTAGCGGAATAATATACTAGGTAAAAGCATACACAAGTATAATAATAATTATTATTATTCTCATTCAATAAATTCAAGTATTACAACAGTAAACTTCATCAACTGCCTAGCCTTTTCCCAACTATCTTGGGGTCAACTTCCAGTTTAACCGGATGCAGCTGAATACCAGTATTTTACTTGAAGCGACCACCTATCTGACGTCCACAATCCAGAACACGATAACCCATGACAAGACTGGTTATAGAACAATAAATAACAAATTGCTCCGCTTCAATCATTACTTTAAAACGCTACTCTTATGGCCTCAATTTAAAAATACGTTACATCCAGCGATAGCTAGTTTGTTTACCCGTGTTTGCGTCTGTTTTTTGTATTTTATTTTATTGTTCCACGACGCAGTTTATAACTGGTAGCTTCACATTAATGTTTTACAAAGGCACTTTTTTAAGTAAGAGTGTTATTTACAATGTTTCCTTTGGTTGTGGAAAAGGTAGGGAGATAGTAGTTTTATTACATTTAATTACTTTCTTCGTCCTAGTAAGATTTGCCTTGAATTTATAAGGACAGGGTACAAAAACAGGAGTTTTGTGACTTCTAAAACATCTAGTTTCCTATTTTATGAAGTGTTTGTTTTGCCGAGGTAAACCTTTTATTAAATTGAAATTTAAATATCTACTCGAAACTCAGTATTAATACTTTTGACAGAAAATAATCACACTAATATTATAAAGGCAAAAGTTTGTGAGTGTGTGTGTGTGTGTTTATATGTTTGTTACTTCTCCACGCTCAAACGGCTGGACCCAATTGATAAAATTTTGTATGGAGGTAGCTGACACCTTGGATTAACATATAGGCTACTTTTTATCCCGATATTCCCACGGGATCGACAATTACGCGGGTTTTCACCCGCGTAATTGTCGATCCCGTGGGATCATATACTATTATATAGTTATTATATACTAGCTGCGCCCCGCAGTTTCCTGCGGGGCGCAGCTAGTATATAATAAAGATAAACTAATCAAGTACTTATCTTGACTTGGCTCGCGAGGTTGTCGACATGTGGAATGTGGACTCAGCAATCATTGTACTGATAGTTGTGACAGCCAATGGGTTTAATAGCCAAGAGCCTCGACCAACACCTGAAGAGGCTCTCGTTGGGCAGCTGGACCAAAGGCTTGATTCAGAAAACAGTACCTCTGGACACGGCTCGTATTGTCAGGAGGTTCCCCTCTCTGGAGCCCTGACCGCCGTTAACTTGGACCCTGTTCCCGGTACCGGTGGGCTACTAC
The DNA here is from genome assembly GCA_916614155.1 of Mesoligia furuncula. Lineage (NCBI taxonomy): Eukaryota > Metazoa > Arthropoda > Insecta > Lepidoptera > Noctuidae > Mesoligia > Mesoligia furuncula. The sequence goes on along the minus strand of OU744809.1, from coordinate 25,269,131 downwards.
ATTTTATGTTTTAAAATGTTTTTATATTTTAATATTAAAAATATAATTTATATGTATTTATTGAAATCGTCATCATCTGCCTAGCCTTTTCCCAACTATGTTGGGGTCGGCTTCTAGTCTAACCGGATGCAGCTGTATACTAGTATTTTACATGGAGCGACTGCCTATCTGCCCTATATGTATTTATTGAAATAAAGGATCTAATATTGTATAATAAACTATAAAAACTTCAATAAAGGAATCTTGATGTTTTTTCAAGTCGTAAAAACCCTTGAAAAGCAGAGTATAAGGTCGCTAGTTTAATAAACAAACTCAAACGATAATCATTCTCCTGCCCACAACTCAATTTATTTCGGGTCCACGCAATTTTTTCTTCCATACTTTTCTATTAGTCATCATCTTGGTAGTGACCCCCTGCTATAAATAAACTAAAATAGCATAGTATACGCAAAACTACGAAAATAGCATACTACATGTAAAACTAAAAAATAGCATAGTATACGTAAAACTACGAAACAGCATAGACGAGGCGGCCCGCCTGGCCGTCATCACATCGTGGGTACAGACAGGTATCGGGCATATTGGCCGCTTTCACGGAGGAAGGTTAATCGCTGGCACTAGCACTGCGCTTTGCAAACGTTAAAAGATATGCAAGTAGGTCAACCGGTGGGCATGACAAATAGTGTATGTGCATGTGGTGTGAGGGCCACTTTGTTAAAACTCTTTGAAAATGTGCTTAGGATTTAGTGAACATTCCCAAAGAATTGTGAAAGTTGGTATCAGATTTTGTGAAAGTCTAATAACCGAGTTATAGACTGTAAAGTTGGGCCCTCAGTTCTCACATAGAGGATTGAGGGCCCACCTGAAACTGATAAACTATGGACACTACAGAAAAAGTTTTTATGCCAAAATCTAAGCAAATGCCAAACAAAATTTGTGAAAACAAGATATTATCGCAAAACACTGTCCTACTTTGTATATCTTCGTACAAAATGGGCCCTCAATTCTCATACACGTAAATGTTTATTACGCAATTATAATGAAATCATTAACTTGCAGCTACTGTTTGAAATCCTACATGCTACTAAATAAATTGTGAAAATTTATAAAAACAAGAACAGGTCACCAATTTTTGTTGTTTGAAAGTTATGCCTCAGTCCTCCATTTCTTTTGTTTTCGATTTATTACGTTTATCGTATTAAAGATAACACAAATACAAAATTGTCTCTTTTTTTGTCAAAATTGTGCAACAAATTCGATACCAGAAAGAAATTAAAAGACCCTTTATTATATAAGAAAATCGAGTTTTATTTTTATTCTCTGTATCAGGAAATAGGGTGACCACAATCTCTTTTAGATTGCAGTAAAGATTAGTAAATGTAGAGTATAAGTTTTAATAAACTTTCTTCGATTTTTCGCTTATTATCGTCATAGTATTTGTACTTAAGTTTCGTGATAAAAAAAAAATTTCGGAATTCGATTGATCACAAAAAAAAATACTATTACCCAAATCATTTTTGCTTGAAATATCGTTCGTTTTGAAATAACTAATGACAGTAATCAAATAATTTATTTATTATTTTTATAAAGGCTTTTGCCCAGCCATGGGACAATGTAGGCTAAATATAATCCTAACTAATATTATAAATAAAATTAATAACTCGCTAATATTATATTAAAAATATTATTAGGTACATGTAAGTATTATATAATTATTGTTTACATACATGCACAATAGTTATAATAATAAGTGTAGTTACTAAACAATAGTTTATGATAGTGCAGCGGAAGTTGTAGGTAATAAAGCATTAAGGCGAGTTTTATGAAACAGTTGTAGTGAAGAATAATAATAATAATATTTTTTTAATACGCAAACACATCTTCGGTCAAGATATCAAACATTCAAGGTAAGTTTCTTTTGATACATAGGTGGTCATAATTTTATAAGTTCGTAATATTTTACTAAATAGTACTTAGATAGTCACTCTAAGAATTGTTTAATTCAATTTCACCTATTTATAAATTGTAAAGTTTTTAAACTAATGTAGAATTATTTCATACTCCAGAAAACATCTTTGTTATTGTGCAATTACCTACGTAGGAATAAAAAAAAACATCCAGGAACGCACTGCTTTATTAGGTACTAGCTTCTGCCCGCGACTTCGTCCGCGTGAAATTCGATAGTCACATGGCTCCATCTATTATCATAATAACGTTATTGTTGTTTTCCTCGGGAACAGCAATTTTTTCGGGATGTAAGGTTCAGTGGTTTAGGCGTGAAAAGCTAACAAACAAACTTACTTTCGCATTTATAATATTAGTTAGGATTATATTTAGCCTAGATTGTCCATTGCTGGGCAAAAGCCTTTATAAAAATATTATTATATTTTTCAAGCAAAAATGATTTGGGTAACAGTATTTTTCTATGTGATCGTTCAATTTCCGAAATTATTTTTTTTTATCACGAAACTTGAGTACAAATGCTATGACAATAAGCGAAAAATCGAAGAAAGTTTATTAAAACCTATGACTCTACATTTACTAATCTTTACTGCAATCTAAAAGAAATTGTGGTCACCCTATTTCCTAATACAGAGAATAAAAATAAAACTCGATTTACTTATACAATAAAGGGTCTTTTAATTTCTTTCTGGTATCGCATTTGTTGCACAATTTTTTTCACAAAAAGAGACAATTTTGTATTTGTCTTATCTTTCATACGATAAGCGTAATAAATCGAAAACAAAATAAAATGGAGGACTGAGGGCCCGAATTTTATCAAGGTCATAACTTTTAAACAACAAAAAGTGGTGACCTGTTCTTGCTTTCATAAATTTTCACAATTTATTTAGTAGCATATAGAATTTCAAACAGTAGCTGTAAGTTAATGATTTCATTATAATTGCGTAATAAACTTTTACGTGTATGAGAATTGAGGGCCCATTTTGTACGAAGATATACAAAGTAGGACAGTGTTTTGCGATAATATCTTGTTTTCACAAATTTTGTTTGGCATTAGCTTAGATTTTGGTATAAAGACTTTTTCTGTAGTGTCCATAGTTTATCAGTTTCAGGTGGGCCCTCAATCCTCTATGTGAGAACTGAGGGCCCAACTTTACAGTCTATAACTCGGTTATTAGACTTTCACAAAATCTGATTCCAACTTTCACAATTCTTTGGGAATGTTCACTAAATCCTAAGCACATTTTCAAAGAGTTTTAACAAAGTGGCCCTCACACCACACGCACATAATAGTGTCGGTGTGTGCGCGCAGCACGCGTGTTGCAGCATGACACACTGGAGGTAAGGCAGCATCGTAATACAAATTCAAACTCGAAGCATTTATTTCAATTAAATTACTGGAACGAAGTTCTTTAACGCCTTACGGTCGAAGTAAACTGGTAGTTTAGAAATAGTCACGTATTTAAATAGCGTTATTATATTTAAAAAAAAAAACCATTTAATACATACCATACATTTTTTTTTCCATGTCCCCTCTATGTGACTACCTCTTGAGAAAGATGTAGAAGGCTGCTGAAGCCCATCATTATTCATCATCATTTCAGCCGAAAGACGTCCACTGCTGGACATAGGCCTCCCCCAAAAGGCCGGGTTTGCAATAATCGCCACGCTTGGCAGGCGGGTTGGCGATCGCAGTATGGTATGGTGGTGGAATGCATAGAGAACGCTGCTGCCCATTCTCCGGTACGCCCCTTAGCCAAAAATGAAGCCCATAATGAAGTCAAAATAAAAATCCAAGATGGCGGCCGCGAATATATATTTTTTTATCCTGGGTGTATAAAACTTGTGTTTTTTGCGTTTAGGTCCCCCCTTAATACTACCGTACTAAATTATGTCTACTGAAAAGAACCGTTATTGTGTCCCAATATTAAAGGTATTGGTTACAGTAAAAAAATATATATATACACCCCGAATCACCGCACAGTTGCAGGCTTCACTACTTCTGACATAATCCCCTTTCTCCTAGGACACCTAGAAAATGAAAGAAGTAAGTCAACTTTTTTACTCTCACAAAGCCAAGAAGAATATCACATTCTTAAATCCCCCATTATATCCCTCTTACTTTAACACAGCTCTAGATTTTAAAACCATCCTTTTATTTTACATTTTTCTTTACACGAAACTGACAACTGAACTTTTAAAAACAAGGCAACTATGAAAAAGAATCCTGTGAAACTTCAGTGTTCAGCTTGGGAATTTCCTTACCAACGCCAGATGTTGGAACGAAATATTACAGCTTACTTCGCCATTGGGGCTATGAAAACAGCGGTGTTTTTCCGTAGTAATTTTTAGAGGATAGGCGCAGTGGCACCGACTTACGAGTTGTAGATCGTGGGTTCAAACCCAAGCTTTATTTCGTTTAACCTTTTAAACGTTATGCGACACATATTTCCGTGCCCCTGCCGCTCGTGTCGTATTTCTGCGACAGAGAACATGCATGATTTTTTCGTTCTATTCAACGATTGCTCCTCCTTATTTATTGTAGGTATTATTTTATTGATTTAGATATTCAGCTGCATCCGGTTTGACTAGAAGCCGACCCCAACATGGTTGGGTAAAGGCTAGGCAGATGATGATGATTATTTTATCGATTTGTAGCCGCGCGCTAGGGGCACGGCAATTGATATTTAGCCAAGCGCTTTAAAGGTTAAATAATTTCATCACCACTGCTCTCAAAACGGTAAAGGTTTTCATCGTGAGGAAACCGGCATGTCCTAGAACCGAAAATGCGAAGACATGTAACATCTACCAAACTGCCCAGGGGCCCGCGTGGTGGATTATGGCCTACTCCCTCTTACAGAAAGGAGGCCTATATCCCAGCAGTGGGTACATTATAGGCTGATTATGAGAAATAGCTACGATGAAAACAAAAAAGTTAGTTTTCGTAGTGAATGTTCCGTGGAACTGAAATCGTACAGCTATTTAATAAGTTCAGCTGTTTTAAATGTAAAGTACTGTGAGAAGTCCAACTGTCAAGTAAAAAGGTGGTGAGTCCTGTGTGTTTGAACTATATATTTGAAGAGAACTTAATTATAGTTTAAATTAAACTAATTATAGTTTAGTCTGGAAACGTTTAGCTTAGTTACGAAGAGGAATATACCAGTTATAATTTTCAACACAAATATAATAATTATTCTCATTCAATAAATTCAAGTATTAGGTACAACAGTAAACTTCATCATCTGCCTAGCCTTTTCCCGACTATGTTGGGGTCAATTTCCAGTTTAACCAGATACAGCTGAATATTGTATTTTACTTGAAGCGACCATCTATCTGACGTCCACAATCCAGTTACTGGAGCACACGATACCCCATGACAAGGCCGGTTATAGAACAATAAATAACAAATTGCTCCGCTTCAATCACTACTTTAAAACGCTACTCTTATGGCCTCAATTTAAAAATACGTTATATCCAGCGATAGCTAGTTTGTTTACCCGTGTTTGCGTCTGTTTTTTGTATTTTATTTTATTGTTTCACGACGCAGTTTATAACTGGTAGCTTCACATTAATGTTTTACAAAGGCACTTTTTAAATAAGAGTGTTATTTACAATGTTTACTTTGTTTGTGGAAAAGGTAGGGAGATAGTAGTTTTATTACGTTAAATTACTTTCTTCGTCCTAGTAAGTAAGATTTTCCTTGAATTTATAAGGACAGGGTACAAAAACAGGAGTTTTGTGACTTCTGAAACATCTAGCTTCCTATTTTATGAAGTATTTGTTTTGCCGAGGTAAGCCTTTTACTAAATTGAAATTTAAATATTTAACGCTAAATGAAAACATTTTGAAGAAATCCATTACAAGTAGGTACGTATTGAGAAGGTCGTCGTTTCAGCCGATAGACGTCCACTGATGGACATAGGCCTCCCCCAATTTTGGGGGGGGTTTGCCATAATCGCCACGCTTGGCAGGCGGGTTGGCGATCGCAGTATGGTATGATGGTGGAATAAATAGAGAACGCTGCTGCCCATTCTCCGGTAAGACCCTTAGTCGCCTTTTACGACACCCACGGGAAGTAAGGGGTGGTGCAATTCTTTAAGTCCGACACCACACAGACGCCGACACCACACAGACGAGTATTGAGAATTCTTCACGCTCAAACGGCGGGACCAATGTTGATAAAATGTTGTATGGAGGTAGCTGACACCCTGGATTAATATAAAGGCTACTTTTTATCCCGATATTCCCACGGGATCGACATTTACGGGGTTTACCCCCGTAAATGTCGATCCCGGGGCACCACCACGGGGCGCAGCTAGTGACTCATATTTTTTTGCCACAGTTAGCCAGTCCTACACACTTTTTCTTTGTTAGGAGTTCAAACTGAGGCGAATCTATGTCGTTGATTTATTTCCTTCCTTATTAATCACATTTTAAAATACTTTCACGAAATAAAATATCGAAAAAAACATTTTAAAATATGAAAAATAGTATTCCGCCGGTGTCACCAGGACCCAAGCTACGAGTAGTTAGGGCTCCAGAGTATCCTGGAGTACTGTCTTCTGAATCAGGCCCTTAATCCAACCGCCTAACAAAAGCCTCGATTAGCTGCGCCGCGCGGTTTCACCCGCAGAAATGTCGATCCCGTAGAAGTATCGGGTTAAAACGTAGCCTATATGTTAATCCAGGGTGTCAGCTACCTCCATACAAAATTTTATCAAAATTAGTCCAGCCGCTTGAGCGTGAAGAAGTAACAAACATATAAACACACACACACTCACAAACTTTCGCCTTTATAATATTAGTGTGTTAAGAAAACAAATTCACATGTCGAATTTCGCCATATATCACTATCAAAGTCTTCAAAATCACCATCTGAAATTGAGCAACAAACGGCTATCCGTTACTCAAAACAAACGACGGCTAGAGTAGTAAGTACTAACACATATAGCAGCTCACAAAACACTGAGACCCGCTTAGTGCAGCCTCTCATGTCGCCGCACAGAATTATGAGGAACAACACATGCACTTCGTAAATCGTCTCAGTTTGTGTTCTAAGGCGAAGCAATGCTCGTTCTCCTTATTATTAACTGTGAGACAATGTGCTGTATTTCCATGTATTGTTGTTGTTTGAGACTTCGTTTATATAACAGTTTGAACCGCTTTTTGTATCCATTAGGTCTATTTCTGCCCGCGACTTCCGGGTTGTAGGTCGTAGGTTCGAACCCATCAGACAGTTTAGTTATTTTGTGTAAATTGTTTCATCACCATTGCTTCCCAAGCGGTGAAGGAAACCATCGTGAAGAAACCAGCATGTCCTAGAACCAAAAATTCGAAGACATGTGACACCTACCAATCCGCGCTGGGCCCGCGTGGTGGATTATGGCCCACTCTCTTATCGACAGGGGGCCTGTGTTCCAGCAGTGGCAACATTATTGGCTGATTATGCGTATGCTTATGCTGGCTGTTGCCCAATTCTTCGTCTGCGGTCCAGGATGATCAGTAGCTTATGTCCTTATCTAGGTCATGGTCAATCGGTGAGCCAAATTTCATTCAAATCCGTTCAGCCGTTTTAGCGTGAAATCGTGACAAATAAACAAACTCATTTTCGCATTTTCAAGTATAAAATTAGTTAGAATTGACTATTTGCTGTGATGTTTGATAAAAGAAATCATCATCTGCCTTTTCCCAACTATGTTGGAGTTGGCTTCCAGTCTAACAGATGCAGCTGAATACCAGTATTTTACATGGAGCGACTGCCTATCTGACCTCCACAACCCAGTTACTGGGTAATACGATACCCTTGGTAAGACTGGTTGTCAGACTTTCGGGCTTCTGACTACCCATAACGACTGTCAAAGATCCACGAATGACAGCCGAGACCAACGGCTTAACGTGCTTTCCGAGGCACGGAGGGGTCTGGGTATGTAAAGATGGTCACCCATCCACAGACCAACGGCGGCAAGCGTAGCTTAAGCTGATCGATCGACCTGTGCGGCTGTTATTATATAAGTAGCTACGATAGAAATAAGCAAAATAATTAAAAGGTGATAACTTAGGATTTATCTTAATAGAATCTAGGCAGAAAAGACTGACGCTATCTACTGACGATATCTTGATTTAAGAGACTGCCCATGGAGCTTAGAGAGATCTACGTTTTAGATTGGGCAACTAGCTTCAACTTTCTGACTAACTCTTTGACAATACAAATTGCCTGTAAACGGTTTAATTGAAATAAATGCTTTGAGTTTGAGTTTCAACTAACATTTGGGGAAAGTTTTCAGCAAATATACCTCTTCTTCCTCCTCCTTCTGCTTTTTCTCCTCTCTTGAATCATCAGCCGACAAGACAAAAGATTCCCAGATTCTCATAAGAGAAACTTAGTTATTTTTAGGTTGTGTCCGACTGCCGGAACCGCCTTCCTCATTCCTACAAATCCTCTACGTTGTGCAATAAGAGGGCCATAAAAATCATAAAATATGTATTCCTCTCCACTTACAAGATTCTAATTAAAACAGTAACACAACCATTACCCCTCTTTAACCCCATTTACCCCCGTGCACCCCCATAAAAAGCATGACACGAACAAATTACAGTACTCCTAACGTGTCGACAGCCACTTATACCATAACGATGGTTGTAACAAAATATTTTCCATACAAAATGGGTTGTCAAGGCGGTATGAACTTATTAAGTAAAGTAAGTAATGAAGCCTTGCCACGCCATGTTCTTTATTTTGAAGTTAAAAAATATTTATAGGTGGGTATTTTTAGATAGGGATAATTTGGGGTGGTTAAACCGGCTGTGAGATCAAAAGGAGGGTGTTTTGTGGGTTATTGTGACCGGTTATTTAATCTAAGCTCGGTATATTATAATAATAATAAAAGTTTATTTAAAAAAAATGGGATTGCAAAGTTTTCAAAAGTTGCATGTATATAATTTATAGGTTCAACTATACAATAAAGACGGGTGAAGTACTGTTCTCCTAGATAGGCTAGAATTTAGCATGTGTTAAGAAGAGACAGTTCCGGTCCCCTGATTGGCGGATTATTATATAAATATTGTGTGTTTTAAATTTAAAGTTTGAAACAGCATCCGGACGTAAGTACAGTGGACGTTGTGTAGTATTAAACAATGGTTATCTATATATATAAAAGAAAGTCGTGTTAGTTACACTATTTACAACTCAAGAGCGGCTGGACCGATTTGGTTGAAAATTGGTGGGGAGCTTAGAACCAGGAGTCGGACACAGGATAGTTTTATCTTTTTTTTTATTATTAGGTTTTTCCTTCACTAGGTTCGAACCCAGACAGGAGCTTTACTTTGTGTAAATTATTTCATCACCACTGCTCTCAAAACGGTGAAGGAAAACATCGTGAGGGATTCCTCACGATGTTTTCCTTCACCGTAGGCCCTTCCGGCATGTCCTAGAACCAAAAATTCGAAGACATGTGACATCTGCCAATCCGCACTGGGCCCGCGTGGTGGATTACGGCCCACTCCCTCTCACCGAGAGGAGGCCTGTGTCCCAGCAGTGGGAACATTATAGGCTGATTATGGTTATTGGAGTAGGGTAGGAGTAGTGTGGGTAAGGGGTAGGACACCACGCAAACGAAGTAGCGCCGGGCAGCTAGAAATAATTTAAAAGGCAAAACAACGTTTGCTGGGTCAGCTAGTCTAAAATAAATCAACATTTCAGCCGGAAGACGTCCACTGCTGGACATCGAGCTCCCCCAAGCACCTCCACTTCGACCGGTTCTGAAATAAATAATAAGTAATAGTCTATAATAAATAAATAAGTTTATTTTCTTCCACTTATGTAAACAACCATTTACAGCAACAATACATAAACGTGATTATATGAATAACTGACTTTCGGTTAAGGCGATGAGCTTTTATAGCATGCTATTAAGACTTGGGTGATGGCAATTCTTTTTACAAATATTTTTTTTTAAACATTCTTTAGTAGGTAACGTATAGAGCAGTGGTGGCCCAGTGGTACCGGCCCCAACTTACGAGTTATAGGTTGTGGGTTCGAACCCACACAGGCGCTTTACTTTGTGTGAACAATTTCATCATCACTGCTCTCAAAACGGTGAAGGAAAACATTGTGAAGAAACCGGCCGGCGGATGTTGTAGAATCGAAAATTCAAAGACCTGCGACATCTAACCCGCACTGGGCCCGCGTAGTGGATTATGGCCCACTCCCTCTAGAGAGAGGAGGCCTGTGTCCCAGCAGTGGGAATATTATAGGCTGATTATGGTAAGTGGAACATGCGTGTACAGTCACGAGCATTAGTATGTATACACTTGGCTTTATCCAAAGACGATTTTCTCCTTCAGTTTTGAATGAAATTTTATGCTATTACGAACAAAGTATTTTCGAACCCACAGGTTTGTGTAAAGTGTCCTATTTCAACGTTGCATTCGTTATTTCACGAAAAAATCGCAATTGAAAGTTGCCAAGTGTTGACATATTAGTGCTCGTGGCCTCTATTCTGTTAAATTGGGTTTTATTGTAGCTCATTTTTGCTTCATACAAACTTTATTATTTTGAACGAAAGCGACCTTGGCTTCACTAGCGCGAACCTGCTACGTACAGCCTCAGGCTAAACATATAAAGTACCTAAAATCCTTTATGTATATCAAATACATAGAATTTCCCGAGGCGTTGACGACAACCTTTAGTTGGGGCCATGAAAACTGCGGACGCAATAAACGAGAGCGGGTAATTGTAGACTGTTGTTGAGCGATTTTTCGTTTGGAATTTCAATATATAAAACTTGTAAAGAATTCTAAAGAATGAAAGTGTTTCCAAATAATAAAGTCTGTTTTTTCCCGAAGGGTTGAGAAGAGTAGTAATAAAAAATGCCTAAAACGTCTAAAATTCCTTACATATACAACATTATTTTTAGTATATGCGAAACCCGAAACACGTGTCTAGTATTTTTATGTAAAGAATCTATGTACAAAATTTCAAAACTGTATCATAAAAAATCACAAAGTTATAAGATTGTTAAATTACCTTTTTTAACTTAACCTTTTTTAAATATAATTGGGACTAAATATAACATGAGGTAAAAATTATTGGAATCGATTCAGTTACCTACTTATTCTGAACAAACTATATTCAGGTTTCGCATATGCTAAAAATAACTTTGTATATAGGTACGGTCAGCAACAAAAGTCGATTAACACTTCAGTTTTTTTATTCTTAGTTATTGAGCAAAACATTTGTTCAAAATTGCATTGTATTTCTGCAGAAATTTTGAACAAATATTTTGCTAAACCTAAAACTAAACTGAAGTGTTAATATTTTGCTCAATAACTGAGATTAAAAAAACTATAGTAATCAGCATAGCTGTTTACAACCCTTTGACAGGTTGTCGTATCGACAGAAAATAGTTGTTGGACGAATACTGGTCGTCTATTTGATTTACGGCTGAATTTTTAACGTCAGATAATTTTATCAAAGGAATAATTTTAAATTTTTGACAGTTCTTCCATACAAAATCCGTCAGAGGTCAATTTTATTATACGAATAAAAATTATCTGTCGATTGTAAAATCAACCCTTAATCTGATAAAATTTTCGGATTTTGAACTTGTGGACTGCATTCAGAGGACAACTTTTGACGATGTTCGCTTCGGCACGGAAACGGAAACGGTATGGTGGTATCTGTTAGCATTCTTCTGCTAAATAAAAGCCTGAGTGAGGTAAGTACTTACAATTTTTAATTTTTTTGGGAGATATATTATGCCTTTTGACCTTTTATGTGGTTAGGGTTCATAAATACATAACGCTTTCACACTCTTACATAATCCGACACTTTGGCACCTTAAAAGCAGTTTGTTTTAAAGTAGGTAGGTATCTTTATTTTCCTTTTTTTATTTTTTATCGAAAAATTAAAAAAAAAGTCAGAATACATTTACTAAACCCTACGGGTATGTTGTAATTAATATGCCTTTTATAATTTTGACCCACTTTATTTGATGATAATCACCTACAAAAAAAATAAACAGTACCTACTCTATAATCAATACAAATAAATAAAATTTAAGTGTCTCTTTGTAATGACAAAATAACAGCTTTTTACTAAATGCATATCAAAGTATATATAGGTACGGTACCTACTTATGACAAAAAAACAATTTTTAAAGTTTTGTCTGTCTGTTTGTTACGGCTAGTCTCCGAAACGGCTGGACCAACTTTCACGGGACTTTCACTGGCAGATAGCTAACGTTATAACTAGGCTACTTTTATTTTAGAAAAGAAAGAAAATTAAAACATCATTGGTGATCATTATTATCGGCTAAAAATAGCTAACTGCAAGACGCCTTTTTTTTTAGGTACGCCTTTAACCAGCGGTAGACATCTTTTTATGAAGAAAGAAAGAAAGAAAATACCTTTATTTGCGGCAAACATGACGCATAAAAATAAAAACAAACAAAAAATAAAACAAAATAACAATTTGGGAGAAAGTATACGTCACATCTACGCAAAACGCCATTTATACAATACTATACTTTATCGCTACGAAGATTGGCCCTGCGCTGCCCGCGAATGAATTTATATGGTTGAGAATATTTCATATCATCATCTGTTGGAAGTTGCAAAATTTTAGTCAATATTTACAAATTGTAACATTATACTACTGTCATCTCGACATAGGTATCATCTGTCAGTTGTCTTGTGACACTCCTTTTACAAGTGCGGATAAAGATGTCTTCGGATTGGCATTCCAAACAAGCGTGTGTTGAGGCCCGTTTAGGGGCCAGTGGCTAAATAATAACAGCCGCGCAGTTCGATCGATCAGGTTAAGCTACGATTGCCGCGGTTGGTCTATGGATGGGTGACCATCTCTACTTACCGTGACCCCTCCATGCCTCGGAAAGCTCCAGTCCCGGCTGTAATTCGTGGATCTTTGACAATCGCTACGGGTAGTCAAAAGCCCGAAAGTCTGACAACCAGTCACACCAAGGGATATCATATTACCCAGTAACTGGGTTGTATGGGCAGTCGCTCCATGTAAAATACTGGTATTCAGCTCCATCCGGTTAGACTGGAAGCCGACCCCAACATAGTTGGGAAAAGGCTAGGCAGATGATGATGATGATGATGTTCACTACTATAAATTCAAAACGTACAATTATATGTATTTTTGGAAAATAAAGATATTTATATTTTATTTATGTATGGAACAGCAATTTGTTATATTTAAAAAAACAAATTGCTGTTCCATACATTTTGCCCGAGTAGGTATTGCAGTTTTCTATGAAACAGCTGATTTATTTTAATAACCGACGAAGTCCATTGCTAAATTCATTGTTACAGTTTGCGCGTCAATGCCACCTGGCTAAGGGCTTCTGAGTACCCGTAGCGACTGCAAAAGATCTTATATGTTATGGTTTCATTTTTAATTCTTTTACCTATTGTGGTACAGTAATTTTATTTTAGGTGCATCGTCTTCACATATATATTATATAATTAATGTACATGCAAAATATTGTAAAACATTTTAAAAGAGTAACGGTGGAGTTTCTTGCCCATTCTTCTCCATACGATAACTTCCTTTTGGAATGGGCGACTAGAATCAATTCTATTTTAGTAATTTTTGACGTTCAAAAGTGCCTGTTAAGTGCCTATTTGAAATAAATGCGAATCTTTGAAGTTGGCAAGATTTTATTCACCAACTAAAAACTACTTACAGTAACGACTTATTTTAGATGATCTAGGAACTTCATAATTATATACCCTCTATATCTCCTTATCTACGACATTTTGTTTCTTACCCATCATACCTACTTGCCCTATATTTATTTAGGCACTCATCCTAAGTTAACATTGACACAGCAATTTTCATGATAGAGTTCTTGTTCCTCGTTCAATAAAAATGAGAGCATCGTTAGATAAATATTGCAGATTTATTTTATTCAGAATGAAACAACCCACTATGAGGTCAGGGACCTGCATTTTCAATACCGGGCTCTAAATCTGTGTTTACAGTTATTTTTAGGGTGCCGTGTCTTAAAAGGAAAAGACGGAACCCTTATAGGATCACTTTGTTTTCCGTCTGTCTATCTGTCAGTATAGCGGTGCTATTCTGTAAAAATTTCACCGTGAAAACTTAGGTGAAGTGACCGTGGAGTGAGCTGTCAATAGTGTCAATTCCTAGCAAGAACGAACTCACTTCACTTAAGTTTTCACGGTGATAGTTTTACAGAATATCGATCGGCAGTGCCTTCGAGCTCTAAAAAAATCAAGCTTCTAAGTATACAGGGTGTTTGGTAGAAGGACTGATACAATTTTTTTAGATGTCATTTGCTTGCACATAACAGTTTTATTTGTCATTTTTATTATGAATTTTGAAATTGAAATTTTTCATTTCCTAACATAATTTTACGACCTTGGAAGCACCCAAGTAATTTTCTAGAACCAGTTATACATAAATGTACATTGCAGATAACACCAAACATTATTGCGCTATAATAAAATCACAAACAAAAAAGTTGTTATATTAAGAGTGATTAAAAAGAAACATATTATTATCTCAAATACCTACCGTGATACTTAAGACAGGTGTGATGGGTGAAAACTAGGATAGTATAATACTTCCTATCCTTAAGAAAATTGTGTCGGTCCTTCTTCCAAACACCCTGTATATTATTATTATTTTAAATGTTAGCTTATATTATGATAATGTTTTTAGAGTTCCGTACCCAAAGGGTAAAAACGGAACCCTATTACTAAGACTTCGCTGTCTGTTCGTCTGTCCGTCAGTCTGTCTGTCACCAGGCTTTATCTCAAGAACCACGATAGCTAGACAGTTGAAATTTTTACAAATTATGTATTTCTCTTGCCGCTATAACAACAAATACTTGAGATGTAACTCATTTAAAAGATGTTGGTTCACTGATCATTCTTTACTGTGGCGACGACCGTCAAAAGTATGGGGTTTTCAGGCAAAAGAAGGAAATTTAACGGTACAACTGTAGTACAAAATATGTTCGATTATTGAAAAATAAGTCATCATCATCTGCCTAGCCTTTTCCCAACTATGTTGGGGTCGGCTTCCAGTCTAACCGGATGCAGCTGAATACCAGTATTTTACATGGAGCGACTGCCTATCTGAGCTCCACAACCCAATTACTGGGTAATACGATACCCCTTGATAAGACTGGTTGTCAGACTTTTGGGCTTCTGACTACCCGTAACGACTGTCAAAGATCCACGAATGACAGCCGGTACCAACGGCTTAACGTGCTTTCCGAGGCACGGAGGGGTCACAGTATGTAAAGATGGTCACCCATCCACAGACCAACCGCGGCAAGCGTAGCTTAACCTGATCGATCGACCTGTGCGGCTGTTATTATTTGGCCACGGGCCCCTCTGAAAAATAAGTAAAAAAAAGTATTGGTAAACCTACTTCATATTGTATTTATTTTCCACTAGCAGCGCCCCGCGGTTTCACATGCAAGCTGTGCTTATGCGAAAATTTATCAAAATCAATTATATTGTTAAGGTGAAGTTGAACCAAATGGACACACATTGTCAAACAGATTGAATTCACGTTTCAGAATGCTACACTGCGAGTTGCAGATTAACGGTTAACCGGAATACAACTAGTATTCCGGTTAACCCACCCCTAAACTAATATTCTAGTGTTAGTATTGACTTCACGTCAATTATGAGTGTAATGTATCCGCACTCATGACGTAACTAGTTAGTAGTTAGTCTCCCTAGCTTTAAGGCTATTCAATCAAATCAATCAATCAATTTAGCCCACAGCTATCTAATGCTGAACACCTTCCAAGTAGCGACACAACAGAAACCAAATCTCGAACTTAAGAGCGTTTACGCTGTATTATGGCGTTTCATACAAACTTTCAAGCCCTTATTTTTAGAAATGAATGAACCGAATTTAATGAAACTTCTTACGCATAAGCATGATACAAAGGTCTAAAAAGTTAGTAGAGAAAATTTTTGAAAAGTCTTATTTAAAAAAAAGATAACCGGAAATCTGTTTCTATGGAATATTTAAAATCGGTCTAATTTGACTGTAACACTATTTTTCGAAAATGTTCTCTACTAACTTTATAGACCTTTGTATCCTACTTATGCGTATGAAGTTTCATTAAAATCGGTTCATTCATTTCGAAAAATAAGGGCTTGAAAGTTTGTATGAAATGCCGCATGGCGTAAACGCTCTTAAGAACATTCAAATTCCAGACGCAATCTCACTTCAACGATAATTAATGCCTAAAACTTCTCAAAAATAAAGGTAAATTGAACGTTTTTTTCACACATTGAAGCTGAGATTAGAATGTAAACGGTCTTTAAAATAAGGGTTTTACCTCACTGGCTATTTATTATTGCTGCTTGATATTACTTGATAGGAGTCAGACACAGGCCTCCTCTCGGTGAGAGGGAGTGGGCCTTAATCCACCACGCGGGCCCAGTGGTAAATGTCACATGTCTTCGAAGTTTTGGTTCTAGGACATGCCGGGTTCGTCACGATGTTTGCCTTCACCGTTTTGATGACAGTGGTGATGACATAATTTACACAAAGTAAAGCGCCTGTCTGGGTTCGAACTTAGAACCTACAACGGGTAACGGGTAAGTCGCGGCAGTTACCACTGGGGCCACAACTGCTCTCTAATTCCTCAGAGTTGATAAAGTTGCATTTTAGAGGTTCAAGAGTTTTATCCATATTTTTTATTATGCCTCGTCTTTTTTTTTTGGGTGGCAATTTATCAAATAATTTCTGTCGCTCTGGGCGGAGCGGGGAGGGCGTGTCAGACTTTTATTGACTAAAACCCACCCGTGTTCCTTCAGTTGCTTGTGCCAGGGGCCACGATATCTCTTTCGAACAGCCCGCAACCCTGGCAGGCATTGGTCCTAGCGGACCCCGACAGTTAGAGCTGACATCTCTTTGAGGCGCGTGTGAAACACAACGCGCCGTCGACCCGGGCCTGGTCCTTACCGGACGGAGAGCTAGCCGTTGCTCGTCGTCCACAATCTGCGCCTATGGTGGCCGGGAATCTATTGTCTATTCCCGACGCCCAGGGCGTCTCCTGCGGCGACTAGGAGCATGAGGCCGCAAAGATTGCCTCTCCCTCACACGCTCCGCCTCCTCCTTCGCGAGCAGTACTGCTTCGCAGAAGGAGGCGACGGCTTCCCATGCACTCTCGCTCCGTACCATGGTGCTATGCCCAGGCTGAGCAGACTTCCAACGTATGCTCCACCGAGTCCTCCGGGCGATCTACACATTGGTTACACCCGGGCGATTATGTCTCGTCTGCAACTTAAATTGACGCCTGAATTATATCTTTTACTCGCGTACCTTATAGCTTCACATTACCAGTAATATGTAATATTAAATCTAAAAACATTTTAACATCGTATCGAGAAAATGTTCGTCACACTCTTGTAGGTAAATATAAATATCATACGATTCCTTTTTACTCGACTACACATATTAAATGGAGGGTCATGTATTTTTACATGACTTAAGTGATAGCTTCTTGAGAATATACCCTTTTATTTTCTGTGAACAAATGTTTTTAGAAATCCAAAGGTTTTTGTTAATACTTACATTACATAGGCAGGTATTTTATATAAGTAACCTTTACATTTTTATCCCTTTTTATTTTTGCATGGAAAAATGCCGGTTTCTACAATCGCCCAAGTCAAACAAAGAATGGTAAAGCCTTGTAATATTAAAACCGGGGTAAAAATAGAAGATTTTGTTTAAGAAGTGGTAGGTACTGGTAGAAGTGGTCACTGTGGAATCGCAGCATCTCGTGAGGTTTGTTTTTTTATTTCAAGTCATTTTACTGACGACAAATGGCGTCATAAGGTGAATTATGAAACCACCTTCATAGAAAAAATTCAAAACACGAAACTTCAAACTGCACCCTAATTACTAAAAGCACCCCTAATGACAATCACTTTAGTAGGTTTACAACATGGCAAAAAAAATAATTATCGAAAACCGAACTTCAAAACATACATTGCCATGAACATATTGTTGCTTTGTTAAAACACGACACGTGTCGTTAGGAGGTTCCTCTCAGAAGCCCTGACCACCGGTAGCTAGTTCCTGTTCCCGATGCCGGTGGGTTAGAGTTTTTTATATTTTTTTAATGTTATTTAAAATTAGGGCTGTGATAAGCAATTAGAGTGCATGCTTACTTTCTTTCTTTCGTCATGACACAGTCAGGTACTTGCCTCGATTATATTATTCAGCTCAGCTTTCATCGCTTTAGCTGCTATATTTTCATAGCCCAATAAATGTGGGAGCATCATAACTTTGAATAAGACGTGGTATTTTATTACCAACTAAATTCCAAGTTTAGGTAGATCTTAGTTTTATCGGTTTATGGTCACGTAATGTTATTTTAAAGGAAAGCTGGGTGATATTGATTTGAGGGGAATTAATTGGAAGAAATTACTTCAGTTTGTAGAAAAGTGGGTCTTATTTTGAAGGAATCATGACCTATTTTGGAGGGTTTGAAATATTGCCACTGACAACATTCTGTCTTCATTATATTTCATGACATGATTTAAATAATTCAAGTCTTAGTAGCTTTTCGTTTATTACGAAAAACTCGTTATTTACGGACCTCTTTTGTTAAGTGTAATATTTCCATAATAAGTAGTTTAAAAAACGTTTACTGCTGATCCTGTTCTGAAACCACCTAAGAAAAAGTATTCTGTATCCTATGCCAACCACGTGGCAACCCACCAATTCAGGTTTCAGCTTTATTTGAAAAAATAATTAAATAAAAACTCAACAAAAGCTACGCTCGTCACCAATAAAATGATAAAATCTCATAAAACACTTCTTCCCCACGCTAACCAAAAAATGACCTAAAAAACAATAACTCAGCAGCGCCATCTAGGTAATACAATTAAACTAATTACAGTAAGATTTATTTGGCTACTAAACTCGCTTTAAATTCCTCCTAATGAGAGTGTCTTGAGATTATCTCGGTTGTATCTCTCCGCGGATTGGCGGAATTTACGAACTAACTTCTTTTCGGGAGTCCAAGGCTTTTCGGGAAGATTTTCTTCGCGAATAATGGGTCTTTCAGAGTGATTATTACGGCTCGTTCATGTTTTAGTGGGTTAGGAAAATTTATGGTTACGTTTTTGTGTAGTTGCTTAATTATTATAAACTTCACGCCTATAATAATGGGGGTACATTATTATAGGCATGAAGGCGTAGGTACTCTGCGATAAATAATAGGTGTAATTGAAATAACTCAAAACCTAAAAAAAAACTCTCATGCAATGACGCGAATAGCTAGAAAAATACAATTTTTTATTTATTTATAAGTAATGTACTTATTGTAGACCACAAAAATACATAACAATAAAATAAAAAAAACTGGCCAAGTGCGAGTCGGACTCGCACACAAAGGGTTCCGTACCACAAAGCAAAAACGCCGAAAAAGACATGTTTGTTGTATGGGAGCCCCCCTTAAATATTTATTTTATTATAATTTTATTATTTATTATTAAAGTTAAAATACAATCAGTTGTATTTTGTTTTAGTTGTATTTTTTGTAGGTAGGCACTTGAAATATTCACAAAATACTCAGGTATTTTGTGAATATTTCAAGTGCCTACCTGTTGCCATTTTTGATATCGAGCAAAAATGGGCAAAAAAATCGCGTTTGTTGTATGGGAGCCCCCCTTAAATATTTATTTTATTTTGTTTTTAGTATTTGTTGTTATAGCGGCAACAGAAATACATAATTTGTGAAAATGTCAACTGTCTAGCTATCGCGGTTCTTGAGATACAGCCTGGTGACAGACAGACAGACAGCGAAGTCTTAGTAATAGGGTTCCGTTTTTACCCTTTGGGTACGGAACCCTAAAAACAGTGGCTCTCCGGGAGTGCCGACAGAATTGAAAACAAAACACAAACAGAATATTTTGCCATCACTCACTGACATATTGGATTTAAAACCGAGGACATCCCGAGGACAGCCGAACACATTCGAATATAGCGCGGTGTCGGTAACAGTGTCACGAGTTCAATGGTTTTTTTCCATCTCAAAAAATCTCCAACGCGCCTAAAGCAGTTTTCACTTCAAAAATAAATCAAACACTTTCAAAATTATACAATGGGCGACCTTATCGCTTTCTGCAGTCTCTTCCAGGCAGCCTTGGAATGGACAGTGATTTGCCTGGACATAAAATGGGGCAGTCGTTGGTGCAAATGGACGTTCTTGATGAGAAGTTGCTGGTGTTGGGTGTCGTTGGTTGGTTGGTTCATTATGATTTTTACCGACTACAAAAAAAAGGAGGATAGTATCAATGCGACATGTATGTATGTATTAATATTGAAACTGCATTATATTCACATATGACAATATATTAGGGCTTCCTGACAAATATACAAAATTTATGTATGTTTGTCCACGCATTTCTCCGCAACTGTTAATCGGATCGTGATCATTTTTTTTATTGGTTTACATTTACGTCAACTTAGGGAACAGTGCAAGTTTCATCAAAATCGATTTAGTCATTTTCAAGATATGGACTAATACGTTTAGGTAAGTGTGACGGTGTTGTGTCATAGGTTGGTTAAATTCTAGTGCAATATTTACAACAAAACTATTACCTACATAATACAAACAAATGATCAAATTTTTATTTAAAACTAAAAATTACGAAATAAAAAAAAAATTAAAAAAAAATAATTCGATTTTTTTTTTAATTACTTTTTTAAGTAAGTTCAATCAGTGTCCCCCTATTTCTTATCCCAAGCGATTATGGGTAGCCTTGGCAGATAAGAGGAACCATTTTATCTGTGTGTGTTCCTAGAGTGATTTCATTTATGACAGTAAAATTTTAAATATTTTTGTTTCGTTACAAAAAGTGTTGGCACCAAAAAATATATGCCTATAAAATATAAAGTAAGATTAAGTTTTCCCGAAAATATACACTATCGAGATCCGCATAACTGAATTCGCTCATAAACAAAATGGTTGTCAATAATATTTTTTTTAATCTAGGGCCCAAAAAGTGCTACTGTTGATGTATTGATCAATCTATCTGATGTATGGACTTCGACAACCAATTTATAGTCCATGGAGGCGAGGTTATTAATATTTACCGTCATCCTCTTCGGTTAATAAATGAAAAAAATACCGGGGTTCCTTATACAGGGTTATTGGAAAAATACCAACAACCTTTTAAGAGGTCATTGTATTCATCATTATGAACGACTTTTACTATACTATAGTAAAAGTTGGTCATAATGATGAGTACAATGACCTCTTTTTTCGCGATTTCAGATTTGGTCCTATAGTCATCATCATCTGCCTAGCCTTTTCCCAACTATGTTGGCTTCTAGTCTAACCGGATGCAACTGAATACCAGTATTTTACATGGAGCGACTGCCTATCTGACCTCCACAACCCAGTTACTAGGTAATACGATACCCCTTGGTAAGACTGGTTGTCAGACTTTCGGGCTTCTGACTACCCGTAACGACTGACCGATTTGGTCCTACAGTATAGGACCAAATCTGAAATCGCGAAAAAATATCAGTTGTCCCTACATTTATGTTCGTATAACTCGTCAAAATGTATGGAACAGCTGTTTTTTTTCGCGATTTCAGATTTTGTCACACACAGACTTACAATAATCTTACTTCATCATGAAGTAAGATTATTGTATAGCTTTTTCCGACACAATAAATAACTCTTTTCAATCCTGTGTACATTAAAATGGCGTGACTCAATTTGTAACGTGTTAATGTTTAATTTGTTTATTTATTTTCTCTTCTGTTTCACCTAGTTTCTAAATACTTCACTGTAGTCAATAAAGAAAAAGTACAGAAAACTATTACAATAAGAGGCATTAAAATGTTTTGCCCACCGTTATCTCAGTTTTGCATAACACCATCAGTTCGTTGGCCTACACAATAAAGCCTTACGCTCTAATTTGCACCTTCTTTCAAACTGCACAAAGTCGAAATTTACATTTTTGTGATAACGGAATTAATTTCATTAAATCACGACCACAAACACTCGAAATTGAACTTTCCTTTACTAAGAATAAAGTACAAAATTGTTTGCAAAGCTTCATCCGTGATTCAGTCACATAGAAAACCGATAAGGTTACAGGAAATAAAGATTATTCAAAGAAAGCACGCGATATGTTGACCAATATAACTTGAGCTCTCTGTAATTAGGATTTCTTCGTTGAAGAGGGTCAAGCAGCGTTAATGGCCGATCTATGTAGGTTTTAGTAAATGCATTCGTTTGTTGAATAATAATATATATTCGGGAATGTTTGAGGGTAGCGATTTCAATAGCCACAAAGAGCGATAGCGGTAATAAAATCATTCATCGAATATTTATTAAAATGAGGGTAGATATGTGGGAGTTCGGCGTATGTAGGTACTTGGGCAAATAATTATGCGTAACCGGACGTGGAATGACTATTAAAGTAAATTTATGAAAATTAATGATAAACGATTGGGTAGTTGATCCATTTTTGAAATGAAAACTTCTTTAGCGGCGATGTACCTACACTTTTTTTGTAATGGGTAAAAAATGTTAAACTCGCGTCAGGACACGTGATCCTGATCGTAAGATTCGTAAGATGACACGTGACCCTGATTGTAAGATGTCACGTGACCCTGATCGAAAATTCGTAAGATTCCAAAATATCAAAAATGCACAACGTTAATATTCAAGTTTTCACTTCTGCCGGCACTCCCGGAGTGCAATCCGTCGTTTTTTTTTTCTTTTTTTTTTTGGGTGGGAAGTTTTCGGTTTTGATCAAAGGTACAGTGACCAATTAGTTTTGTTTAGTAGATATTTAATTTATGAAGCCTGTTTTTTTGTGTCCGGTTGACGGCCATTGGCTCGTACCCGATTACATGGGATTTAAATTTAACTGTCAAAATATGGGTGTCCCACAGCCTAGCTTTTCAGGGTTTACCGTCAAACGGGGTGAATAGGGATGCAGAGGTGAATCGGGACGAAACTTTAAAAGCGATTTTAACATTGAAATAATATAGTTTGTTACCAAAAAGGAGTCTAATGTGTTTATTGTATTATAATGAGGGATTTTCTTTTACTTTTTTTTTATCGCTTCCCTAGTCGCTGGATAGATGGCGCTGAACTTGGTAAGTTACTGCAAGGAACGAACGTCACATAATTTTTTTATTAATTAACTTGGATGTAATTTTGAGATCGTAAAACGAAAGCAAACGAAACTGTCACTCAACGAGCGTATATGACGTGACGCAATGTTTTTTTTTCCAAGCGTTTTGACTTTGGCATCTAGTAACGTAGTCAGTTCAACGCCATCTTCAGGATTCTTGGAAACTATGTTTTTTTTTAATACTCAAAAGAAAAACCTCTCATTAACGATCAAGTGTCCTTTTCGGCAACAAACTGTATTATTTCAACGCTAAAATAAATTTTAAAGTTTTGTCCCAATTCACCCCTGCATCCTTATTCACCCCGTTTGGTGGTACCTATAAACATGTGTGTGTTATGTCTATGCAAACAAACAAGAAGTGAATTGGAGTGTCAGTTCGTAATGTCAAAATAACAGTTTTTATTAAATGAATTTGAAAGTATTATTATGGTACTTATACGAAAAAAAATTTTTTTGTCTGTCTGTCTGTGTGTTCCGACTCATCTCCAAAACGGCTAGATTGATTTTGACAGGACTTTCACTGGCAGATACATAGCTGATGTTAAAGGAGTAACCTTTAGGTATTTTAGAAAAAAAAATAGGGTATCGCGCTCAAAAATCACATGAAATCCAATGCACAGCTAGTTTATAATATTACCGTAGACATATATCTAAAGCTGTTAAACAACAAACATAAGAACCACGAAAATTAAATAAAAATTTCAACACACAACTACCGAAACTTGAACGCTCTAAATCCCCCACAGAGACCACAGCCTAAAAAATTACAGGCCATAAACAACTTACGTCACATAAACTCACTTCATAAAACGAAAAATTTTAATTAACTGTGCACGTTAAGCGTCTAATTGGTTATTTTCAAGTTGTAATTGTTTAACTGAACGTGACTGCTTGTTACTAAGGTTTGGAATTAAATCGTCGGGTTCACAGTCGTATGGTTGTGTTTTGTTTTTATTTTTATATCTTACATGACCTAAACCGCGGTCACTGTCGGACTGCATTGAAAAGAAAGAGAAGCGAGATGACACAACGCTGGTAATTTATTGCAAAATATGAAGCAATTATTTAATTACAAAAAATCTATTGTTTGGACAAAAAAATGAAAACACTAGTATTTTAGTATTGTTGCGCGCCACAATTAATGCCTGGTACATGGTAACAGTAGTTACCACTAGCGCCATCTAGTATCGAGTAGCGGAACTAGCAGTGAAGACCCTTCTAGAAATTTCGATGCAAGAACTTTCTAGAACATTCCCGAACTTTCGACATCTGGTCGATCGGGGCCTGTATGTACTCGAACATTCTAGATGTTTCTACAATGGAAGGTTCTAGAACTCTCTTTGGCGCTATATAAGGCCGAGACGCGCCACAACCGACACAGTTTGGATAAAGCGATCGAAGTGAAAGCATCGAAGCGATATTCAAGTGCGACTTAAAGCGGTCAGTAACACAATTGTGTTTTGTAATTAGTGTGTTTGACTTGTAATTAGTGTTGATTATTAAAGTGTCATTTTTTTTGGTTATTAAATCGGCAGTTTTTATTGTCACGAACCCGAAGCTCGTAACAATTGGTGTCAGAAGTGGGATTAAAATGCCGGTTTTACCCAAAGACGACACGGAGGGTATCCGTACCCGGAGTCAACGCCAGCAGGAGACGGACCAAAGGCGATTCGGTGGAACAACGCCAATGGGGTCGGAAGGCCAGCTACCGACCGCGGAAGCCGGCCCGTCCACAGCTGCTCCAGCATCATCAGCGCCAGATTTTGCTGCCCTGATGATGATGCTGCAGGAACAGGCCCGCCGACAGGAGGAACAGGCCCGGCGACAGGAGGAACAGGCTCGTCGACTGGAAGAACAGCTCCAACGGGACAAGGAGGAACAAGCCCGTCGGTTGGAAGAACAGCTGCTGCGTGACAGGGAGGAACAGGCTCGTCGACAGGAGGAACAGGCTCGCCGACAGGAGGAACAGGCTCGTCGGTTGGAAGAACAGCTCCAACGTGATAAGGAGGAGCAGGCGCGCCGCCAGGAAGAGCAGATGCTCCTTATGAAGGACCTTCACGCTACCTTCGGGAAAGACATGAAGGAGGTGAAGGATAAGGTTGCTCAACATGACAACCGCCTGTCGGAAGCTGAAACCCGAATCGACCAAGTAAATAATCGTGTTGACAATGTGATGGCTGACGTGAAGCTAACCGTGATGGCTGACGTGAAGAAAACGCTGGATTACCTTAAACTTGGGGATGGAATCGCAGCCCCCGTAGCTACAACACCTTCGCTACTTGGATTTAAAGTGCCACCGTTCGACGGAACTTCTTCCTGGTCGGCCTACAAAATTCAGTTTGAGGCTGTCATGAAGGCGAACGGGTGGAATAAAAGCCAGGCCTGCGCGACCAGGCCTTAACTGTCCTGGAAGCTCTCGGTAAGGAAGTGACTTACGAGCAGCTCCTCGAGGCATTGGAGGCTCGGTATGGCGACGCTCACCTGGAACACGTGTTTCGTGCGCAGCTCAAGGATCGCGTGCAACGCAGTAGCGAAAACCTGCAGCAGTGGGCCCTTGAAGTGGAGAAGCTGGTTCGCAAAGCTTACCAGTCCGTACCTGCGCTTATTGATGGGAACCTGGTGCAGGCATTCATCGATGGCATCCGCGACCTTGAAGTTAGAGCTTCTGTGCGGCTCGGTCACCATGGGACGCTAAAGGACGCTTTGGCCCATGCACTGGAGGTGGAAGCTGTGCGGCAGGATCATCGTTCCCATCGCGTCAGGGAGGTTGCAGCGGCTACAGTTCGCGACCGCAATAAAGGATACAGCCCTAGATGCTACGGCTGTGGGGAAAGGGGCCACCTTCGGTCCAGTTGCCCTAAGCGAACTGCAGAAAGAGAAGACGGCCGATCTCCAGAGGGCAGTGCGGCTAACAGCACCGCCCAGCACCAGCAGCAGGGAAACGAGTAATAGCCAGGACTGCGGGGCGGGTGCTGGCTGATGTTCGAAGAGCCCCAAGGGTTTCGATCACACAAACCCATGACGGGAACAGCCTTATCATCAAGGGCGAGGTCAACGGAACGCCGTGTAAGCTGACCATAGACACTGGAGCTTCTCGTACGGTTGTCAGTTCCCAACTTACAAGTCGGTCCCTTGGGGACTCCGCATACAACCGGGAACACATTAATTTGGTAACAGCCACCGGTCAGCGCATACCCGTCCATGGAGAGAAGATAATGGAATTGACGCTAGGCAACAGAATCTACCTGCATAATGTCATCGTGGCTGATATAATGGACGATTGCATCCTGGGCCTTGACTTTATGAGGAAGAATTGTTGCGAGATTGACGTCAAGCAAGGTGTTTTGAAATGTGGAGAAGAGGAACTTTTCATGGAAGGGGCGTTACCTGGGAATGTGTACAGCCTTAAGAAGATTGTTCTTCCGCCGAGATCGGAAACGATTGTGCCGGTTAGTCTTCCTCGGAATCCTGGGCAAACTCATCGTTGTGTACTCGTGGAAAGGGTAGACAATGACCTTCCATGGAAAGTGGCACGGACTTTGGTCAGAGCCACTGACATCTCAGGGGTACGTGTGCTGAACCTTTGTGATCAGGAACAGATAATAGAAAAAGGCACTCTTGTTGGTACTTGCGAGGAAGTGGATTGGTTGCGTCGATGCCAACATCTATCGACTGGGACCCTCAGCAAGGATGCACAAACAAAAGTGACCACACTTTTAGAACACTGCCGCAGCGCTTTGTCCCAAAATGAAATGGTCAAGGCGAAGAAGATGTTACTCAAGTTCGCCGATGTTTTCTCGTCAAACGATGCTGACATCGGGAAGACTGGTTTAGTTCAACACAAAATAAACACGGGAGAAGAATCGCCTATCCGTCAGCGGCCAAGGAGATTGCCGGTAGCACGTGAAAAGGAAGTGGAAACCATGATTGAGGGAATGGTGAAGGATGGTGTTATTGAACCTTCATCCAGTCCATGGTGTTCACCTGTAGTGCTGGTAAGAAAGAAGGACGGCAGCATGCGGTTTTGTGTTGACTATCGTCGTCTGAACGACGTTACAAAGAAGGACAGCTATCCTTTGCCAAGAATTGATGACACGCTGGACATGCTTACTGGAGTAAAGTGGTTTAGCACGCTGGACCTGAAAAGTGGCTACTGGCAAGTCGAAATTGATCCCAAGGACAAGGAGAAAACTGCATTCTCGACAGGAAAGGGTCTGTGGCAATTTAAAGTTATGCCGTTTGGATTGTGCAATGCTCCGGCAACATTTGAGAGGTTGATGGAACTTGTACTTACTGGACTAATTGGCGATGCCTGCTTGGTCTACTTGGATGACATCATCATCGTAGGCCGCACGTTTGAAGAACATCTTCAAAACCTGGAACGCGTGCTCATGAAGATCCAGGGTACCAACCTCAAGTTAAGTCCGAAGAAGTGTTCACTATTCAAACGGCAAGTTAGTTTTTTGGGATATGTAGTGTCTGAAGAAGGTATCCGTACGGATCCAGAGAAAATCGCCGCTGTCAAAGATTGGCCAGTTCCAAAAGACAAGACGCAGGTCAGAGCATTTTTGGGTTTGTGCTCCTATTATCGGCGATTTGTCAAGAACTTTGCAGATATAGCCAAACCCCTGCATAAACTAACCGAGGAGAAGCGACATTTCTGCTGGGATGACAGTTGCGACATCGCATTCCAGGAGCTAAAGGACCGTCTGTGCAAAACACCTATTTTAGGGTACCCTGATGCGGGCAAGGAATTTATAGTTGACACAGACGCAAGTGACATAGGACTTGGCGGTGTATTGTCTCAACGTAATGGTGATCAAGAGGTTGTGATAGCGAACTTCAGCAAGTCATTGTCAAAACCTGAAAGGAACTATTGTGTCACGAGACGGGAACTGCTTGCTGTGGTAAAGTCATTGCAGCACTTTAGCAAATATCTTCTGGGACGGAAATTCCACCTACGAACTGACCACGCTGCACTGAAATGGCTATTGCAGTTCAAAAATCCAGAAGGACAAGTTGCGAGATGGATTGAACTACTGCAGGAATACAACTTCGAGGTCGAACATCGCAGCGGGAAATCTCATGGCAACGCAGATGCATTGTCAAGAAGACCTTGTCCTGAAGACTGCAAGCATTGTACTAGGCAAGAAAGTAAAGAAGTCGAACCTGTGAGGATGCTCAAGACAGACCTCAGTAACGAGTGGAAGGAAAGCCTACAACGTGCACAGCAGGAAGATTCGGACATCAAGCCGATTCTGGAGTGGATGAAGGCCAGAGCTCCTAAGCCCAGGTGGAGCGACGTCTCAGCAATGAGTTCGATCACAAAAAGCTATTGGGCCCAATGGGACAGTTTGGTGATTCAGGATGGAGTCCTGTGCCGTAAATGGGAAAACGCTCGGGGAGACAGCTGTCATTTGCAAATGGTTGTCCCTAAAGCTCAAGTACCGGACGTTCTACAGCTGTACCATAATGGTTGTTCAGGAGGCCATCTGGGAGTAAAACGGACTCTATTGAAGATACGAGAACGGTTTTACTGGGTCCACTGTCGGGACGATGTCGAGGACTGGTGTCGCAAATGTACAAGTTGTGCAGCTGTAAAGGGACCTCAGACTTGTAGTAGAGGTGCATTGAAATTGTACAATGTTGGTGCACCATGGGAGAGGATAGCCCTTGACGTTGCGGGACCGTTTCCGGTAAGTGAAAGTGGTAACAAGTATTTCATGGTTGTGATGGATTACTTCACTAAGTGGCCGGAAGTCTTCGCCATTCCAAACCAAGAAGCTTCAACAGTTGCAGATAAACTGGTTCATGAAGTCTTCTGCCGTTTTGGAGTACCTTTGGAGATTCACAGCGACCAAGGAAGAAATTTTGAGTCCCAAATATTCCAGGAAACTTGTCGAGTTATGGGTACACATAAAACAAGAACAACTTCTTACCACCCACAATCGGATGGAATGGTGGAACGATTTAATCAGACACTAGAGAGGTACCTAGCCAAAGTTGTGGAAAATCGGCAACGAGATTGGGACAAGCACATACAACCGTTTTTGTTGTCATATCGAAGCGCTGTTCACGAAAGTACATCGGTGACACCAGCTTTCGCAAACTTTGGAAGAGAATTACGGCTGCCTGCAGACCTGATCACCGGAATACCACCTGATGCCCCACGCAGTATAACCGATTATGCGAGTGACTTGCGGAACAAAATGAATGACATTTATGAGCACGTCAGACAATCGGGCCAGCAAATGTCTGAAAAGATGAAAACCCGTTATGACCGTAAAATGAACAATAAAGGGTTCGACGAAGGTTCACTAGTGTGGTTACACAATCCAGTCCGCAGCAAAGGGAAATCTCCTAAGCTTCAAGCTAAATGGGACGGACCGTACCGGATTGTGACAAAGATCAATGACGTAACCTACCGGATACAGAAAGGTGCAAGAGGTACTCCTAAGATCGTCCACGTGGATCGACTGGTGCGTTATTATGGGGCCGATAATGCTCGGGACGAGCATGTCTTAGGAGGGGGCAGTGTTGCGCGCCACAATTAATGCCTGGTACATGGTAACAGTAGTTACCACTAGCGCCATCTAGTATCGAGTAGCGGAACTAGTAGTGAAGACCCTTCTAGAAATTTCGATGCAAGAACTTTCTAGAACATTCCCGAACTTTCGACATCTTGTCGATCGGGGCCTGTATGTACTCGAACATTCTAGATGTTTCTACAATGGAAGGTTCTAGAACTCTCTTTGGCGCTATATAAGGCCGAGACGCGCCACGACCGACACAGTTTGGATAAAGCGATCGAAGTGAAAGCATCGAAGCGATATTCAAGTGCGACTTAAAGCGATCAGTAACACAATTGTGTTTTGTAATTAGTGTGTTTGACTTGTAATTAGTGTTGATTATTAAAGTGTCATTTTTTTTGGTTATTAAATCGGCAGTTTTTATTGTCACGAACCCGAAGCTCGTAACAGTATGTTGCTTATAGAATAATCTGCCAAAAAATCAGGATGATTGTATGTATATTAGTATGGTTTTTATTGTAAAAAGAAAGTTTTTAGAGGTATCTTCGTGGTTTATTTTATTTTCGATCAAATTAGTTGTATTATGTTTTCAACATACTATCTGCCTAGCATATATCCTGAAGTATATCATGTATTTTTCTGATTTTGTTTACTGTAGTCGATCATATACTTTCATTGTTTCTAAAACTTGCGTTTTTTTATGTCTAGGTCCTGTAAGCCCCTTAAGGCTCCCGCAGAAAGTTGCGTCGACGATGCGACGTGATTCTGGTAGAAATCCTAAGTTTTGAAATTGTTTTACTAGAGACGCGTTGCGCCTTGTCACTTTATATCTGATTTTAGAAAAGCTTATTTTATCAACAGCCGCCAGTTCGGTTGATCTCGTTAAGCTACGATTGCAGCGGTCAGTCCGTGGATGGGTGACCAACTGACCATTTTTGTACCGAGACCCCTCCGTGCGTCGGAAAGCAAGACCTCTCAGGAACGAGCTGGTAAATAACTGTACCGCTTGTGATACACATGTGTACCAGCACGTCCTATCGAAGTTAAGCCGTTGGTCCCGGCTTATTATTCTTTGATCCTTGACAGTTGTAACGGGTCATCAGGAGGCCGAAAGTCTGACAACCAGTCTTACGAAGGGATATCGTATTACCCAATTACTTAGTTGTGGAGGTTAAATAGGCAGTCACTCGATGTAAAATACTGGTATTCAGCTGCATCCGGTTAGATAGGAAGCCAACCCAAACATGATGATATTAAATTGGTAGTACAGGATTAGTCGAAGCTACTAAATAAATAAAAAACTGGCCAAGTGCTAGTCGGACTCGCACACGAAGGGTTCTGTACCACAAGGCAAAAACGACAAAAAAACACGTTTGTTGTATGGGAGCCCCCCTTAAATATTTATTTAATTCTGTTTTTAGTAGGTATTTGTTGTTATAGCGGCAACAGAAATACATCATCTGTGAAAATTTCAACTATCTAGCTTTCACGATTCATGAGATACAGCCTGGTGACAGAGAGACACGGTCAGTGGACTCTTAATAGGGTCGTAGGTACGGAACCACAAAAGCTTTTGTACTCTCTTTATCGTATCTGTATCTATTTCACTGTGTGTACAGAAGCTAGTACATCAAGCTACCTGAAACTGTCAAATTTTCCCCATCAACTTTAAACCTTATTCTTTAGCGTTAGAGTAGAAAATCAGAGTAGCTTAAGTTGCTGGCGCGTCTGTACATCAATATTAAAATAAATAAACTTACATTTAGTAACTTGATAAGTATTTAACTGTTTAATTACGGATCAGTAATTCGATCAGGTCTTCGAAACCAGGCGGTAATGTTATTATGATAAGCTGATTATAAGAATTAATTCTGTGACGTCGATTATTGTAGCTTCATATTAGAAAGTTTATCTTCTGCAGTAATGATGACGTAACTGTCAAAATATTGTTAACGGAACTCGGTAATTATGTAGCCTGCATCATCCCACTGCTGGGCAAGTGGAGTGTTTTTCACGTTTTTGTTTTAACAAATTTAAATCTTTTTTTTTTTATAAATTTTATACTTGCTTGTTTTTTTTTACTATAGTTATTATTACTGCAGAATATAAACTTTCTAGTACGAAGCTACAATAAATGACGTCACAAAATTAGGAAAGGCTATTCGATCAGAGGGGAAATTACCATGATTTTAAGAACAATACAAGTTTACAATCTGATCTCAATCTCAACCGGTCAAAAATACTTCTAATTTACAACATTTTTGACAAGTTTTTGATTACGGAATCAGTCTTCTGGTTAAAATATTGTTTAACAGAACTCGTTTTACTACGACGTGCGGGAAAAAGTTTAAACTTTCGTAATTTTTTCTACTTTTAAAACATACCCGTCACTATTCTATTAGTCCTATAGATCATACATACGAGTACATCACTTCAGCCGAAAGACGTCCACTGCTGGACATAGGCCTCCCCCAAAACGGGGGGGGGGTTTGCCATAATCGCCACGCTTGGCAGGCGGGTTGGCGATCGCAGTATGGTATGGTGGTGGAATGCATAGAGAACGCTGCTGCCCATTCTCCGGTACGCCCCTTAGTCGCCTTTTACGACACCCACGGGAAGTATGGGGTGGTGCTATTCTTTAAGTCCGGCACCACACAGACAAGTCCGGCACCACACAGACAACTAACCCTTGAAACACTAACTAACCCTTGAAATTCTATTTCAATATAAACAAATTAACCATATAATGTTATATTTACGTAGTTAATCTTAACATATTGCTTATTATTAATTTGTGTCCAAAATTTATTTTTATTTTAAGAATTAATTTTATACATTTTGCCGTGCCTTACATTATTATACCAATTGTAATAATAAAAATAAAAAAATTTAAATGAATGAATGTTATTAAGAATGTATATTATGAAATGTGTGTGTAGTACTCCAAATAAATAAACAATAAGTAGAAGTGAAAATTCGGGCGCCAGGAGTACACACCAAACTATGCCAAGGATAGACTAACCTGCGGGAACTGGAAACTTTTAATCTTCAAGCGGGGAGTATCAATAAAAATCGACACAAAAGTTATTGAACGATTTTATTACCCGAAGGCTGCTGGTCTCAATATACAAGAAAATTCCTTTCTAATATCACAGTTCCATAGTTGTACCTTAGCTGTAAGCTATTGTAACACATCTATAACATTATGTAATGCAAATAAATATATGAATATGTCGTGGATAGATGGCACCTCAGTACTGCGAACAGCGCCATCTAACAATTTGATTGTTAAACGAATAATCATGTGATCAGCCCTACCGCTTGGACACGATCGTCGGTGGAGGGGATGCAGCGAGGAATGGCAGAGAGACCGAGTGTTGCGACAGTCTACAGTCGACAGTCGAGCTCAGACAGTCTTGGCAAACGCTCAATACGTTGGTATTACACACGTGTTTGTTTCCGTCGCACGTGTGCGTTTCGGTTGTTAATCGCTAGTTTATTAAAGATACAGATACCGGCACCGATCTTGAGCGCTCGGCGGTAGAGTGGGGATCGCTTTGCGCATCGTACACTTATGGCAAAATGAAATATAATATTATATAATAATAATATTATTAGGTATTATCACTGTACGACAATATTATATACCCTGCTCCCGCGCCTCACTTTATACCACCAAAAGGACCCAATAACTCATTTTTGCGCAGGTGAAGGTCAGCGCTCAAGATCCGTGCCGATCACTGTACTTTAAATTCAAATTATCTTTTCGTTCGAGTCTCCTCTGCAGTGCCCACAACTATCTAAACTATGTCGGATAGAAGAAGACCCGATATTTCGCATCTCGCAAATATGAATATATTCAATTAGGTAAAACAAAATGTTTTTCTAATACACACTGAAACGCGTCAATATTTTGAAGGAAATGGAAATTCAATTGTTTTGTTTCTCCGCTGACGGAGCTGTCATACAGGCTATAACCGATATCAATCTAGAGCTGTCTCGTCCATCATAGCGTAACAATTCTGTCCGCGCCGTGAAATGTGTCCCTCCGTTTTATGGCGTGTCATGTGGATATACAGTATGGACATTCTGGACACGTGTGCACCCTGTTTTTAAATAATTATAGGTAGCTATGAATGTAAGAATGTTAATACAGAAAATTAATAACAAAACAAAACTAAATGATCTCTTTGACGCTAATCCAACAAACGGTCTGGGGTCCTAAAAAGGCCACTTTCTGTCAAAGTGGCCTTTTTAGGACCCCAGATCGTTTCACAACAGGATGGTGAAGGCAGTCCGTGTTTTTCTTTTTTTTGCTGCACTACGTAGGTATAATCAAAGAGATTGGGATTGGATTTGGATTGGATTGATTGGAATTTTAGCACAGACAAAAAAAAAATGACTGAAAAATCCTTCACCAATGAGATTTGATACGATTGACTTAACAGTTAACTGTCCATTATGATTCATAATGTTATCCTTTTATGATTCTACCAAAGTGGCCTTTTTAGGCCCCCTGGTTTGCGGATGAATTAACGAAGATTTTATTGGCATGTCAGAAGTACTGTGAGAGAGGTTTATGAAAGTGTTAACTATTTACCTGAATTTATTGTTTTTTTTTATTTTCTCTTTTATGACCATCTGTAAATACAAACTGTGTGTTTAATTTTTGTATTTGGTTTTAAACGTCTTCACTTTTTTTAATATCATGCCTCTGTTTCCCCGATTCGTTAAGCAGAGGTGTACCTTCAAAACACTCACATTTCACCAATTATGTTACTCCCACGTAATGGTGGCGAGCCTGTTGCCATCAATCATCTCAGCCTATCGCAGTCCACTGCTGGACATAGGCCTCTCCCACAACACCCTCTGCCCTTTGCCTTCCATCATGCAATCTGTTTCAGCCACCTTTTTGAGGTCATGAGACCATCTAGCTGGGTCGTCCGCCGCTTAGCCTCGCTCAAAATGTGTCCAGCCATCCCGAAAATGATCCACTGATGATAGATGCCGGACGGAGCTTGCCGATCGGCACGAATGAAAGCTGAATATGTGTAGTACTATTACTATTACTGCAGGGTGAAAGCTTTTTCTCATACCAAAAAGGAAATTGGATAATACGTTTGTTATAATACTCTTGCTTCGGGGGTCTTGAAGAAAGTGCTGAGGTTCCGAGCTACCGTGGCCCCTGGCATAGGCAACTGAAGGAACACGGGTGGGTTTTAGTCAGTAAAAGTCTGACACACCCTCCTACCCTCTCCTGCCCTGGGCGGAGCCAAGGCAGGAGAAGTTATTTGATAATTTCCCACCCAAAAAAGAAAAGTCTCCGAGCTAAGTGCAGTGCAGTGAGCTGAAAATCCCAGTCCAAGTTTCTTCACGGTGTAATTATCCAATAAGTAAAATAATACTTCGTTTTATAAGGTTAAAAAGTTAGTTCTGGCCTTGATTTCATGTCGACTAAATTATCTGCCTAGCCTTTTCCCAACTATGTTGGGTTCGGCTTCCAGTCAAACCGGATGCAGCAGAATACCAGTATTTTACATGGAGAGACTGCCTACCTGACCTCCACCACCCAGATACTGGGTAATACGATACCACTTGGTAAGACTGGTTGTCAGACTTTCGGGTTTCTGACTACCCGTAACGACTGTCAAAGATCCACGAATGACAGCCGGGACCAACGGCTTAACGTGCTTCTCGAAACACGGACGGGTATGTAAAGATGGTCACCCATCCACAGACCAACCGCGGCGGGCATAGCTTAACCTGATCGATCGACCTGTGCGGCTGTTATCATTTAGCCACGGGCCCCATCTAAATGTCGACTAAATAAATAATATATTTTATATATCTTTTTTTTCCGTAGGGAGGAGGCCTGTATCCCAGCAGTGGGAACATTATATGCAGATTTTGCTTATGCTAACCTTATAATTCCTTGTACAGACGCCAGCATATCAAGCTACTTCAATCTGTCAAATTTCTTTAATAGATTTTCAACTTTCTTTATTGCTAAAGAATAAGGATCAAAGTTGATTGGGAAAATTTGACAGTTTCGGGTAGCTTGATGTGCTGGCGTCTTTATCTTGTACACAATTGTATTCTATAAATTGTCTCGTTCAGCCCATTAAGGAGATATTTTCTATCTTCACAAGATTCAACAATTTTTTTGTTTTCATTTTATTCAGCCTGATCCGTCTAAAAATAAAACACCACAGCATAACAAAATGCAGTATAACAGCTGAGCAAACTGTTGCCTGTGTTCCATTATGGAGATAGACAATAGGGTATCAATCGACGGGGCATAATGGCATTGTCGGTTCATCGTCAATCATGGACCGACACCGCTGCACATGATTCCCTAGTTGTATCCGAGATAGAGTGACGAAATTTCGTCGTTTTATTTTCAAACTTCATAGTCACATTCTTGACAAAAATAAGAATCCCAATTAACGTGTAATTAAGTTATTAGGTGGGCGTTATTAAATGGCATCAATCCATCGCCAGATAACTTTTATTCGAGGAATAAAATTGACGTTACAGTTTTTTTATGAAATAACTGTCAACATTTCAACATTATTCCTCGAATAAAGTTGTCAGAAGAATTGTTCTTACTGTCTTAGTTTTTAGGGTTCCGTACCCAAAGGGAAAAAAGGGAACCTATTACTAAAACTCCACTGACCGTCTGTCTGTCTGTCTGTCACCAGGAACCGTGATAGCTAGATGTTTGAAATTTTCACAGATGATGTATTTCTGTTGCCGCTATAACAACAAATAATAAAAACAAAACAAAGTTAAAATTTAAAGGGGTATAAAATAAACTTTGTTTTCGGCGATTTATGCCTTGTGGTACGGAACCCTTCGTGTGTGAGTCCTACTCGCACTTGGTCGGTTTTTTTACTTTACTAAGGGCTGATTTTTCCTTTGGCAGATAACTTTGGCTTTTATTCGAGGAATAAAATGGACTTTTGACAGTTTTTGTATGAAAGAACTGTCAAAATTTCAAAATTATTCCTCAAATTAAGTTATCAGATGATTGAAAAATCGCCAAGTGTTTTACTGTCTTAGTTTTGCTGTGACGTACTATCAATTTATTTATTTTATTATTATAGTAGATAAAGTTAGCATTGGTGGCCAGTGGTATCGACCTTCACAGCGACTTGAAGGTCGTGGGTTCAAACCCAGACACGCGCTTCATTTCGTCACCACTGCTCTCAAAACGGTGAAGGGAAACATCGTTAGAAAACCGGATGTCCTAGAATCAGAAAAATCGAAGACATGTGATATCTACCAACCCGCACTGGGCCCGCGTGGTTGATTAAAGCCCACTCCCTCTCGAAGAGGGGAGGCTTGTGTCCCAGCAGTGGAAACATTATTTAAGCTATGTGTATTAGAGTTCCATAATAAAGTATTCTGTAGGTAGTTGAAAGTACAGAAACCTATATGATCGTCAATAATGATTTTTTTGTTTCTTTGTTGCTACGCCGTAGCAAACCTGATGACGTCAGAGCTACGGCAGCTACGCTTTCGTAGCCGATCCGCTACGAATCGAACTATTTCATTTATTATTTTAATGAGATCGTTACTGGTGTTATTTTAGATTTTATAGCGTTTCTTTGTGTCAAAAAATTCTCTGACAATAATAATATATTATCAATAAAGATATTTTCAATACATGTCCTTAAACGTCTCTTGAAAGTCGAAGCTACAAGAAAATTGTGTTTATTCTTAGAAAATCTTTTCATACTTGAGCTTACATCAGATACTAGTTTGAGATGAAAAAAAATGTTATATTTTGTAAATCGAGCATTACTCTCGATGTTATGAGCGTTCGAATTTCAGGGAACTTGCTAGAGGTATAGCCTTTTCTGCGAAAAGATGACAGTGGGGAGGTATAAAATGTGTTTTGGTTCCAAGAATGTGGCATTCTTTGTAATCCAGGCGAATAAGAGTATTAATATGTTTTTAAAGATTAAAACATAAACAAAAGTGCTAAAAGGTACCGAATTTTGGGGGCTTTTTATATTTCCAATCTACATCAAAATAGCGGATTCAACAACCTTTTTCCAGTAACCAGTTTCGAGTAGACATCATGCATCAGAGAAGCCAAGACATCTGTGTGGAAACATTACATTTTTGTACTAAAACTTTTTAGATTATAACCAAAAGTGCAAGCGTTCCTCTTTAACTGCTTTCCTCCTTTTTATCTAAAGAAGAGTTGAAACTATACGTCATCTCAAAGAGGCAAGTGTTCGTTAAACGCGCTGCTGAAACTGATGGATGTTCGGATTGTGCGCGCTGCTCCAGTAGTGACGTCATAAGGATTAGGTGGCGTAAAATAAAGGCGGCAGTGATTTTCATGATAATTAATATACTCTACGTTGCACATTTTCCTGGCAATCATAAATGATTTTATATCTGTAAGTAGATTTGCACAAACACTTTTACACGTCAATCAAATTTTAAAAACTAGATGAGGTCGGCGTTTCTCTGACTACTCTGAGAAGAAAGGCCGAATCAAACTCAGAGGTCACAGTCTATAATCTTGGTCAGATCATGTGAAGAGCATGTAGATTGGTGTCTTTTGAGGAAATAACACATTGAGTGGACCCGTTCAGTCAGTGCACGCATTTGTCAGTAATCATCAGCTCAACTCAGAACTTAAGGAGCTCAATGGCCTCCTCTGCTAAGAAGGAAGAACAGCTACCGACGCTCCTGCGGTAATTTTTAGGCCACTGTGCACTGGTGTTCTAGAGGGTCTAGACGAAGTAACAATCTATCAACGATAACATCGTCTGCCTAGCCTTTTCCCAACTACGTTGGGGTCGGCTTCCAGTCTAACCGGATGCAGCTGAATACCAGTATTTTACATGAAGCGACTGCCTATCTGACCTCTGCAACCCAGTTACTGGGTAATACGATACCCCTTGGTAAGACTGGTTGTCAGATTGTCGGACTTCTGGCTACCCGTAATGACTGTCAAAGATCCACGAATGATAGCCGGGACCTACGGCTTAATGTGCTTTCCGAGGCATGGAAGGGTCTTGGTATGTAAAGATGGTCACACATCCACAGACCAACAGCGGCAAGCGTAGCTTAACCTGATCGATTCCATCAATGAATATTTTGAATGTAAAATGTAAAACTTAATTATTATAATTACTACAGCTGATCTACATATTTACATTACTTAAATAATATTGAAACATTTTCATTACTCTTGCAATTTTCATTGACATGACATCATTATTATTAATCGCTATTATTAATATAAATTATTATTATAAAGGAATATAATTGTATAATTTAATTTTATTAATGGCATTGTAATTCAAATTAAAATTATGAAATTATTATTAGTATTTTGATGTTATTGCTAATTACTAAATGTATAAGTACTGCATGCATGTTTAACCAAGATGCAAAATCTAAATATTTGTACGGCTGAAATGCCGAATATAGTGAAACCCAGAGATCTTAAGAACTTATTTTAGCTACCTACATTCTTGCAAACAAATATATCATTCATTCATTCATTCATTCATCGATCGACCTGTGCGGCTGCTTTTTATTTAGCCACGGGCCCGATGATGTAAGGTCAATAATAATAGAGAAATATAAAAAGACATTAATATATTAGTGATAATGTATTGAATTGACTAAAGCTACCAAAAAGCTTATAAGATAAGATAAGATAAGATTTATTTTTTTCTCACCACAATATTATAAAAGTACTTATGTTAGATGGTATCAGAGTCAGATAACACTTTAATATTGTGGGAGACTGGTGCCTAAACTAAGCTCTAGGCCTGTATTTCAGGACACCAGGTCTCCGCCCTTTTACAAAAAGATACATTTCATTTTGTTATGTACTTGTACACTGACAACCTTAAAGATAAAACATCAACATTATAAAAAGATTGGTGGCTCGAGTGGAAACTTTAAATTTTAAACTATACATGATTATAAACTAAGCTTTTGTTAATTAGGTTATTTGTGTGTGAAAGTGTGTGTGTGGGGGTGTGTGAGTGTGGGGGTGTGTGAGTTTGTGTGTGTGTGTTATGTCAATCTTATATTTTATTGATCAGTATTCATTTATCGGTGCGTAGAGGCATTCGTTACACGCGTGACTTACCATTTGATAACCATACCTTGCGCTTTCTGCACGCATCAGTAGATTAGTTTTGGCGATTATTGCTCTACTAGCATCTGCCAGGGACTTGGACGTGGAATTTCTTGTTCCCACGATCTAACCCATCACATCGCATCGCCTCACGGTGGAGGTCTGCCCCGCTTGGGCGGAGCACCGCCGTGTCCTCGTAGAGGCGATTGGCAGCGGCGGCGACCTCTCGCGTCCGGCACTGGTGCAAGCCATGGTCCGGGGCGAGAGGGAGTGTGAGGCAGTCACCTCCTTCTGCGAAGCTAGCGAAGGAGGTGGCGGGACGGTTCAGGGAGAGAGCCTCCCGTCTCAACCGCCGCGGGGGACGCCCCCGGCGTCGGGAGAAGCGTGACGACTCCCGGCCACCGTAGGCGCGGGCCTGCGGGCGGAGAGTAATGGGTAGCTCCCCGCCCGATCAGGACCAAGCCCGTGCCAGACGGCGCGTACGTGTTCCACGCGCGCCTTAAAGAGATGTCAGCATCGAGGACAGCAAGGGGCCCCCCCTTAGGGCCGAAGCCTGCTGGGTCAGTGGGATTGTCCGAAAGGGTTACCGCTGGCCCGGAACATAAAGGGCTAAGGAAGGAACATGGGTGGGTTTTAATCAGTAAGAGTCTGACACTCCCTTCCGCTCCACCCAGAGCGGGAGGAGTCATTTGATGATTTCCCATCCGCAAAAAAAAATCGCTTCGCCTGCCCGCACTATGACTCCGTTTTCGCTTGGCGTTCTTTCTGGCTTTTCCTTTTCTTTTGTTCGGCTCCTAAGGGTCCTAGCCTTATGCCTTAATTCAAAAAAAATGGGCTATCAAATGCAAAAAGAATTGTTGCATTCAAACAAACAAACTCTTTAGCTTTATTATTAGTAGATTAGGTACTCTTGTCTCAAACGCATAATATACCAACTCCTTTCCGAAGTTGGTACAAAAGTTCCTCTGATTGCAGTTACTTGAGCATATAATTATTTTCGGACTTGTCTGTGTGGTGCCGGACTTAAAGAATAGCACCACCCCTTACTTCTTATGGGTGTCGTAAAAGGCGACTAAGGGTCGTACCGGAGAATGGGCAGCAGCGTTCTCTATGCATTCCACCATCATACTATACTGCGATCGCCAACCCGCCTGCCAAGCGTGGCGATTATGGCAAACCCCCCCCAAAATTGGGGGAGGCCTGTGTCCAGCAGTGGACGTCTGTCGGCTGAAATGATGATTCCTCAAATAAAATAATAATTTTTTGTTTTTTTTTTCCACTCTCATTTTTTTAAAATTATGTATTAAGTATTTAATTTGTTAGCTTATATAGCGTTGTTCATTTTATTGTGCATGCTCTGGTCTCCTGTAATTGAAAGAGTACACCTACCAAATACTTTGTCGTCCATTGACTATAATATAATGTTTAGTGTATATCTTTTGTTGGAGATCCTAAAATAAATAAATAAAAATGTATAATAATGAGCCCTGTTATACTCTCTTGAGCCACACACAGAAGTATCCAAAGTTTCGACGTGCCAGTACGGAACTTGTTGCTCTGAGGGCATTTTCCGCACAAGAGGAACCCCCACGTTCCGTTTCATTGCTCGTTAACTTTCTTTATACGGAAAAAGTTCGATCAATTAACACGTCACTAGAACTATACGTATTTCTTTATCGGAACTTTCTCCGCTTTGGAACACAATCGATGCCGGGTGTAACGGTTCTGCGATAGACTGGTTGGCAGGCCAACGCTCAATCTATTCACTTAGGTTCCAATAAAGAATGAACAGTAGTCAACCCCTGAGGTGGTGAAATAGGGATTGGGATGTAAAAGATTGTATATTCAGTTGTCTTAGGTACGGTCAGCAACAAAAGTCGATTAACACTTCAGATTTTTTAATCTCAAATATTGAGCAAAATATGTTTTTAAAATTGCATTGTACTTCTGCTGCAATTTACAACAAATATTTTGCTCAATAACTGAGATTGTACATCCACCCTTAACAGACGTCACGTAAGGCCGCAATACTGTCAAGGGTGTGACGGTACATGAAAGTATACGATAAGTTAAAGGAACCTACAAAGACCTACAAGCCTAACAGTCCCTACGACCCTAAGCCCTACAAGCCCTACAGCCCTAACCTATCATATACCTAGTGCGTGATAAATAAATATATAAATAAGTTCAGGATGTCTGCACCATGCGACCTAAGGTTACAGACGGATAGTAGACAGGAGTTCCAGGTTCGGGAAGGGTAAACTCAATGCCAGTCAAGCAGACTCACAAGACTGATCAGAGATGGCTAAAGGTGTCTTGGCCACAGTGAGGGGTAATGAGAGAAGAATATAAAATTCAAATCTGGTTTATTTACAAAATGTTCTGCTTATATACTACTTTTTCTTAACACACACTATTATACAAACTCTATGTGTCCTATGCGTGTGAGATGCAACCGAATCATTATTTTAACTGGGCCGCGCTTGAGCCAGGCCGAGTGCTGAGTCAATGTCCAAAGGTAACATTGAACAGAGATTATTATTATTTATTATAAGTTCACATCATGAAAAAAAAAGTTACAAACTAAGCCCAACAAAACCGTATTAATGGTTTGACTGTGGGGTCTGACGAGTCTTTAAACACACTTACAAATTCAGACTTTAGACTTAGGTATAGCACTTTATAACATTAACATTTATAACCTGAAGTCTTAATCGACTTTTGTTGCTGACTGTACCTGTTTTCTACTAGGTACAGTTCAAATTGGGTCCATTATAAGAGTTTCAAGTAGGAAATGTGAACTCTCTCTCACTCAGAAGTTGCAACTCTCTCAACTCAACTAAGTGGTAATATTTTTAGCTTTGACGAGTATCATAAGAAGGCTAAAAGTCACCCAAAGGGCAATGGAGAGGGCTATGCTTGGAGTTTCCCTGCGTGATCGAATCAGGAATGAGGAGATCCGCAGGAGAACCAAGGTAACCGACATAGCCCGAAGAATTGCCAAACTTAAGTGGCAGTGGGCAGGGCACATTGCTCGCAGAACAGATGGCCAATGGGGCCGAAAGGTTCTAGAGTGGCGACCGCGTACCTGAAGACGTAGCGTTGGAAGGCCTCCCACAAGGTGGACCGATGACCTTGTGAAGGCCGCAGGAACCCGTTGGATGCGGGAAGCACAGGACCGGTCGAAGTGGAGGTGCTTGGGGGAGGCCTATGTCCAGCAGTGGACGTCTTTCGGCTGAAATGATGATGATGATGATGAGTATCATAAAAATACATTTAACAACACGGCGGGGTAATTGCGTAACACACTATCAGTAGCGATGGCTTTCATTTTGACAGTTGAGCAACATTCATTGCGTTATTTACATTGTTGAGCAGACAAATTTTTCGAACATATGAAGCAATGGATTAGCAATATCCTTCAAAATGATTCAGATTGTGATTAATTGTGTGTTACGCGATTAGGGTGCAGGTTTTATAGATCACTAGCTGCGCCCCGCGGTTCCACCAGCATAAGTTTCGATTCCGTGGGAATATCGGGATAAAAAGTAGCCTATATGTTAATCCAGGGTGTCAGCTAGCTCCATACTAAATTTTATCAAAATTGGTCCAGCCGTTTAAGCGTGAAGAAGTAACAAACATATAAACACAGACTCACACACACACACATACACACACATACACACACATACACACACACACACTCGCAAACTTTCGCCTTTATAATATTAGTGTAAAAAGGAGAAAAAAACACTGAAATCTTAAGAAATGTTGCAAGCCAATCAATCAATCATGTATTTGTTTTTTACTCATTTAAAAATTCTAATAAACTATAACAACATTTGGAAGTTTTTTTTTTTAATGTGGGTTAAATAGTCTAGTGGTCAATTGCTTAATTTTTGTCGGTATCTTATTATTTATTTTTTGAACAGTGGTGGCACAGTGGTAACGGACACGACTTACGAGTTGTAGGTCGTAGGGTCGAACCCAGACAGGCGCTTTACTTTGTGTAATTATATTTCATCACCACTGCTTTCAAAACGG
This sequence comes from Mesoligia furuncula, assembly GCA_916614155.1. Lineage (NCBI taxonomy): Eukaryota > Metazoa > Arthropoda > Insecta > Lepidoptera > Noctuidae > Mesoligia > Mesoligia furuncula. The sequence continues at coordinate 25,225,286 of OU744809.1, read as the reverse complement.
TGAAGAAAAACAGCGTGAGAAAAAGAAAAAAGAAAGAAAGAAAATACGTTTACTTGCAAACATGACGCATAAAAATAAAAACACAAACAAAATGACAATTTGGGAGAAAGTATGCGTCACATCTACTCAAAACGGCCATCGCTCAGCATAATGCTTAAACCCTATACAAGACAGAGCCCCAGTGCTGGTCCGGCATGTCCGCGAACCAAAAGTTCGAAGACATGTGACATCCACCAACCCGCACTGGGCCCGCGTGGTGGATTACGGCACACTCTCTCTCACTGAGAAGAGGCCTGTGACCCAGCAGTGGGAGCATTTTAGGCTGATTACAATGATGATTATTTATTTACTATTACCACTTACATTTCGTTATTACATGTGGAAACCCAATACAAAAAATGTAGTCATAATTTCCACACTCGAGGACATCACCCAAAAACCAATTTGATACTACCACCAATAAAAAACCACCACCAAATAAAAATGATTGGTATCAAATAGAAAAAAAAACTATTATGCTGATGCATAAAAGTTTTTAGTTATAAGTGTAGTGTGCGGTGTAAATAAGTAGGCAAACTCACGTTCAAAAGGTTTTAATGTCCACAGGTCCTTACACAGTTAACAAGGTTCAGAAGGCACAATAGGGAAGTGTTCACAAGCACAAGCACAAGCACAAGCGTAGAATATGATAGCGGAAGGACGAAAGCAGAAGGATGATAGACTGACGAAGTACAGTGGAAATTAAGATGAAAGAACAGCAAAATCGCGAGACAGAATGTTTATAAATTTGAGGCGACAAGCGTGCGCTCCGCGTCGAGGTGTGATCCTGACTGGCTTGACCTTGTGCGGTGAAAGGTATGCGCCCGCGGCTCCGTAGCCAGTCGTCTATATCTATTGAGAGTTGTACGGATATTGATATTTAGTGACGACGGTTCGGTCGATAGTTTGATGACCATCGACTATCGATGGTAAATTTATCGACCAACTGGTGAGGAAGTATGTATGTATGTATGTGTGTATGTATGTTAGTGTTCAGTGATTGTGTTGGTTTGTGATTAGTTTTAAGTATAAGATATAAATAAATAAATATATAAAAGGAGTTTAAATAATTTGTAAAGTTGCCTACACCACCCCCCTCCAGAGACCGTCAAGGGCGATAGAAGTCAGTAAATTTAACTCGCCTCCCAGAACGTGTTTTGTAACTTGGCGGCACTATCTGTGGGGGTTCTTCCACTTGGTCAGATAGAATGAAGGCAGGCTTCAGTCGGTCAATGGACACTGTCACTTCTTTGTTTTTAACAAGTATTTTAAATATCTTGTCTCCTCGTGAGGTTACTTTATATGGCCCAGAGTAAGCAGGCTGGAGAGCACCTCGCAATGCGTCTTCACGGAGGAAAACGTGATCGCAAGTTTCTAGCTCTTTATGAACGAATACTTTGGGTTTGCAGTGGCGGGAAGCTGGTACCGGTCGCAGTTTCTCGGCGAAGTTTCTCAGTCTTGCAGTAAATTCAGCTGTGTCTACTGTACCGTTGACCGTTGGCTCAAAAAATTCTCCGGGCAACCTTAACGGCTCCCCGTACACCAGTTCGGCAGAAGAGGCTTGGAGGTCTTCCTTAAAGGCAGATCTTACGCCTAATAAGACCCATGGCAAAGATTCCGTCCACCTATCGCTTGCATGGCAGACGATTGCGGCCTTCAGCTGACGGTGAAATCGTTCAACCAAGCCATTGCATGCCGGATGGTAGGCTGTCGTCCGCTTGTGTTCGAATCCGGCTATCTTCGATAGACATTGAAACAAAGCCGATTCGAATTGACGACCACGGTCGGTTACAATGTCTGTCGGGCAACCGAATCGAGATATCCAAATGGACAGCAAAGCCTTATCTACCGTTTCCGCTGTAATATCTTGTATCGGTACTGCCTCTGGCCATCGTGTAAATCTATCCACGGCCGTTAAGCAGTACCTATAACCTTGGGAAACTGGGAGTGGACCCACCAGGTCGATATGGATCTGCTTAAACCGAGCGCGCGGTAAGTTATAAGTGCCGAGAGGAGAAGTCACGTGACGGTTGACTTTCGTCCTCTGACACGGTATACAAGCACGCGCCCAGTCCCTACAGTCTTTTCTCACGCCCGGCCATACAAACCGCTCGGCAATCAGCTTGGCCGACGCATTGGCACCGGGGTGGCTTAAAGAATGCAAGCTATTAAAGATTTGCTTGCGAAGTGGTTCTGGTACATATGGCCTGGAAACCGATGTACTGACGTCGCAGTACAGGGGGATTCGACTTCCAGGGACATTGATTTTTTTAAACTGCAGAGAAGAACCTTCGCTCAAAAGCTTGCAGAGTTCTGTGTTAGAAGCCTGAGCTTGAGCTAGTGTCTCGAGGTCTACGGGGTCTGCTAGCTCTTCAATTCGCGACAAGGTATCTGCGACCACATTATCCTTACCAGAAATGTGGCGGATATCTGTCGTGAATTGGGAAATAAAATCTAAGTGCCTATACTGCCTAGGCGAACAGTTGTTCTTCCTTTCGTTGAAGGCAAAAGTTATAGGCTTATGGTCCGTATAGACTATGAAATGGCGTGCTTCTAGCATATGCCTAAAATATTTTATGGCCTCATAAATTGCTAGAAGCTCCCTATCATATGGTGAGTATTTCACCTGTGAAGGGCTCAATTTTCTCGAGAAAAAAGCTAAGGGCTGCCACGCATCATCTTTAAATTGCTGCAGGACTGCTCCGATAGCCTTGTCGGAGGCGTCTGTAACTACTGCAAGTTTAGCGGTGCAGTCCGGATGAGCTAGTAGAGCAGCGTTGGTCAGGCTTTCTTTGCAAGCCTCGAAAGCAGCTAGTGTGTCGCCTGTCAAGGTAATTGGCTGCGAACCTTTGACGGAACCTGTTAGTAAGGCATGAAGTGGGGCTTGAATTTCGGCTGCGTGAGGAAGAAATCTCCTATAAAAATTAACCATGCCTAGGAAACCTCTTAGCTGGCGAACGTTGGCTGGTGGAGGAAAATCCTTGATCGCCTGAACCTTGGCATCAAGTGGCTTAGTACCGTTCTCGGTAATCCGGTAACCTAGAAACGTTACCTCCTCCGTTCCGAAAACGCATTTCGAAGTGTTCACCAACATGCCATATTCCTTCAGCCTGTTGAAGACCTGACGTAGGTGGTCCTCGTGCTCCTCTGGACTTCTAGAAAACACGAGAAAATCGTCTAGGTAACAATATACGAAGTCTAGTCCTCTCGTCATTTCGTCCACGAACCGCTGAAAGGTTTGGCCCGCATTCCTAAGACCGAATGTCATGAAGGGAAATTCAAATAATCCAAATGGTGTAGTGATGGCGGTCTTAGGAATGTCCTCCGGGCTGACAGGTATCTGATTATATGCTTTCTCTAAATCGAGCGTGCTGAAGACTTTACATCCAGCTATACTATGGGTAAAGTCATGGATATGCTTGATCGGGTACCTGTCAGGCACGGTACGGGCATTCAATTTACGGTAATCGCCGCAAGGACGCCAGCCGTTGTTTTTCTTCGGCGCTAGATGTAGAGGCGACGCCCACGGGCTCTCGGAAGGTCTAGCTGTACCAAGGGTCAGCATAGACTGGAACTCTTTTTGGGCGATCTTAAGCTTATCCGGTGCTAAACGACGTGGTGAAGAGCAAACTGGAGGGCCTGGTGTCGTGCGTATGTGGTGTACTGTTTTGTGTGGTGTGCAGTGTGGCTTACCAGCTGGTCGAGTAATTTCCGGAAACTCGCTGAGAATTTTATGATACTGAGTCTCGCCAGTCACGACCTTAACAGAAGAAATGTTATTACAATTAGCTATAGCAGCAATAGTAGAAATAGAAGTTAAATTATCAATTAGGCGTTTGTTACGACAATCAACTATTAGATTATAAAAGTTTAAAAAATCTACACCTATTATAGGCTTCGTTACATCGGCTACAATGAAACGCCATTGATAGGTTCTGCGTAAACCTAAATCTAAATCTAAATTGATACAGCCATATGTAGCTATGCTGGAACCATTTGCTGCACACAATCTATAGTCCGTACGAGCACGACGATCATGAAGCGCTGACCGTGGGAACACGCAGAGGTCGCTTCCGGTGTCGACCAGGAACTGCGTCTTCGAAGATCGGTCAGTAACAAACAGGCGACCAGAAGCAGGCAAAGGGCAATCGTCGGTCGCCATTATCGACCGCCCTTGGAGTTTTCCGCCTTGTAGTCGCAGGGGCGGATACACTTGTTGGCTTTTTCTCCGAACTTGTTGTGGTACCAACAATTGGGGAACTTTTTGTAGCTTGATAGAGAGCGCTGCCTCGAACTGCTGCGAGTGTTTCTGGTGGAACGGGAGCGTGAACGGCTGTCCCGAGTTGACATCTGCTGGAACTGTCGTCGAAGCTCAGCTATCTCCCTAGTTAGTTCATTCAGAACCGAAGTAGGGACAGCGTCGCTCACAGCGGCGACCCTGGGAGTTGTCGTAGCCAGGTCGTTTACTCTATCGGCTAAGTCAGCTAGATCGTCGAGAGAAGCTGCGCCTGGTTGCCCTGCGAGCACCGTCTGGATGCCATGCGGTAGGCGACTAACCCATATCGTCCTCAGGAAGTCGTCAGGAACGTTTGAGCCTGCCAGGCTTTTCAAGTGGCGAAGAAATTGTGATGGCTTGCGGTCGCCAAGCTCCTCATGCATCAGTAGCTGTTTGATTTTTTTCTCTTTAGACGCCGTGAGTCGCTTAATTAGCTCGGTCTTTAGTTTTTCGTACTTGTTAGTGAGAGGCGGGCTAATAATTATATCTTTTATCTCTCTAGAGTACTGATTGTCCAGATGTCCAATGACATAATTAAATTTAGTGACATCACTAGTTATTCCAGCTATACTAAATTGACCTTCGACCTGAGCAAACCAAATCTCCGGCTCTTCAGCCCAGAATGGGGGCACTCGTACGCCGACTTTGAAAACATTGCTGGGGTCTATCGACATCCCCCCATCACTAGTGCTAGGTGGCGGTGACGTTGCGGCACCTCGTGCGTCTTTAAACATATCCCCTTCCATTGTTCTTCACGGGGTCACCAGTTTGGTTATAAGTGTAGTGTGCGGTGTAAATAAGTAGGCAAACTCACGTTCAAAAGGTTTTAATGTCCACAGGTCCTTACACAGTTAACAAGGTTCAGAAGGCACAATAGGGAAGTGTTCACAAGCACAAGCACAAGCACAAGCGTAGAATATGATAGCGGAAGGACGAAAGCAGAAGGATGATAGACTGACGAAGTACAGTGGAAATTAAGATGAAAGAACAGCAAAATCGCGAGACAGAATGTTTATAAATTTGAGGCGACAAGCGTGCGCTCCGCGTCGAGGTGTGATCCTGACTGGCTTGACCTTGTGCGGTGAAAGGTATGCGCCCGCGGCTCCGTAGCCAGTCGTCTATATCTATTGAGAGTTGTACGGATATTGATATTTAGTGACGACGGTTCGGTCGATAGTTTGATGACCATCGACTATCGATGGTAAATTTATCGACCAACTGGTGAGGAAGTATGTATGTATGTATGTGTGTATGTATGTTAGTGTTCAGTGATTGTGTTGGTTTGTGATTAGTTTTAAGTATAAGATATAAATAAATAAATATATAAAAGGAGTTTAAATAATTTGTAAAGTTGCCTACAAGTTTTTTTTCTATTTGCGACCACACGCACGGCAGCACGCGCGCGAGTGTACAGCACGGCATTGATAAGCTTCGTCTAACTATATCAAACTGTTATTATCACGACGAATGCGAATTGTAATTTCCGCAATTTTTTAAAATAACCCGAGATTGGTTTGCATGAAATTGGCTACTTCATATAAATAAAAATAAATCAAAGTGAACTGACTGTTTGTAATGTCAAAATAAGAACTTTTTACTAAATGCATATGAAACTAAAAACGGTAGGTTCTTACTACAGAAAAACAGTTATTAAAAATTTTGTCTGTTTGTTCGGGACTAATTGTTTCTATTACCGACATCCACGCGGTCGAAGCCGCGAGCAGAAGCTTGTATTATATAAATATCAAAATCATGATGGTGAAGTAGATCGATGTATGTCCATTTTTATCCGACTGCGTCAGAAGGAGGGTTATTACCCGACTGCGTCAGAAGGAGGGTTATTACCCGACTGCGTCAGAAGGAGGGTTATGTTTTTCTAATGTATGTATGTATGTATATTTATTTGGCACGCTCTGTAGCCTAAACGGCTTCATAGATTTCAGCTTGAGAGGAGCCGATAGATTCGTCTTAATTGTGAAAGTGACACTGGGTATATCAAAATTGAAAGAAAATTATAAAATGGCCAATTTTTTGCGTAATAATATGTGTTCAAAAAATTTTTTTCTCAAAACCTATCGAATGGGGTATCAAAATAAAGGGTTTTAAAAGGTGATTACAAAAATATATACAACTTATACGGTTAAAAGTAATTCAAAGTGAAAATCGTAAAAAAACAGGTACCAAGAACTGAATCGTCTATGAAATCTTTCACATTTATTTTGTAAACTAAAAAGCTGGAAATAAAAAAATGTAATTTAAAAAAATAAAAAACCCGTCTGCGGGTAAAAACTTAAGTTAAAAAACTGAAAAGCTAAAAAGAAGCCCATATTTTAAATTAAATAAAAGTTGGAAGCAGGCGGGACCCATATCATTTTTATTATATTTTCAAATTCAAATGGGTCCTGCCTCCAAAATTTATTTAATTTAAAATGGGCATGTTTTTAGCTTTTCAGTTTTTCATGACACAGTTTTGAAAGGAGAAACCCAAACTCCATAGAAACTTGGGCCTGGCGTTACAGGGCTGAAATTTCGCCATAAATTAGAGCATTTATGAAGGTTTCACGAGCCCAATTTTCACGTCTCCTAGCAATGGCCAAATTGGTAAAATCAGACAACAATGTTCACTTTTTAGGTTATTTTTAGTACCTAGTCAAACAATGATATTTTTGAGACTTTCGTTTCCTACGTAAATCTGGAACGCACATGTGCTGTGCTGCAGCACCTGCCGCCTATCACGATGAGGTTTTAGGTACCTACTTATATAAAAAGCGCTTAGGGGATGACTTCCGATTTATCTGATTGTTCTTGTAGCGGTACTGAAAACCTCAGCAGAAAACTATGTTTATTATACAAGGCCCACTTACATCACTACTGGCTTGCATTTGTTAATATTGTACCTATGGATTTGATGCAATCTCAGATTACAGTAAGTAAGTAATCTGAGATTGCAATACTATATTAAAATTAAAAAAAACACAGGTAATTGTGATGGTTTTATTAATTACTTTCTTCATTAGGATTATCATAATATAATAATACAGTAGGTATCCAGAAATTGTGCAGGAGGCAATTGACTACCCTGGTGCCGTGCCTAACCAAGATACCATATTATGCTCATGGTGTGGATACAGCATCCAACCGTTCTTTTGCTAACGATACAGGTTCGGTTATAGCATCCCTTCCACTTAGAGAGCTGTAGTCGACAGCTCTCTAAGTGGAAGGGATGCTATAAACGAAATACATCCTATTACTAAAATGCCTCGACTTTATTCTTCCTTTTAAGTTTGAGTCCGATGTTGACAACTCTTGCTGTAGATCATGGAAATGCCGGGATGCTCTATTTGCTCGCACCCAACAAGAGTGACAGACAACACTTGAAGCACCCACCTGAAAATAATATATCTACATTAAAGGGTGCCTTTACACCAGAGATGTGTGGTGTGTTATTGCGCACTTTGAAAAAGAATGATCTAAAGAAATCCTGATGTAGTTTAGTAAGCCTGAGTTAGCTTAACCATTATCACACTGTTCTAATTCACTTAAATGTTTTAGCATACCAAATAAAACTTTTGAATGCCCTTGTTATGAAAACTAAACTAAAAAAAATGTTATTAAAAAAGCATGAAAAAAACTATTATATTAACCGTGCGTGGTAGGATCCATCCTCTTATAACTTCGTGTATTCTGTGTTCTTGCACTGTACCAGTAGTCGTAAGTTGATGGCAACGAACTCTTCTCAGAAGAGAATGTCCACAGTGAATACACACTTGTTGGTGTCTGTTCACTCCCTTCTGGTATATTTCCATCAAGAGATACAGAACCGGCATGATTCCAACAAGCTTGGCAGATTAAAGTCATTTTCATTTACCTGAAGCAAACATTTATCATATAATCAAATATAAAGGTAAATAAGGTCTAGCATTTGCATTTAGCAATAAACATCCGAGTGGCACATTTGGGTAAACATAAGCGGCCTTATTACATTCCCACTGCATGGACACAGGTCTCCTCTCTGAGAGGAAATATAATTAACCAATAAAGGTTCAGTCCGGATTGGTGATGTCACAGTCATGTCTTCGAATATGAAACATCACATCTGCTCATTCTAGTATCATTATATAAAGTACAGCTATCAACAAACAACTGAACAAATGCGATAACACTATTTAGTTCGACTACATTAAATTAATAACATACATTGTACAAAAATGTTACAATATAGAAATATCGGATACTAACCGTTTGAGGCGCGTGTCAGAAAGGTGAATGGTACTATATGTACAGGTAATAATATCAGCTTAATTAGCAAGCTTTTAGTGTGGTTGGTTGGTGTCATTTACTGTGTCTGGTGGTGTTACTAGTTATTTAGGTACTGTATGAAGTACCTACCTATGAATATGGTGTGTAGGGAAAGGGATTTATTAAGAAAAGCACAGAAAGACAAGACTAGGCATTTATTTCAATTTGGCTTGTCAGTTAAATACGTTTATGAGAAAACTAGTTGCCCGTTCCCAAAACTAGGTCGTCATGAAGAAGGAAGGGCAAGCAAACTTCATGGCAGCTTGTTTTAAAGTATTTATCAGATCAACACATTGTAGGTACATTTGCATAAACAATTATTGTTATCACATCAATTATTAATCTCTTGGACCATTTCTCAAAGTTAGGTATAGCGTTATAGCAATGGTGAATGGATAGAAACAGAACATGAATACCTATTCCGTAATTCGATTTAACACAAAAGCAATATCAGACTTATTATATTAGACCACCTAAAGGACAACACAATTAACAGCAATAATATTAATTAACTTACGTGAACGGTAGTCCATCTTTCACCACAGTTGAATCCAAGAGAGCCCGAATAGGCGGTCTCACATGTTTTATAGTATTAAAAGCCCCCCAATATTACTCAAGTACATATCTAACATTCCCGCCATTTTTAACAATCATACATTTTGACCAAATAACTTTTAATATTGACAGTCTTATGTAAATCTATTTTGACAGAACTATTTTAAAACGATAAAAGATATTCAATGTATTTTATAACAATTTATCAGGCTATAATTAGATGAAGTCCCTTAAACATACATTCCACTGAGTATACTACAATTAATTATTTATAACCACATACACATCAAAATAGCACATAAAATTAAGAAAATATTTCAAATACAATGTGTAATTCTGCTATCCTTAAATCTTAGGTGAAAGTAAAATAAGTTATTGTATTTATTTAGACCAACTCACAAATCACCGGTTCGTTCGGAATTCGTTGCTAATTCGTCTAGAAATACTCTTGACAGTTTGGCAAAATATAGTACATACTAATTCCATGCAATTTAGGAAAATAAATCAAGATTATATTCTATAACTCTACATATCCCGACACGGCCATTCTGATCTGTGCTTCGTCCCGAAGTACATAGGTAACAGTAATTATTAAACGAACACAACATAATAGTTATCATTATTGTTCAATTACAGTTTACAAACATTGGTGACAGGCTGATAATTCTATTCATATTTCTATCATTAATACAATCATTGATATGAAATCTGTATTCATACCACCTTTATATAACATTCTAGCCACATTGATGTTCTCTTTGTTATAACATCCGTTTTCACTGATATCCTCTTTGATATCACATCCCTATCCACACTGATATCCTCTTGATATCACATCCTTATCCACACTGATATCCTCTTTGATATCGCACCCCTATCCATATTGATATCCTCTTTAATATTACATCCCTATCCACACTGATATGCTCTTTGATGTCACATCTCTATCCACACTGATATCCTCTTGATAACACATGCCTATCCACAAACCATAAAATAAAAGAAAACCAACAAATAATTAATTGATAAATAATTATTGAAATTGACGATAATGAAAACAAAACGAAAATGTTTACCAAATAAAAAGGGTAGTGATAAATTGTAAAAACTCTTGGAAACGCTAAAATACTTAAAATTTGATGATACACACAGCGTCAGTATTTGTGCTAAGCCCCTCAAGTTTTAAAACGTTAACACTGCTAAACATTGAACTCGTTACGAATAATCTAAAGAATACTTCGAAAAGAACTCACTAACTTCTTAACATGGATTCGAACCACCGAACGTCATCATACTCAGTTTGACAATTGTTATTTACTGTGGTCAGAGTCACTTTATCTTTAGGTCTAATTGATAGATGCTGTAACTTGAGGGTATCCATTAATTCTACACAAGTCTTCTTTATAAAATTAATCCACAACCCCCAAGCCACAACTACCACACTTGATGTATAATTAACGAAGAGTAGGTACCTAAACAACTAAGATTTACCCATTATTTAATTGTTAAACATGCTTTCCGTTTGTTTCAGTTGGCAAATTATGTCTAATAAGAGAACTGTAAATTATAAAATCAAATTGTAAAATATAAATCGTTGTACATCAGCACCTACCTAAACTATGATCAGTTTTGTTAAATAATAGCAATAAATATTAAATGAAAAAAAAACATAATTAAATGATTATTAAGCAAGTACCAATTTTATTTTTCGTTTTTTTTTTTTGAATATTAAACAAAATAGAAAAATATTTTATATTAAAAAAATATATAATGCATGACAAAAGCATATTTCGTGCCTAGGATTTAAAGTAGGGATGAGAATATTGGTAAAAATTGTTAATAGTTAAAAAAAAATATCTATAACTTTATTGGTTGAATATATTCGTAATATTTTATTCAAATACTTAATCTAAATCTGCAACATGTTGAATATTCTATTAACTAATGCATATTGAAATTGTTAACAACTTAAATCAACAGTTAACTGACCGAAGTATTTGTTAAAAATATCACTACTTTAACTTTGTTTTAAGCATTAGTTAAGTGTAATGGTTGATGGTTACATTCATCATCTCTAATTTGAACGCACATGTCTTTTGAGGGGGGGGGTAACCACTTAAAGGAGCTGTGAGGGAACCACTGTGTGTACCTGCTTAAATAAGGAACATAATAAAAATAATGTTCTAATCAGTAACAGTTCAATCCAACACTAACCAGTATTCATTGTATAAATGAATAAATTATCAAAACAGCACATCGCTCGGTCAATCTGACAATAGGTACTCATAATTTCAGATTTTACCATGGTCACTTTACTCTCCAAGTAAATGGTTAAAAGCCAACACAAAATTATCAAGACCCGCCGCAGCAGTTCAGGCAAAACTAGAAATTCATTTTAATAACACAAATCACTTTGTCAAGTCTCAAATGACAAAATACCCTTTGACCTTGTCACATTCATATAGTGCAACTGTAAGTTAATAAAAATTGTTTTGATTTTGTAAAACTATAAATAATGACTTGTTCGACAATTCTGGAATCATTGTTTGTGAAGCAACCTTAGGTATATAAGTCACAATAAAGTCTAAAATATCAAATAAAGAAATGGACTAACATGAATATTAAATTGCAACATTTCTATTCACAAAATAATAATTTACGTATGATTAAAATATTCTTGAAATGGAACGTTACCATACGTCATAACGTCAATGTCGTTATCATCTGACAGCTGACGTTCATAGTGCGATTTATTGTTTTACAAAATCAATGGGCTTTAGGCGATCAATATTCAATGAGATAATTATTCTCCTATAAATTTGAGTAATCTCACACGGCTATACTGACTATTACTTCTTTCTCGAATTATGTACTTAGCTAGACCAACTACAGCAATATGTGATAGTGACCAATTCAAAAGTTTCAACCCTTTTGTCAAGTTTCTAGTTTATGTATGAGAGAGTATAAAGTAATCTGATCAAGATTACTTTCGCAACGTTAATAACAACTACTATGTAACTAAACACCCGGTCCTCTTCTGGTGACAAAAAAAAATAGCATCAAGTAAATAGTCAACCATAGTGGTGTAACTTTTAACACAACTACCCAAGAAAAGGAGTGTTGTTTTATCAAAATCATTTCAGAGCAGTACAAGCAATAATTCATCAATTTACCCAGTTTACCAAATGATCAGAATTGGTTATTTATGAATAATTAAAACTATACAGCGCTTGGCCAATCTGGCAATAACATTGCAAATTATATTAATACATTTTCTGTGTGTGGCTTTGACATGATCACACTGAACAGTTGACACCTACTGTACTCTTAAAGTAAAAGGTTAAAGTAACACAAAACTAAATTATCAAAACCCGGGGTAGTAGTTCAAACTAAAACTAAATGTTTATTTTAACAATACTATTATCACAGAATAACTAATAGTATGCTATTAGTGAACACTTTAAAAGCAGATTTCGGATATGTTGATATTCATTATTCTGTAACTGTTAATAATGAACTTTTGTAAATTTAAATTATGATTGATTAGTATTGCTCTCAAGTAAGTGACATGTTGTCATTGAGAATAAAGTTTCTATAAACCTTAAAAGTTAAAAACAATAAAATAACCTTGTCCTATTCGTTTATCAATAATTTAACACCATAACTGCCACCGCGGTCACCGGTGACCTCGAATGTGTCTGTCGTCTGGCAGTCAATGTGTTAAATGATATTCACCAAGTATTTCATTTTTTTTTTACATATCAGATCAAAAGAAATAGGTTTCATTTACTCTATGACATAGTACCAAATTTTATTCTGGCTTCTTACTACTATATTATGAAATACTTGACTGCTGTGCCCCATGGTTTCACCCGCACAAGTGACGACCCCGTGGGAATATCGGGATAAAAGTATCTTGTGTGTTAATCCTGGTTATAATTACCTACTCTCTGTGTGCCAAATTTTCCAAATCCGTTCAGCCTTTAGTGCGTGAAGTAACAAACTTCCAACACACTCACAAAGTTTCGCCTTTATAATATTAACTGTCTAGTGGGAAGTGTGATCATGTTCATCAAGTTATGCAATTTACCCAAAATATACATTTTGAGCATAATTTGAATATAATTTATGAACAGAAGAATCTAACATCAGTGTTTCAGTAACACAGTTTCATTTCTGAAAACTTTTGTCTGAGCAAAAATGAATAATAATCTAGTAACTAACATAATCATCTCTATTGGTTTTATAAGCCAAGCTTCAAATTAATGATCACAAGCTAATTTTAGGTAATTGATGACCTTTCAACCTATAAATAGGTAGGTACATTTTTATGGAAATATTTTCATACAATTTACCAATCATCATTTTGAACCTTCTGTTTGAAGTTGGATAAAATACTAGTTGAAGGTTACCTCTTAATTACATTGTTCTTAAATTCAAGTTTTTATGTTACCAAACTTCTTCTGGAGATGGTCTTAGATTCCAAGGTAATATCAAAGCAGAGCCTCTAAAGGCCTTACCGACTTTAGATACATAATATTGCTGGAAAGGTTTCCGATACTTGTACAGCAGCTACTCGAGTCTCTGCATTCTTGACCCCTAAGACGACACACTGATCCTCGATGCTCGTAAAGCAGCTCGCAGCTCGGCAGTCTCGATGCCAGTAGGTACAGTTACTTGCAGCTCCGTAGTCCTGACGTCGAAGGCGGCAGGGCGATGTCACCGTCTTAGTGGCCCACCGATTAACAACAGCTTCCAGCCAATCGTTAGCTCCAACATTGATCATGAAAATAGAAAAATATAATTCATTAGAAATTGTTATGTAAGCTGGAGCACTATCCCACTTCTGATGTCAGAAAGGTGAATGGTACTATATGTACAGGTAATAATATCAGCTTAATTAGCAAGCTTTTAGTGTGGTTGGTTGGTGTCATTTACTGTGTCTGGTGGTGTTACTAGTTATTTAGGTACTGTATGAAGTACCTACCTATGAATATGGTGTGTAGGGAAAGGGATTTATTAAGAAAAGCACAGAAAGACAAGACTAGGCATTTATTTCAATTTGGCTTGTCAGTTAAATACGTTTATGAGAAAACTAGTTGCCCGTTCCCAAAACTAGGTCGTCATGAAGAAGGAAGGGCAAGCAAACTTCATGGCAGCTTGTTTTAAAGTATTTATCAGATCAACACATTGTAGGTACATTTGCATAAACAATTATTGTTATCACATCAATTATTAATCTCTTGGACCATTTCTCAAAGTTAGGTATAGCGTTATAGCAATGGTGAATGGATAGAAACAGAACATGAATACCTATTCCGTAATTCGATTTAACACAAAAGCAATATCAGACTTATTATATTAGACCACCTAAAGGACAACACAATTAACAGCAATAATATTAATTAACTTACGTGAACGGTAGTCCATCTTTCACCACAGTTGAATCCAAGAGAGCCCGAATAGGCGGTCTCACATGTTTTATAGTATTAAAAGCCCCCCAATATTACTCAAGTACATATCTAACATTCCCGCCATTTTTAACAATCATACATTTTGACCAAATAACTTTTAATATTGACAGTCTTATGTAAATCTATTTTGACAGAACTATTTTAAAACGATAAAAGATATTCAATGTATTTTATAACAATTTATCAGGCTATAATTAGATGAAGTCCCTTAAACATACATTCCACTGAGTATACTACAATTAATTATTTATAACCACATACACATCAAAATAGCACATAAAATTAAGAAAATATTTCAAATACAATGTGTAATTCTGCTATCCTTAAATCTTAGGTGAAAGTAAAATAAGTTATTGTATTTATTTAGACCAACTCACAAATCACCGGTTCGTTCGGAATTCGTTGCTAATTCGTCTAGAAATACTCTTGACAGTTTGGCAAAATATAGTACATACTAATTCCATGCAATTTAGGAAAATAAATCAAGATTATATTCTATAACTCTACATATCCCGACACGCGCGTGAGCCATTCCTGTATAATTGAAAGAATCATTTTCATCTTCCAATCTTCGCCTTCCTATTGTATGGCAGTGGGCAGTTGCTATTCCGCAATTAATGCACAGGTTCATGAAGTCGTGCCAGTCTTCAAAAAGAGCAATAATCAGGTCAGGTTTTCCAGCAAAAGTCAGCACAGGTGGCAGGTTATGTAACGGTGTCCATTGTTCAGGCGAGGGTCAGTCAGAATGCAATCCATTTCAGAGTCCAGTATTCGATTAGAGGTCTTATGAAAAAATAAATCCCCAGAAATACAGAAAAACAACACATTGACTTGCGCAAAAATCGAATGACATTAATGACATGACATTACAACCATGACAATTGACAGACGTTGACATTGACATTTGCCGTTTACTAGTGCAATCCGTGGTGCAGTCGATTTTATCGATTATTTATTTCTTTTAATGTTTTTTAATGGCGATTACGTTAAATATCAATTAGTTTCCAGATTTAATTGTTTTACATTGATTTTAATACCTAAAAAGTCATTTATACTAAAACAATGGAGTGTTATTTAATTATTTGTATCAGCATCGATTTCCACTAAATCGATCATATTCTTAGGGTACGCTCTATTGATAGAATACCAGCATTTGTGAAGTTAGTGACGCATAACAAAATAAGTGTTGTAACGGTTTACAAAGGTGGTTTAAAACAAAAAAATAGAAATCTAATTATTTTTTACACTTGGCCATTGTAAATGAGGCTAAGATTTAAATGGGTTAATTTAGCAAAATAGACGATTTTTTTGGTACATATCTTATTCGTGTAACGGTTAGGCCCAGAAACGGGTTTCTCCTTTTGGACATAGAATCTTTATATAAAAATACTAGACAATGTGTTTCGGGTTTCGCATATACTAAAAATAATGTTGTATAAATATCAAAATCATGACGGTGAAGTAGATTGATGTATGTCCATTTTTGCTAATGAGTAAGCAGAAGAGGCTTTGTTGAGCAACAGCTCAACGAAAACCCCTTGATTTTAGTTAGAGAACTCCAATTTATTAATGGCTATGCTAGGGACAATTGTCAGAGTTAACTAACGAACTAATGATCACTATTGTGTGATCAAAGCACAAGAACAACCCACGGTCCAAAAATAATCGTTTTGACATTAACTGAGGACACCCACACAAACGTTACAAAGCGGTCTATTCATAACTGAGATTAAAGATAAGGTTTATATCCGTGATTTTCACCCTCAAAATATCCTTAATTAAACTGAAGCGTAGGCTTCCAAAACGGATCAAGTAGAAGAACGGATCTACGAAATACCAAATTAATCTAATTTTGAATATATAATTGAATACAACTCTAGTCTGTGCTCCCTACAAAATTACTTTTAATTCCCAAGATATAAAGCGTTCATAACTCTCCTTTGGCCCAGATTCTATTCAAGAAACTTAATAAAAAATAGCCACAGACATCATTGTATAACACGACACAAATTGAAGGTTCCAATTTGCGCTTTTATAATTTCTAACGTGACAATATTATCGTCAACGTCCACGGCAGGGAAGTAAAATGAATGTATCTAAATATTACGTGCACGTATTTACATATATTTTACTTAGACGAAAATATCTTCACGTTAGAAATTATAAAAACGCCTATTGAGAGCGTGAGCAGTGGCGGCCCAGTGATAACTATACATAATAATATTATGACGTATTTATATTTCTTAAGATGTCAATGTTTTCTTTCTTTCTTTTTTGTTTTCCATCTTTACATACCGTGACCCCTCCGAGCCTCGGAAAGCACCTTAAGCCGTTGGTCCTGGCTGTCTATCGTGGATCTTTGACAGTCGTCACGGGTAGTCAGAAGCCCGAAAGTCTGACAACCAATCTTACCAAGGGGTATCGTATTATCCAGTAACTGGGTTGTGGAGGTCAGATAGGCAGTCGCTCCATGTAAAATACTGGTATACAGCTGCATACAGTTAGACTGGAAGCCGGCCCCAACATAGTTGGGAAAAGGCTAGGCAGATGATGATGATGATCAATGTTTTCTTTCTCCTCTTTAAGATTTATAAGACCTGCATCAAATTGCGTAACACACGACCAATCACAATCTGAACCATGTTGAAGAAAATTGCTAATACATTGCTTCATAGGTATGTTCGAAAAAGAAGGATGCCCATTTTTCACCTGACAATGTATAGAAATGAAATAAATATTAAAATTCAGCTAATTTAATTGTACATTCATTACGCTAATCACAATTTTAAAAGAAGGCCGGGAAAAGAATATTTATTAATTTTTCTTTATGCTAACTCTGTGTCTTATTACCTTATTTTGAACGCATCTCAATTACCCTGAACGCATCCAACTACTAATTTTTTACAACGTTCCGTTTTGCACACTGCTTGTTGACTTTATTCAACTCTTTTTCTGAGTTTTATATATTATTTTAAGTTTTATTTAATCAATAACTATTTTTTATTAGTCTGTGCATAAAACAGATCAATTTAAAATAACATGATAATTAAATAAATTAATTATGCAGATTATAATTGAGTTCGCACGAGTGAAACGGATTTTATACATATTTTGACAGTTCTGCGACTTCGTTGTTGCGCTTGCGTCTCGTTGTGTATTGTGCCATTTTGTGTGTGTAACTACTGAGATGGGCTAGGTTTCAAGACAATATCTCTGCTCCAGCAGAATTTCTGGATGACGTAGTAGTACTGCGGTCAACGAAATGGGTAGGCAAGTGATCACTTTTGACAATACAATAGCAAAGTTAGACTTTTTATATGTAAACAAACTATCGTAAAGGCAAATCCTAACCTAAAAAGTAACATTAATATTTTTTGACCTTTGTAGACTTTTAATCGTAAAAATGACTATATGACATTATTTTCTAATCTTACAGGTACTCTTTCTACTATACCTTATAACTATACATTAACTTTCATTATCAGGTTTTTAAATGTATGGAAAGTGGGCATTGTTCTTTGTCTGTTCAGCAACGAAACTAACGCAATTAATGTTGTTAAACCGTTAAAATGAAAACCATTAAGTTACTACTATGTGTTACGCAATAATCTGAGCTTAAGAGCGTTTACGCCGTACGGCATTTCATACAAACTTTCAAGCCCTTGTTTTTCTAAATGCATGAACCGATTTTAATGAAACTTCACACGCATAAGCAGGATACAAAGGTCTAAAAAGTTACTAAAGAATATTTTCGAAAAACAGTGTTTCATCCAAATTAGACCGATTTAAAATTTTCCACATGCGTATGAAGTTTTATTAAAATCGGTTCATTCATTTTGAAAAACAAGAGCTTGAAAGTTTGTGTGAAATGCCGTATGGCGTAAACGCTCTTAATAAACGAACTCAGACGGGAAATGCTGTGTCTGGCTTAGGTACATCGGTGAAACCTCTACATTGAGTCGTACTATACTTTGGTTTTAAATGAATTCCGGTCTGTTCAACCGTTGTTCATCTTTACTTTATGTGTTACATTTAAGTGCTTCTGGAAGTTTCCAAACTTATAATTTATTAGGCTCGGCCGCCATTTTGGATCACGTTTTCGGTATTTAAATTCGTGTTGTTCTTTTGTTTCCCTTGTATTCTTTATTACATATGTAGGTAGATATTTCCAAATAATTATGTACATAGTTGATACTTTAAGTGTTTGGCCAGACTGGCAGTGCGGGCGCGGGGCGGGCGCGGCGCGGCGAACTCAAACATTTATGAACTTCCTTTGAGTGTCTATAGTGGGCACGCGGGCTCGGTGAGCGGCGCAGGCTGCACGGCGCGGGGAGCGCGCGGGTAACTCACGCCATAGCTCGTTCATACAAGTGGCCGCAGTGGATGCGCGGTGCGGGCGCAGGCGGCTCGCGCGTGGATCGGGGCTCTCAAACTAGTTCAAGCTTTTTTCTAGTAAAAATAAGTCTTCTTCATCCATATTATATTTTGACAAACACTGGACACGACAATACGCAGAATGCAACCGCGATCCAGTGCGGACAGGCAGGCCGCACGGGTTGCCACACCCGCACCTGCCCCACGCCCGCGCCCCAGCCTAGCCAAGCACAAATAACCTATATTTTACTGAGTGACTGTATCCATATGACCTCTTTAGCCAAATTACAAATCTAAGTCTGATGACCATTCGACTAGTTTGGGGCGTCCTAATACTGCTGTCCTGATTATGGTATGACTCCGAATGGCCTGTTAACAGTTGTCAAAAACCGCTTTTTAGAAGCCAAGGGCAAACTCAAACTCAAACTCAAACGGCCTTATTACAAAACAAGGTTTATCTTTAGACCCAGGTTTAAACCATCGAGCCATTTTTAAATTTTGAACTTTATTCCAACAACTGTAAAGTTCTTAATGCAAAATTGACAACTTAGACTCGGGTTTAACGTCAGTTTTTGTAATAAGAACTTTAGCTTCGTTGGATTATAGTTCGAAATTTAAAAATGGCTGGATGGTTTAAACCTGGGTCTAAAGATAAATCTTGTTTTGTAATAAGGCCGAAAGCATTTATTTCAATTAAACCTTGTACAGGCACTTTTGAATTGTCAAAATTAAATAGTCTGTCAGTTAGTCAGAAAGTTGAAGCTAGTTGCCCATTCCAAAACGTAGATCTCTATGGAGAAGAACGGGCAAGAAACTCCATGGACACTCTTTTAAATCAAGTTATTACAAAATCCTGGGTACATTATTCTTGTTGCTTCTATATGTGAGAACAATGTAAAAAGAAAAAGACAAATGAAGAAACAATTCAAAATATAAGATTAAAAATAAGCCTTGGCAGTTAAGAGATGACCAGTCTCAACCGACGGCACCCGTTCACGAACATGACGCGTGGATCAGCACCATCCAGCTCAACCATTTTGTAGGGAACCGAATAATCCAACACACGGCTCGGGCTTTAAAGAACATTCCCGTGTATGTTCAACGATTATTTTTATACACATATTTAAAGAAAACGAAACTCAAAGAGAAACATTTTGTTCGGCAAAATTATTCGTCCTAAATTTTTTGTCGCTAAAAACAAAAGAAGGTACTCGTAGTCTGGCAAAGACTTCCCAATAGTTTAAAAGACTCTTTTGGACAGCTGTCGAGCTGTAAAAAATAATAATGGTTTGATAACTCGTGCCGAATCGAGAAAACTGATTTACATCCGTCACCTCACACTTCAGGTCCAGTTGAAAACCAGCGTCAGGCACTAGTTGTCTGGGATTTTTGCTGAAGCCGTGAGCCACACTTTCCTGCAAATTTTTCATATCGCACTTTACACTTTTAATTTGATTTTTATGTTTTTTTATCTGCTGTTATATATTTTAATGCGTGCCCTTTAGTCTGTGCTAACTAAACAAAAAAACAACATGACAAAAGTGGCAGCCTTTTGTTGCAAAAAACTTGCTGACAACGCGATGTAAAAAGAAGCACTTAAAATATTAACTTCCTAACATAAGTTCCAATAAAGAACGATATACTCGTATGCTCCACAAAATCACTTTCAAGAAACTATAATTTTATTTCAGAAAAACTTTGATTCAATTCCCACGGTATTCCAATCGAAAACACTAGCTTTACCACTGAAAGGTAATGAACTAAAATCGTTAAAGTTTTAACAAGACAGCGTCTAAGAGAGTCCACCTAACATTACGTTAGTTAAGTAGAAACACTTAAACCATTGATATTGTATATATACATTCAAAGCATACAGACGTGCTCATCAATGCATTTTTAAAAATAAAATAAATTAACGTTTGCATAAATAGTGACCTAGTTTTAGTGTATTAGCGTGACAAACATTTTAAGTGACAAGTTTAAATAATGAACTGACTGGATTATTCTGAAATACTCGTGTTATATGGAAGGCAGCCCCAATAATCGTAGCGCGATGATACGACACAGCCCTCCACCGACACCGACCCCGGTACCAACCCCGGTACCGACGACGCCGGTACCGACACCGGCACCGACACCGCCGCGACAACCAAGACAGGACCAAGACGATAAAATTGAAGTAGTGACCACTCCAGAGATCCAGAACTGGATGACATCAATCGAGCAATGCCTGAATGAGGTATGTGCTACTGCTTCTGATGGTAAGCTCAACACTGAGCAGAAATTAAAAATAAATAATCTTTGCCGAAAAGTTGGTCATGGAGTTTCGCAAATGGCTGTTCAGTACCAGTCTCTAAAGCAAAAAGCCATTCAAACCCATACCACTCTTAAATCCATGACCGAAGCTCGAGACCTGTCCGACTGTCTAACGGAGATGAACCGGACGATTCAGGAGTCCTGTACGAAGCAGGGTGCGGGCACATCTTTTGCAGATATGGTGAAGAAGGGGTCCAACAGCTTTGTTCGTCCTAATACTTTTAGTTCCGTGGCGATTTATCCTTGTGATAATTCAAAGACCAGTGACGAAACCAAGACCATGGTCCAAAAAATCATATGCCCTGGAGAAATGAAGCTGAAAGTACGAGGCGTACGCAAAATAGGAAAAGGAGGATTAATAATCAGCACTGAGACCAAAGATGACCTAGATAAGCTCAAGCACACAGTCCAACTCGCTTCGTCAGGGCTTACCGTCGACGAACCTCAAAAACGCAAACCTCGCATTATAGTTATAGGAGTTCCCACATCCATGTCCGAAAATGAGGTTTATAAGTGTATCTATGAACAGAACTTGACCGACAAACTGCCGACTATGTCCCTAGATACATTTTTGACCTCAATAAAACTGAGCCACAAATCTGGCAGGAAGGATGCTGAGAATTGCAACTTTATTATAGAAGTTCCAGCCATCATTCGCAAGGCCCTCGTTACACAGGACAGATTGTTTATAAATTGGACGTCCTGTCCGGTACGAGACTTTACATTGGTAACTAGATGTTTCAAGTGCCAGCAGTATGGTCATGCAGCCAAAACGTGCAAAATTGCTGCCCCCACATGCGGCCATTGCGGTGAAGAAGGGCACTCAATGCAAGACTGCGCAAAGAAGGCCAATCCGCCAAAATGTGCTACATGTTTGCGCTTTAAAAAACAAGCCAACCACAAGACGGGAGATACAGATTGCCCTGCTAAAAAAGCTGCCGAATACAGGTACATTAATTCGATAGATTATGAAGGCGCCTAAGAGCGCCACATACTAGTTTATATTTTAGACTTAATTTATTGTTTTATTTTATTTTAATATGGATGATAACTTAATTACCGATATAGATAACACATTTTTAACTAGATCAAAGACATGTGACGTTGAGGACTGCAGACAATATCTTTCCGACTATCAAAATTCGCTAACCGTACTAACCCAAAACATTCGTAGTATTTATAAGAACATAGATAGCTTTAATATTTTTCTTCATAGACTTAACTTTGATTGTGATATAATGGTACTTACCGAGTGCTGGCTTTCTAATCGCCACGATAGCCTCCCATTAATACCGGGGTACAACTTATTACATACCAAAATAAACTACAATCAAAATGATGGTGTGGTAGTCTATGCTAAGGAATCATTAAAGGTAACAGTCGAGGAACACACCCTACAAGACTGTATGAGTAATTGTTTAGTCATCAAAATTGGTACAACCACAGCGATAATCGCTATGTATAGATCCCCATCCTCTAGAAACTTAGATCCTTTTAACAATTCCTTAAACCAGATCTTTCAAGCACTAAGCCCATTTAAGAATGTTATACTAACAGGTGATTTAAATATAAATATTGGCTCCGAAAACTGCGATGCAGGGACCCAAGATTACCTTAATATTTGCTTATACCATGGTTTTCTCCCCGCTCACACATTGCCTACTCATCAGAGCGGTTCCTGCCTCGATCATATGATGATCAAAACCAGCCTATCATACATTACGCTTGTTACTAACTCAACAATTACGGACCATCACGCAGTTTTACTCAACGTAAATTTAACGCTGCCTAAGCTAAATCGTCCTCAGACTATTAGCAAATTAAATACAAACAAACTCGAATATGATTTGTGCAACATTGACTTTAGCCTAGTTTACAATACTGCTGACGCTAATCTGGCTTTATCGTACTTAATAACACATGTTCAACAAGCAATATTACGTAACACGACAGTTTCTACAGTAAATAAGAAATTTTATAATATTAAACCATGGATTACTCCAGGACTAATTCGGTGTATAAGACAGAGAGATAAACTTCATCAGAAAACTAAAAGACACCCTGATAATCTAATAATTCAAACCACCTATAAAAGATACAGGAATTTCTGCAACAATCTCCTAAAGAATTTAAAAAATAATCACGATAAAACTGAATTAAATAAAGCAGGTAAAAATACCAAGCAACTTTGGAAACATATTAAAAACGTCACTAATATGTCTAAACAGCGTGAATCAAATTCGAGTTTATTGCTGACTAATACTTCACCACTCTTATCAGCTAACAATGT
This sequence comes from Mesoligia furuncula, assembly GCA_916614155.1. NCBI lineage: Eukaryota > Metazoa > Arthropoda > Insecta > Lepidoptera > Noctuidae > Mesoligia > Mesoligia furuncula. Next base: position 25,201,663 of record OU744809.1, on the reverse strand, counting down.
AAATAACTTCTTTGTAAATGTTGGGAAAACTCTTGCCGATCAGATTCCGAGATATTGCGACCAACCATCTTTCCAAAAGTCTAGCAATAGCTGTAACCTGAAATCGTTTGCTATATTGGATACCGATGAAGATGAAATAACCCGAATCATTTCTGGGCTAAAAGACGACTGCGCAGTTGGATGGGATAACATAAGCAATAAGATCCTTAAACTCTTTAAGCAAATTTTGGTACCTCCCTTAACGCATATATTTCGAATCTGTCTTTCGGAAGGAATTTTCCCCAGATGTCTAAAAAAGGCAGTTGTAATCCCTATCTTTAAATCTGGAAGCAAGGACGTAGTCAATAATTATAGGCCAATATCATTACTCCCCTCAATTTCAAAAATTCTAGAGAAAATTATAAACAGTAGACTTGTTAATTACCTAGAAAAAAACAACATCCTATCGCCTGCGCAATTTGGTTTTAGAGCCAAACTGTCGACAGCAGATGCGGTGCATAGCCTGACTGATTATATTTCAGAAGAACTCGGCAAAGGATACCAGACCTTGGGAGTCTTTCTCGATTTAGCCAAGGCCTTCGACACGGTGTCTATTTCTGTTCTTCTGAACAAATTAGAGATCATAGGAATAAGGGGAACGCCGCTGAAACTTTTTACTGACTATCTAGACAACCGGTACCAATGTGTTAGAATAGATAATATTACGAGCGATGAGCAGAAAAATACTGGTTTTGGTGTTCCTCAGGGGAGTATTCTGGGCCCCACCCTCTTTCTTATTTATATTAACGACTTGTGTAATCTAAATATTAAAGACGGCAAAATAATATCATATGCCGACGACACGGCGTTAATATTTAGCGCCAAAACCAGTAGCGAACTGTTCGAAATCGCTCAACTAGGTTTTAATACTGTGACTAATTGGCTTCATAGCAATTTACTAACATTAAATGCTGACAAAACAAAATATATTCACTTTTCCATGCGCAAGCCTCAACTTAATATAACTAACCCTTATCTATACGCACATCAATGTGGAAACCGTACAATCACCATGTGTAATTGTCCTTTTATCCACAAAACGAGCAACATAAAATACCTGGGGGTAATAATGGACGACACACTCTCTTTTAAAAAACATATTGAAAGCCTAGTTAAAAGAGTGCGCAAACTAATATATGTTTTTAAAAAATTGCGAACGATAGCAGATTCAAAATTAATCACACAAGTTTATTTGGCCCTATGTCAATCTATAATTCAATATTGTATCACTTCTTGGGGTGGCGCACCAAAAACTAACTTGCTTCCTCTTGAAAGAGCTCAGAGAGCAATTTTAAAGGTAGCAAACTTCCATCCCTTCTTTTTTCCCACAGATCTGCTATATAAATCCTGCAATGTACTAACTGTTCGCCAGCTTTTCATTATGCACTTAGTATTAAAACAGCACACCATGCTTGCCTACAATGCCGACAATACTAACAAGAGACGGAATGATTTAGTATGCATATCTAATGCTACCTCAAAACATGTCTTTGTAGAAAGGTTTATAACTTTCTTAGGCCCATTCCTGTACAATAGATTAAATAGAAAACTAAGTATTTATAAACTAAATTACTATAGCTGTAAACAAATTATACTTAAATATTTATTAACCATCGACTATGCACAAACAGAGGACCTACTTATTGTCTGCAAATAGAACTGCTAACATGCTATTTTACTTTTATTTACCTATGTTTTAATTTAGTTTTTACGTTATACATGATTGTTAATTTATTACATTAAATACTTATATGCACTTTCTAGCCTGAAGCACAGGTTCAACCTAGTTCAGGCAAATTAGCAACTGTGCGCTATTTTATTTGTTAAGCTATTCATTGTAAATGTATCCCCATTTTATAAATAAACAATTATTATTATTATTAACTTAACGATGTTCCAGGTTGCACCTCAGAAACACTTAGTTTCAATTTTAAGTTATTCCTCATAGAAGACAGGAATTTCACGTTAAAAATTCGTGCTTAAAAGCTTAACGGATGAAATAAAAGCTTCTGAACTAAAGTCGGACAGGTTAATATCCTGTCGTAGCACGTCTACGGCGTAGCGGCGTAGCGAATACTACGGATTTGCTACGACATTTGTATGAAAAATATTCGTCGTATGAATACTAATCAGGTTTTCAGATGTTGTGAATCCTAATGTTGAGACATTGTTCAATTTGTACCCAGCTAGTGATTTCTAAGAAGATATTTGTCTTCCAACGTAGTTTTAGATACAAAAAGATACGATTATAGAATTACAATTACCTACATTAAATTATTTCAAGCCAAATCATTTGCTTTTGACTTTTCTATTTTAAATAAAATATCCTTTGGTATATTTGTTTTAAATCGTATAATTTAGGATTATATAATTTGATAACTAAGAAAGCTACAGAATTTGAAGGATACAAGATAAATAAAATAAGCTTCAATATAGCAGTGGTGGCCCAGTGGTTCCGGCCCCGACTTACGAGTTGTAGGTCGTGGGTTCGAACCCAGACAGGCGCTTTACTTTGTGTAATTTTTTCATTACTATTGCTCTCAAAAACGGTAAAGGAAAACATCGTGAGGAAACCGGCATGTCCTAGAACCAAAAAATCGAAAACATGTGACTACTACCAACCTTCACTGGGCCCACGTGGTGGATTAAGGCCCATTCCCTCTCACAGAGAGGAGGCCTGTGTCCCAGCAGTGGGAACGTTGTAGCGGTATCTAACGCCACATGCGAACAACGCCTCATACTGACGCCACGCAAAATCCTGCATCGCGCAAGCGGAGTTTACCGCGCAACTAGCATAGATACCCGACATGAATCATCGGGCAGTTGCCCGCCAGACACAACACCCGTCTGGTCGGAGGATCCTCCCTTTTTATGGAGTATGAGTGAACTTTACACTCTGTTTCTCATACCTCTATAACGATACAGGCTGATTATGCATTGTAGATTGTCTATCTCCACAAATTGAGTTAATTATGATATTAGAGGCTGATTATACTAAGCTAAGCTTCATAACTTATTACCAAAAAGCGAGTGTTGTTTAAAACTGTATGCTGGATGTTAAAAACACACATATAATCCAGTCAATAAAGGAGTTGTAGAGTGCGTGAGCAGGGAGGTGAACCAGAGTGGATTCCGGAGCGTGTCGCTCCAAGACGGTTGGGAATTCGGAAAATAAAGCTGTAGAAAATTTTATTAACTTTCATTTGGTCTAGATTTTTTTCCTCACGACGCACCGTTTTCGAGATATATGTGAAAAACCAAAGAGTGAGGACTTTGTGCCCTCCCCTCACTCGGGCTCATCTCATAAACGTCAGTGGCCTTATTACAAAACAAGATTCATCTTTAGACCCAGGTTTAAACCATCCGGCCATTTTTAAATTTCGAACTATAATCCAACGAAGCTAAATTTTTTATTACAAAAACTGACGTTAAACCCGAGTCTAAGTTATCAATTTTGCATTAAGAACTTTACGTTCGTCGGAATAAAGTTCAAAATAGAGTAAATGGCTCCAAGGTTTAGACTAGGTCTAAAATTAGATCTCGTTTTGTAATAAGATGGCAGGAGTTTAGTCGTCAGGAGTTTTACCTAAGCACCCTGTACAGTCACGAGCATAAGTATGTATACACTTGGCTTTATTCAAAGACGATCTTCTCCTTTAGTTTTGAATGAAATAATATTATGTTATTATGAAAAAAGTATTTTCGAACCCATAGGTTTGTGTTAAGTGTCGTATTTCAACGTTGCATTCGTTATTTCACGAAAAAGTCGCAATTGAAAGTTGTCAAGTGTTGACATATTAGTGCTCGTGAGTGTACAAGTTTCTGAAGGAATCGCTTAGGTCCCTCCTCACGCACTCTACATTCCCTGTCGAGCCATTTGTTGACTGAACTAGTAATAAAAAAGCAAAAACAAAAACGAATAAAACAAAAAAGTCTATTATGAGAAACAGGAATCCTAAAATAACAATTTTGCAGTACATAAAACTGGTAGAAAATGTACGAAGGCGTGAGCCAAGATGTTTATATCTTTGAAAAATAAAACGACTTCCATTGTGTGGGGGATAATAGAATTTCGAAAAGGTGTACTAACACGGTGCGGGCACGAAACGATTCCGCGACGTGTGCAATTATAGATTGTAAAGGAAACTTGAGATTATTAACACTGTTAGTAAGCACCTATGGGAATGGTGTGTACTTTTATTGCTATTCGATTCGTTTTTAAGTGTGATAAAGTTAAGAAGAAGCGGGCGGAATGTGAGAGAGTTTGTTACTTTTACAGCCAATAGATACTGCTGGACCAATTTTAATGAATGAGGTGTTGTTTGTTTTGTTTTCATCATCATCATCATCATCATTTCAGCCGAAAGACGTCCACTGCTGGACATAGGCCTCCCCAAAGCACCTCCACTTTGACCGGTTCTATGCTTCCCGCATCCAACGGGATCCTGCGGCCTTCACAAGGTCGTCGGTCCTCCTTGTGGGAGGCCTTCTAACGCTACGTCTTCCGGTATGCGGTCACCACTCCAATGTGCAATGTGCCCTGCCCACTGCCACTTAAGTTTGGCAATTCTTCGGGCTATATCGGTTACCTTGGTTCTCCTGCGGATTCCTCATTCCTGATTCGATCACGCAGGGAAACTCCAAGCATAGCCCTCTCCATTGCCCTTTGGGTGACTTTTAGCCTTCTTATAAGGCCCATTGTGTGTGTTTTGTTTTAATGCTGACTAACTCCGTTTATGGCGTAAATCTTAACAAAGTCATAGGAAATCCATAAGACGTACGTAAGATTTATTTTTTTAAATTATGCTGTAACTTTTTTCTGTAGCCGGGTTAGTATTTTTCTTGTTGTTATTCTGATTAAATTGTGAATCTTTTTCATCTGACATTTTCTGACTGTTTTCGATACAGGTCGACGACGAAAGTGAGTGGAGACAGTAACCCTAGTATTAATGCGCAAATATTATACAGAACCAGCTTCTGCCTGCGACTTCGGCGCGTAAAATTTCACCCTACCCCCATACACCCTCTTAGGGGTGGAATTTCGAAAAACACTTTCTTAGTGGATACCTACTCTTCACAAAAAATACACCCTCCAAATTTCATGTCTCTAGGACCAGCGGTTTATTCTGTGCGTTGATATATCAGTCAGTCAGGACTTTGACTTTTATATATACAACATTATTTTTAGTATATGCAAAACATGAAATACGTGTCTAGTGTTTTTATTTTAAGAATCTATGTACAAAATTTTAAAACTGTATCATGAAAAAACACAAAGTTTTAAGCTTGTTAAGTTACCTGTTTGTCCGTACAAAAACATGCTTACCCGCGCCGCTCGCGCCGCGCCGTCTTGCGCTCATTGATAATAGTACCTAGGTACCTAACCGTTCGGCGCGGGGATTGGATAACCTACTTAGTGTCGCTCGGTGCCTAACTTTTAACCTTTTTTCAATATTTTTGGGACAAAATATAACATGGGGTAAAAATTATTGGAATCGATTCAGTTACTTATTCTGAACAAACTATATTCATGTTTCGCATATACTAAAAATAACGTTGTATACAGTATGTTAACTAACAGAGGGCGTTCCCGTTAACCCGCAATAGTATACCATCCATACATGCTAAAAAAAATATTACCATTCGAAAACAAAATGTTTTTATTTATTTTTATATCAAAATATTCACTAAAAATGTTAAATTGATACGTTAAAGAAACACTCTGTACACGCGTACTTGAAGGACAGTAATATCGCAATTTATTTATGAATGACGGGCCGCGTGTGCGGCGATCTAATTGATGCGCCTAACCCCGCCCCCTGCCCCCGAATGTCCACCTAATTTTATTCGGAACTAATCTCACGCGCTGACCGGACGTGCATTATTTTCGCATTGCAACATCTTGCGTCATTCTGGTGTGAAAAATGCCGCAATATCAGTTCAGTGCTCAGGAGTATGTGAACGTGGTGCTCATTTATGCTGAGTGTAATTATGATGGTGCACGTACTCTGAGGATGTATGCTGAGAGGTACCCCAAGCACATCAACCGCGGAATTCTCGTGTTATTGTGCCCTGGTGCGTATTCATTCGTAACAATGAACCCGTAGTGCCATGTCGTTCTGGTGGCCCCCGACCCGTGATCTCTGTGCGGCAGGAAGAGAACGTGCTAAGGGATTTTGAGGAGGAGCCCGGTTCAAGCCCTAGAAAGAGCCGGCCGCCTGTTAAACATGAGTCACGTCGCAGCCTTTAAAATTTTAAAGAAAAACTTGCCAGTGGGCACTTCAGTGATGCGTGTTATTGAAACGTGGCTTAGATAGGTAGGTACATGAATGTATGTTTTTTTATTTACTATGTTTGCGAATAGGTCCTTCCAAGCCCAAGGTTGTCAGTCGGGCATTTGAGACGGGTTGTTATTGCTAAAACTAAACATACTTACATAAATGTCTTTGTAATTCAATATGCCGCCTTTATCAAAAATGCCGCTCGCCAAAGACATTTAAAGTACCTATCTTAAATCTCTTTGCCGCTCGCCATTCAGCGCGGCGCGCGGCGCGGGCGGCGGGCGGTCGGCTCGCTCGGGTTCGTGAACTCTCGGAGACGCTCGGTCGGCTTCGTGCTACGATAGCGTACTACAAGTACTATTCCGCGCTACTATTTTTATTTTAAACAGGAGGTTTCGAATTTATTGTCAATTAATTATTTTTTTGAATTCGGATTATTTTATGCTTATTTTTCTATGCTGACATTTTTATTTTATTCTATTAATGATATAGATTAACGAGTTTAAGGGAACGCCCTCTGTTATTTAACATACTGTAGATAGATATTGACGTTGTTTTGCCAAGAGCGGCATAATACTCATAGCGAGTGCACTCTAAGGTTAAGTCTGAGTTGAAAAAATCTATCAGCAAAGTTCGTAGTGGGACAGACTGCTCAGATGACCACAGTCATTGTAACTTAGCATTAGAAAAATAGTTTCGAACCCATATTCAGGTCACGACAGCGATAAATGTCTACCTTATTAAAATTATCCTTATCAATGTCCAATAAATTTTAATTGTACAGCGTCTCAAAAAATATGGCGGGTAATGCTTATCTCAGTCTACATAATATAAGAGTCAGCGAAGGGAAATAATTAGGTGCTTTAGCCGACAGAGGATAGGCAGGATTTATTATTTATTATGTTTAAGTTTATGTGTTAGCATACAGTAGGTTGTTTTATAAGGACCTTTGCTTATCTTGGTGTTACTTTTCGTTAATTAGAGTAATATTTCGTAGGTTTTCGGAGCGTGGGCGTGTTGTTTTAAAGCGAACACGTGTAGCTTTTGGTTTTTGACTTTTATTAACTTGTACGATTAAGAAAGGGTTGTTCAGTTACTGACAAATAAATAATTTCCTAAAGTCAAAATATATATATAACTGCTGAATATAATTGCGTTTTGGTGTGATTTCAACTGATAGTATCAAAAATACTGAATTCCATGCTATTTTGCATACACCGCCGAAGCCTGCTAAAAAAAACCCAAAGCCAAAACCTGTTTGGCCTCTCCCAAAAGATCGCGAAGGTATATTTTTACATGACCCAAGAGCCAGAAGTATGCTTGTGGCTGACATGATGATGAAGATATCTGTTTTTCTTTTTCTTTTTGTCTCTATACTGTTATAAATATAATGTCTGTGTGGTGCCGGACGTAAAGAATAGCACCACCCCTTACTTCCCGTGGGTGTCGTAAAAGGCGACTATGGGTCTTACCGGAGAATGGGCAGCTGCGTTCTCTATGCATTCCACCATCATACCATACTGCGATCACCAACCCGCCTGCCAAGCGTGGCGATTATGGTAAACCCCCCTCCAAAATTGGGGGAGGCCTATGTCCAGCAGTGGACGTCTATCGGCTGAAATGATGACTGTTATAAAAGTAGCAATAGCGAAGTTTTACTTGTTAGATACTTTATGTCAGCACAATTGACCAAACACTTAACCCTTACTAAACGTTGTATAGCGTCTGTATAGTTACACAACGCTTTGTCTTCTTCTTTCGAAAGTCAAATTATTGACGTCTAAAGAGAAAATCGGAGTGTAACTATTCATCTGATACAATACCTTTCTTAGTAAGGGGTATTTGTTCAAAGTTGTAGTATGTTTGACTGCCCCGTTGGTCTCGTGGTTGCAAGCGCGACTGCTGATCGTGGGGTCCTGGGTCCAATTCCCGGGTCGGGCAAAGTGTTATTGGGTTTTCCATTAGGAATTTCTTATTAACAGTCCGAAGTTTGGAAGTTGGCGGTTTAATACTCCCGTGCATACGAAAGCACGTAAAGCCGTTGGTCCTGCGCCTGAACTCCCCCGGTCGTGTCGGATTACCGTCCCATCGGACTATGAGAGTAAAGGTACAGAGAGTGCACCTGTGTTTGCGCACACACTTGTGCACTATAATATCTCCTGCGTACCTGGCCAAGCTCCATTGAAATTGGCCACCGTGACTGAAAACGGTCGGGGAGGCTATTATGTGTTCAAAGAAAATAGCACTTCCCCTTTCCTCCTTATTCAAGGCACATACTTAGGGCAGGGGCAAACTATCGACGCGCAATTTTTTTGAGCTGACATCTTTATTTATTGGGTACATACCACAACGAATTGCTCAGACGGGAAGGAGTCCTGATCAGCACTTTACTGGTAAGGCATTAAAAATCAAAAGTCATTTATTCAAACTAGGATGAGAATCAGCACTTTTCGAACGTCAAAATTACAAAAGACAGTCCCCCAAAACGCCAGCCCTGTCCACTTCCTAGTGCTTTCGCTGGGGAGAAGAAGCGGTGCAGCAAACTCCCCAGCAGCACAGCTGTCTGTTCAGTTAGAAAATACTTGATTGTATACAGTACTAGATATGCAAAGTAATTAACATTAAAGGACACAGAACATTAAATTAAATTACTTGCCATATTTCAGCTAGCCACGCCAATATACCAACAAATACAATAAAAACCATACGTACTCAAGTAAAAAAATAATAAATCAAAATGAAAAATGTAAACAAAAACTTACTACCTAAATAAAAGCCTCCAGTTATAAAGGGCGTGACAGCTTACATATTTATGCAATGCTGGCTTCTGTTCATTGAATAAACAAACTGACATACATTGTTTCCTATGCTACTATTTCCAGGAAGAGCGGTGACCACCACATAACGGCCGCAGTGACGGCCACCATGTAAAAGATAGTACCGGGGTTTGAATTTACGGTGTCAAGAAATGCTCTCTAAGAAAACACACCAATTTATTTTTGTAAATAAGGTCGCAGTGACGTCATTTGCCGGTAAACTGCAGACGCTATGTGGTGGCCACCCTATTCCTCTATCTTTAGGGGTGTTCAAATCTGCACGATTCAACACAGCTAAGCAGCAAAATTGAACATGGAGATCTGTGTTTGAAAAATAGCCGCTCAAATTTAATTCTAACTAGCAGCGTCTCGCCGTTTCACCCTTGTAAGTTTCGATCCTGTGGGAATATCGGGATAGAAACTACCCTATGTCCTTTCTCGGGACTCAAACTATTTCTATACCAAATTTCATCTAAATCGGTTCAGCGGTTTAAGCGTGAAGAAGTAACAGACAGACAGACACACATTTATAATATTAGTAAATATATTAGTATGGATAATGTTGGCATATATAATAGTATCTTGGCTGATATAACCATCACAGCCAAAAAATTGTACAAAATTGAGGTTAAAAAGAACGTCCCTATGAGGGTGACATGACCGTACCGATCAAACCCTCTATAAACTATAAATATTAAAAAGCACCCTTATTTTACTTGTAACCAAACAAACTCTATAGGTACCCACCTATAGAGTTTGTTTCCACATCCAGTCTGAATTTTTACAAGACATATTGAAAAGGTATTACAAATTTTGAGAAACTAGAATCCAAGGTCCATGAAGGAGGAGGAGGAGGAGGTTCCATGCCAAGGTTGCCTGAAAGAGATCGCAGAAAGCAATAAGGCCGCCCATTGTATGTTTTAGACTAATAATCGTATTTTTTTTGTTATGTTTTTTCTGGTGTACAATAAAGTATATATAAATAAATAAACATCTTATATGAAAAATCACCTCGTCGGCAATATTTCTAAAATACCTACCAACCTAATATTATTGTGTTAGAAAAATATATTATGTATTCCATCTTGGTAATTTCAAAGGAAAAGGGTGTAGTTTTTTTTTTTGTCGCTGAATGGGCCCGCTCTTGACCTCGATCAAGCCTGAATGGAAAGCGATGGATGAAGTCTATGATGGAACGAGAGTGGCCAGAAGATGCCTAAGGCACTGGAACTCCCACGCATCGGCGAAACACAGCAGGCTGCTTGACTCCGGGTGGTCGCAAACCAGGCAGGCGTCAGCCCTAAGAATTGGCCAGTGAATAAGGTGTTGGGTGTGACTGTCCAGGATGCGCCGAGCGCTCGGTTCAGTTGAGTAACTAGCGAAACAAACTACGCTACACGAGGAGGCTTCTTCATGTACCCCAAAAAAGTTGTAGTTTATTAATCCTTAATTTGCCACAAAGTATTGTTGAATATTTACGTTATCATTTTATGATCTGACTTATCGAGCTACTCATATTTTTCACAGTATTTTTATTGTAAGTTGTACTTCAAAATGGTTGAGCTGAATGGTGCTGATCTATGCGTCATGTTCGTGAACGGGCGCCGTCAGTTGGGGCTGGTCATCACTTTGCTGCCTTGGCTTATTTTTATTTATTTTATATTTGGTTTTTTGTTTTCTTACTATTTGCTGTACTTTGGACGCTTTTAACGCGTACGTCTTTTTTACATCGTTCTCACATATAATTATAAATTCAACATTAATAATGTAACGAATATTTTTGTATAAATATAATTTAAAAGAGTGTCCATGGAGTTTCTTGCCTGTTTTTCTCCATAGGTACCTACGCTTTGGAATGGGCAACTAGCTTCACATTTTCTGACTAACCGACTTCTTGACAATTCAAAAATGTCTGTAAATGGTTTAATTGAAATAAATGCTTTGAGTTTGAATTTGAGTTTACTCCTATAATATATTGAAAATGGTTTCTCAATGAACGGAATAAGCTCTAGATATTTAATAATATTTCTATAAATCTATACTGATACAATAACGTTGAAGAGTTTGAACGTGCTAATCTCTGAAGCTGCCAATCCGATTTGTTCGTATTTCACATTTGATAGCCCAATTCTTGAGATAGGTACATCACGCTACCACCCATAGGAGCCGAGAAAATAAACATAACGCTAAACGAAAACGGTGCATCCGGTTAGACTGGAAGCCGACACTTCCAGTCTAACCGGATGCAGCTGACTGTCTGACCTCCACAACCCTGTACTGGGTAATATGATACCCCTTGGTAAGACTGGTTGCCAGACTTTCGGGCTTCTGACTACCCGTAACGACTGTCAAAGTTTCACGAATGACAGCCAGCGGCTTAACGTGCTTTCCGAGGCACGGAGGGGTCACCACCCATCCACAGACCAACCGCGGCAAGCGTAGCTTAACCTGATCGATCGACCTGTGCGGCTGTTATTATTTAGCCACGGGCCCCTCAACCAAGTTGGACCAATCAACCTGCATTATGATTGCAAATCTTTGAACAAAAAGTCTTCAAAAATATTCCTCCGCATCGCTATCCAGTAATCCTATTCATTTTAAACACAGACAGCTTAAATATATATTTTTAAATTGAAGCCGTCTAGAACCTAGGTAGGATTTAATTATACTGCTCACTGAAAATACTGAGGAATTCAATTTTAAAATTTAATATGCAAAAGCTTTTCTATTTCTCAGTTTTCGCTCATTCGGAAGATTAAAACATTTTATCTCTTTGCTTTGGATGTTCGACCGTGGTTAGTAGTATTTATTTTGTAAGTCAGTGGAAATCAAAGTTAGAGAAAAGTGGTTACTCGCATTGATTTGGAATTTTACGGAAATTGTTCAGAATTGAACAGTTTTATCATTTTAAAAGGGAGGACACCCTTTTCAATTAGTTAATTAAGGAAAACATTGGACATATTTAATACTCTTAAGTGTTAAGCCTAATCAGTGTATAAAGATTCCACTCATAGGGCTCAGTGAGTCTTCTCTGTGAGAGAGAGTGGGCCGTAATTACGCGGGCCTAGTGTGGGTTGGTGGATGTAACATGTCTTCGATTTTTTGGTTCTAGGATATGTCGGTCACGATTTTTTTTTTCTTCACCGTTTTTGAGAGCAGCTGTGATGAAATTAAATACACAAAGTAAAGTGCCTGTCTGAAATGGAACTCATGACCTACAAAAAGTAAGCCGAGGTGGATACCACTGGGCCAGCACTGCAGGCTCCCCTATAAAGGTTTATTTTTCATTAATCAAATACCAGTGGTTTGACAACTTTTGCATGGAAAATGTGTCAAATCACCAAAGTCATTCCTCAGATATCATCTGCCTAGCCTTTTCCCAACTATGTTGGGGTCGGCTTCCAGTCTAACCGGATGCAGCTGAATACCAGTATTTTACATGGAGCGACTGCCTATCTGACCTCCACAACCCAGTTACTGGGTAATACGATACCTCTTGGTAAGACTGGTTGTCAGACTTTCGGCCTTCTGACTACCCGTAACGACTGTTAAAGATCCACGAATTACAGCCGGGACCAACGGCTTAACGTGCTTTCCGAGGCACGGAGGGGTCTCGGTATGTAAAGATGGTCACACATCCACAGAGCAACCACGGCAAGCGTAACTTAACCAGGTTGATCGACCTGTGCGGCCTATTATTTAGCCACGGGCCCCCCTTAGTCATTCCTCAGATATAAGAATGAATATTGTAAAATAGATCCTAAATCAAACACTACATTCAATGGTATTTTACCGAGGGATCCCATTGCTAAAAGCATTTCTGACATTGCATCAATTCAATTTATGACTCCTACGGGAAAAATAATTTAAAATGGCTAATTTTCCGAACATAGAAAATCTACATTAGCTTAATTCAATACGTAACGTTGACCACAACTCTCTCTACATAAAACCGGAAAACGACATTATTTCGTTTTACAAAACAGTAGCCATTTTACAAATACCCTTTCCGACAGGATCCACTAAAAAATTATCGCCTAATCACTTCAAAGAAACAATGTAATACACGTCTAAAAATTCTCACGAACCCTTTCAATCCCAAAGAACGCAACAGTACAGCAAGTCTTCAAACACACTTAGTAAATTAATAACAAAACAAAAACCAAAATTTGAAGCTGTTTCTCGCGAGGCCTTAATTACGGTTTCCAGAGCCCTTCTATTTGTTACGAGTGTTAGTTAAAAAGGGATATAAATAATTAATCACCTGTCCGCAGTTTTAACTGTGAGGGATGACCAGGGAATTTTTTTTCCAAAGTACTTTTTGGTGAAGTCGGTGTCCAGGGGAAATTTTTCAAAGCTTTTTTTGGTGATGTTCGTCGGAAACGGGAAGTGATGGCAGATTTGATTAATTTGGGGTTTCATGGTGTATTTACTTTTGCGTAATATGGAAGGATATATTTTATTTATTTATCTTGGTTCGACACTTATTCTGGGAACCGACATGTGAATCTTTTTCTCTTAGCATGGCACCTGTAACGCTGCAGAGTCATCATCATCTGACTAGCCTTTTTCCAACTATGTTGGGGTCGGCTTCCCGTCTTACCAGATGCAGCTGAATATCAGTATTTTACATGTAGCGACTGCCTATCCTATTCCACAATTGCCTATTCCACAACCCAGTTACTGGGAAAGACGATACTCAATACTAAGACTGGTACCAACGTGGATATTTACTCAATTTTGCTTGTACTTTTCTTCACGCTTGCATTTAGTTAGTCTTGAATGCTTACCTTCCACAAATATGTGTAACAGTTCATCGCGGGTAATTCTTTCTTCATAGATACTTTTTCTGCCATGTAACATTGCACTGATCCAAATCGAATAGCAAAGGCAAGTGAAGATTGATTCATATTTTAGCGATATTGGATCCAGTGAAATTCTAGAAACATGAGACCTTTGCACTTGGTTTTCAACACAGAATTTACCCTTCGCATTGGAAGTGTCACTCAGCTGCATTAACCTTGTGAGTTAACATTTTCAATTAATCAAAACATTTTATTTTACATAAACTTACATGGGCACTTATGAAACGTCAGAAGCTAGGCCCACGGTACCAATTGGTCGTTTCCTATGGGGAAGAGCCGGCAAGAAACTCCACGGTCACTCTTTTAAAAATAGTTGACTTTTACAATGTTTCGAATTACAGTTTTAATAGGTATGGGGGGACAGTGTAGGCCTGTCAACAAGTACCAGGTACTTAATAAAATATAAAATGGTCTACAAATCTAGTCTACAAGGTCTACATTATTCTCACATTCACAAAATATAAAAACATCTATCAAAAATATAAATAAAATATAAAAAACCTCATCATTTCAGCCGAAAGACGTCCACTGCTGGACATAGGCCTCTCCCAAAAGGGGGAGGGTTTGCCATAATCGCCACGCTTGGCAGGCGGGTTGGCGATCGCAGTATGGTATGGTGGTGGAATGCATAGAGAACGCTGCTGCCCATTCTCCGGTACGCCCCTTAGTCGCCTTTTACGGCACCCACGGGAAGTATGGGGTGGTACTATTCTTTAAGTCCGGCACCACACAGACGATAAAAAACGATAAAAAACCTATTAAAACCAAATGATATTATTGCCATTACAGCCCCTAATAAAGAGTTGAAATTAGATTTGTAGGTATACCATGTCAAATAATAAAAAGATTAGGTATGTCAACGAAGTATGTAAAAATTAAATTAAAAAAATAAACATCGTAATTATCACATTCGACATTAAAGTAGCACATTCACGGTTAATATCACCATCAGCTGGGATGGCTTCCTGCTAAAAAAGGATCGCGTTACTAACGCGTCTCGTAGCGCGGCATTAGAGGCATAAGGATATTATACAGTTTTTAATTATTTATTTATTGTTTCCATATTTGACCATCCAAAATGTGTAAATCCGATATGCTTCTACGCGCAACAATAATGTGTTTCTAACACGACATAGAAATATACTAATTCTACCTTAATTTTTACAGTTACTATACCTACAGTTTTTATGACTCAGAAACAGACTGTATATCGACTTTCGTTAGCACATCACTAAAATGTTAGTAGTTCTATGCGGTTAACGGATATTATCGACCTAGGAGAGTCTTCGCATTATTTTTCACATACCGAATTATCGGATTTATCTACGACAGCAGGGCAACTAATGGATGTAGATTATATTCATATAGTTTTTTTTAATTCGACTTGATTTCAGTGAAATATCAAATTTTGTAAAATTTCCGGGCCTTAGAGCGCACCGTGGCAAAGGTACAAACTAGATCGATACAATCTGGTGACGCTTATATTGAAAGTTTGCTGAGGAGCTTCCCGTAGTGAATGTGCTATCGGCACAATGATTGCTAAACCATATCCCACATGTCGACAACCTCGCTAGCCAAGTCAAGCTACTTCATTTGTTTATATTTCTCGGCTTTCACGAGGTTCTCATGCGGAACGGTTACGTCAATATTATTATCACACCTTGTTCCCCCGAAGGATAAGACAGAGTTGCACCTATAGTATACCAACATTTCGCCTAATATGTTTAAGTCCCAAGCAATAGGGGGCGAGTCTATAGCCATTGTAGTAGTATCTACAACGCCACACGCGTCATACTGACGTCACACAAAATCCTGCATCTCGCAAGCAGAGTTTACCGCGCAACTAGCATAGATACAATGGCCCGACATGAATCATCAGGCAGTTGCCCGCCAGACACAACACCCGTCTTGTCGGAGGATCCTCCCGTTCCTATAGAATATGAGTGAACTTTGCACCCTGTTCCTCATACCTCTATACCAATCCAGACAAATCCAGACTCCGGGCTACTACTGGAGAAATTCCAGATAGAAAACCCAATGACACTAAAATTCTAGGTAAATCATCTACTTTTAAAATATTTGTAAATATGTGAGCACCATGTATCTATCACATAATTAATTTACCTGTCATTGCTTCATTTTTCATTATTTTTACCTTGTGTGGTTAAAATATTTGTAAATATATGAGCACCATGTATCTATCACATAATTGATTTACCTGTCATTGCTTCATTTTTAATTATTTTTATTTTTGTAGTAGACTAATTTTATTGTAGGTGCATCGTCTTCACATATAATTGTATAATGAAACCTTGTAAAATATTTTAAAAGAATAACGGTGGAGTTTCTTGCCCATTCTTCTCTATACGAACACTACCTTTTGGAAGGGGCGACTTGAATCAAATCTATTTTATTGTAATTTTTGACGTTCAAAAGTGCCTTTAATGTGTGTAGGACTCAGGTATGACGTGGAAATAATTAAAAAAACGGAATAACGCAATCACTAATATTTCCTTGATTTTACAAATAATAATGCCTCGAGCAAAGGCGCGACTCGCTCTTTTATAATAACTGGCTGGCTGGCTGGCTTGGCGACAAACTGTCACACTCTCCCACTTAGGCCTTGTGGTAGGATGTGACGTCACGGCGGTTGGCTGGCTGGCTGTCACTGCAGTGGCGACATCTTTGGTAGGCGTTACATTCGGCCATCCTGTAAGCATTGCTCCCGCAATGGGAACACAAAGCACGATTAGTCATACAATCAACATAGCATGTGACGAAGGAACCCCTGGGCCCAGGTCAACTCTCAAGAAGATCTATTAGATCTTCTGTTTCTACCTGCTCGTCAGTACTACTTGCACTATCGGACATGGGTGCTACACTCTTATATGGGCGAATAGCGTCAGCTGATACTAGACCGATAAACTGTTTATATCCTCTGAGTCCCTTAATACTTCTAATCCTATACCGATCATTCCCTAAAACTTTAATCACTACATACGGGCCAGAATATACGTCATCTAACTTAGAGTTCACTTTGCCAACGCTGTTGGTTGGTGCTTGTCGCCATAATACATAGTCACCTCTTTTATAAATCGTGCTATTTTTACGTTTTTTATCGTAATTTCGCTTCATTCTCGTACTAGCTACCTGAATACGTTTACGAGCATTAGAACGCCTAGACTGAACAGATTCTGATACCTGATTGGGGATGGAAACATTACACGCGGGCCTACCAGTTTGAGCAAACATTAGATCGTACGGCTTATATCCTGTAGTTGCATTAACCGTATTATTTATACCCCAAATGACGTCAGGTAAGCTGTTATCCCAATTATGAGAAGCATCACTGGGTTCAGTGGTCCGTAGAGCATCCAATATGGTACGGTTGGTGCGTTCGACCTGACCGTTTGCTCTGGGACATGCTATAGCGTTTAGTGTATGCCTGAATTGTTTTTCAGTAGCAAATCTTTTAAAATACCTGCTCGTGAATGCTTTGCCATGATCAGAAACCACTCGTTCAGGGTACCCAAATAAACTAAATATCCTTTTCAAAATTCGAATGGTTTCCACAGAGTTAACAGTACGAGCTGGTTCAGCTACCACAAATTTAGAGAAGGCGTCAGTCATTACGAACATGTATTGATAACCCTTTTTAGTACGAGTGAATGGTCCTAAGTGGTCAATATGGACCATTCGCATCGGCTCATTAGGCTTTGGTATGGGGTGAAGTTTGCCTTCCCTCTTGCCATATTCACCTTTCCCGTAAGCACAATGCAAACATGATGATACATACTTTTTTATGAAGCGCGACATTTTGGGAAACCAGAAAACATTTTTAATAGCCTCAGTACATCGCTTTAGACCTACATGACCTATATCATCGTGGTGTTTTTGTAATATTTTCCACCTAGCTAATCCCGGAACAACTAAGCGGTTGCCATTCAGGGTTTTACGATAAAGTCTCTCATTAATCCACGCGTAATTATTTACTATATCACTATCCTTACAACCGCCTTTTAGCAAATCTATGATGTTTTTCAATTTCTCATCCTCGTTTTGTACGGTAGCAAACCAATCCATTATATCTAAACGCTCAACATTAAATGTTTGTACAGGATTTCTACTTAATGCATCTAAGTGCTGCATACGCTCACCGGGCCTATAATCGATAGATATATCGTAGTCCTGAATTTGTAACCACCACCGAGCAATACGCGGAATGAGATCGCGTTTTGTTAATGTGTCGCGAACGGCGGTACAATCTGTCACTACCCGTATTTGTTTACCTACTATGTAAACACGAAACCTACGTAAAGATTCTACTACTGCCAAAGTTTCCAGTTCGTAACTATGGTACACACTTTCTTCCCGACTAGTGACGCGGCTAAAATACATAACAGGGCGCAAACTGTCATCGTTTTGTTTTTGTAGCAACATACCCGCAATTCCTAACTTGCAAGCATCCGTGTGAATTTCGGTAGCCAGTTTTGGATCGTAAATTGCTAACAACGGTTTACTACAAAGTTTTTGCTTTAATTCACAAAAACTTTTGGACTGGGTTTCATCCCAGACCCAAATTGCATTTTTCTTCGTCAGTTCCGTGAGTGGGCGTGCTATCAATGCAAATTTAGCTATAAATTTACGAAAGTAACTACATAAACCAATGAACTGTCTAATCTCATGAACATTACGCGGTGTCGGAAATTGTGAAACAGCTGATAACTTCAATTCACCTGGTTGAATGCTACCCGGGGATATTTCGTGACCGAGGTAAGTTATAGTGTTTTTTAAAAATGAACATTTTTTCATATTTAGCTTCAAATTTTCGAATCGCAATTTAACGAGAACCTTTTTTAATAATTCAATACCCTTCTGTACGTCCATAGATGGCAATAGTAAATCATCTAAGAAAGCTAGTATTTCCGGATTTTGTTGATTTGATGATGATGATTTAATATCACCAGGGTTATTTATGGAGCTGATGATTTTATTTATCAGGCGCATAAATACAGATGGGGCATTCGCGAGGCCAAAAGGTACCCGATTGTATTCGTAATGACCTTGAGGTATTACGAACGCAGTCTTATGAATATCTTCTGGTAAAATCAATAATTGATGATAACCTTGGGCTAGATCTAGATTGGTAAAGTAATTCATACCGGCTAACTTTGAAACCTGATCGTCAATATTAGGCAGCGGATATCTATCGCGAACCGTGATGACATTGAGCGCACGGTAATCAACACATAATCTACTATCTCCGTTTTTCTTTCTAACTAGCACTACTGGGGACGCGTAGCTCGATTGAGATTCTTTAATAATACAAATTCTTTAATTAAGCAAGTCAGAAATTTTAGATTTGACAATTTCTTGTTCCGTATGAGAAAGTCTATAGGGACGACGAAATACAGGCTGGTCGGTTGTAAGCTTAATAGGCATTTTTACGAGATCGGTACATCCTAACTCTTGAGTGCTAGCTGCAAAACAGTCGCCGAATTGTGATAAAAGTTCTATTATTTTTTTGTGCTCTTCTGTTCTTATGGGCCCTACGTTAATTTTATCTATATCTATTCCCCCTATGGCACGATTACTACTTGAGGCTATACCGGCACCGAGTTTATTTTTGGCAGATGAAAGGCTATTTTTGGCAGATAAAAGGCAAGTTTTGTCAAGCAATAGGCAATTACTGGCAGTGGTACTGACCTGAATATCCCTGCAGCTTTGAGCACGCAGCAAAATGGTCCCTTCCTTCCAGTTAACATCCTTTCCTCCACTGTTGATGATCTTCAGGTAGCCGGTGCTTCCGCTAAGCACAGTTGCAGGGATCGAGTAGGAGACGTCTTGGAGCTCATAGTGGCGTACTGGAGTTACCACGTTGTTTCCTTCAGTGTTCCCGGTTATGCTAACCTTGATGATCGATATTCCCGGAGGCAAACATTCATCTGAAATGGTCTTGACTGCGAAACGACTGGATTCTTCTGACACGTCCACTTCACACGGAAAACCAGAGGCTTTTTGTAACACGGCTGTTCCATTTTGTACAACTAGAGAGACTCCGTCACTATTTATCACTGGCTGACCAATGAGGAGGTTTATGTCGTTCATGTCAATATCGGTCAAGTGAGCTTTGCAGCATACGTCCAACCCGTCGATTTCAAGGCGGAAGTTTACTTCCCCACGGCTGGTAACCAGCGCACCTGAGAACCCTTTGAGCGCGATGGTTGTTGGTGTGACCTCTAACTCCAGCAGTTTTGCAACTTGAATATTAAGTACATTCACCTGGCTGCCGGTGTCAATGTAAGATTTCACAAAAGCACCATTCACTTTTGCAGTTTTTTTATAAATGTCACTATAATTCAGCAGCAGTTTAATATCCTTGATAGCACTAGCTTCACTGGATTTTGGATTGGAAGGACATCTCGTGGCGATATGACCTTGTACACCGCATTTAAAGCAGCTACGCTGGTCTGGTTGGGGACAGTCACGTACTAAGTGTCCCGTTTTCTTACAGCGAGGACAGGGCACAATGTCGGGGTTGACAGGTCCTGACTTCTTCTCAGCTGGTCGCCCCACATCCTTTTGTGCTGCACGTTGGTCATAAGAGTGCGGTCGGTAGTCATCGAGAGCGCAGAGAAATCCTTCGTAGAGTTCATCTGGACGTTCGCACTGAAAGGCTCTTGCATTTGCACGGCGGTTGGCTGGCTGGCTGTCACTGCAGTGGCGACATCTTTGGTAGGCGTTACATGTGTCTATTTGAAATAAATGATTTGACTTTGACTTTGACCAACGAGGCTACTTAAATACATAACATAATCAGCCTATAATGTTCCCACTGCTGGGACACAGGTCTCCTTGAGAGGGAGTGGGCCGTAATACACGCGGGCCCAGTGCGGGTTGGTGGATGTCGCATGTCGACGAACTTTTGGTTCTAGGACATGCCAGTTTCCTCACGATGTGTTTCTTCATCTTTTTGCGAGCAGTGGTGGCTACTTAATTATTCACTTTTATTTACACTACCCTGTCTTCTTAGTCTTTACCTACCTAGAGTGCCTCAATTCCATTAGGCTTATGACGAAGTGCTCGCAATGCCGTGCCCATAAGCCTAACTATCGCAAATTCACTAGGATTATCTGACCACAACGCGGTGGTCAAATAGGTCGGGTCTAACCACTGCCTTCCGATTGGGTATCTGATTTATATTCGCTGGAAATGGTACAACTATAGTGTTTATATGTTGGAATGGTTAGGAGGTATGTAAGTAAGTAATCATTTATTTACCAGAAGACTTAGGTATCGTAGGTAACACCAGTGTTGTTTCAATAAAATATAGGTAAGGCTATTGCAGAGGGATGATTCACGTAATTTGAAGGACTTTCACAGTCAGATCTCGGTCTCAATTTGTCAAAAATACGTCTAATTTCCCTACGTTTTTGACAAGTTTTTGACATTGATCAGTCTCTGAGATGAGATTGCGAATAGATTTTGAACGTTCTTGTTATGGGAATTAGCCTTCTGATCAATTCCTGTCTTTCAAACTAGAAAAATCCTGTATCTTCTGAAAATTCGACTGTTTTAACTGTAAAATGTTTCCAATGAACTTCGAACCTTATGCTTTAGCGATAAAATTGAAAATCTATTAAATGTTATCCTCCTCGTTTGCAGAAACGTTTCACAAAATGAAATCGACTATTTCAGATTACAAAAAACCTTTATTAGCACTTCACAATAAAGCAGCGATAAGCCACAATAATTAACACTCGCAATGGAGCAGCACGACTCGCTTGCTCGATGACCATTTGACAACTGACTAGTGATCAACAACTGTGAATATTCTAACAGTACTCCGGACGTGTCGTCACATCCCCCTTCTTTGATAGGTGTGAAGTCAGTTGTCAAATGATCGTTTTAAGTTTCTTTTACAAACTTTTAAAAATATACTTTTAACAATAAAAATTATGTTATACATTGATTGAATTTGTACACATAAATATAATAAAAATAAATAAATTTGACAGACTTTAGTAGCTTGATGTGCTGGAGTATGTACATTACCCTGTATTTCAGTCTTATCTTAATTTTCAAGAATTAAACATCAAAAACACCGATTCCTAAAAAGTGTTTCTAACTTAAAACACTAGCCTTACTACCACAAAACAGTATTTATCAATCTTTTAGGCTAAACACCTTTGAAACACGACATATTTATATGG
This sequence comes from Mesoligia furuncula, assembly GCA_916614155.1. NCBI lineage: Eukaryota > Metazoa > Arthropoda > Insecta > Lepidoptera > Noctuidae > Mesoligia > Mesoligia furuncula. The sequence goes on along the minus strand of OU744809.1, from coordinate 25,179,449 downwards.
ACTTTGACGTAACACTGACATTAGACACACGTTGAACAAATACTGAAGTTTTTGTGGTAAGACCCTAGGTGCCTCGGTACTACACCTATCAAGTTAAGCTCGGCAGTAAAACCTTTTCTCAAAGCAAGTTAAGGACCTTTTAAGCTTCATTGTCTGCACTAGATTTAGTCTGCGACTTCGTCCACATACGACATTTTTATCTACTGTAAGAGTATCGTAAAATTGGAATTTTGTAGTGTGTTTCTGCACCTTTTAACGTACCTTACTAAGTATTTATGTGCATTAACACAAATTATATACATTGTACAACGTGTAATATTATAATTAACGCAAGATTTCATACACCCCAAGTAGAGTATTGAGTTAAAAGCATAATACATTGACCAAAACTTATTTTTTTTATTTTTAGCTAACTATTATTATCAAGAAGTGGTGGTTTACACAGACAAACACGAAAATCGACTCTAATTTATAATATGTATAGATGCCAATCTATATTATCAATAGCCATATTGATATAAAAGAAGACGGTGCTACTGAATTAATTCTTTGTAATCTCGCTCTAAGCCCTCGAGTGCGTAGACATCTGTATCATTTGTTAACATCAATATCAACTGAGTCAAACTCAAGTGTCTGATAACGACTGAGATTACTACAGTTGTCATTATAACTATGTAATACTCTCTTTCTTATCTGGTGATATTTTTATTGAAGGGGCCCGTGGTTAAATAATAACAGCCGCACAGGTCGATCGATCAGGTTAAGCTACGCTTGCCGCGGTTGGTCTATGGATAGGTGACCAATGACCATCTTTACATACCGTGACCTCTCCGTGCCTCGGAAAGCACGTTAAGCCGTTGCTCCCGGCTAGTTAGTTAGTCCCGGGTGGTCAGAAGCCCGAAAATCTGACAACCAGTCTTACCAAGGGGTATCGTATTACCTACCCAGTAACTGGGTTGTGGAGGTCGGATAGGCAGTCGCTCCATGTAAAATACTGGTATTCAGCTGCATCCGGTTAGACTGGAAGCCGACCCCAACATAGTTGGGAAAAGGCTAGGCAGATGATATTATTATCAAGAAAACCGTGTTGACTCTAGCATCACATTTAAAATTGAGTCTTATTGCCTTGAAATAAGATTTAATTTCCTTTGGCTCAATCGGCGGTCAGTATGGCAAAATACATACCTAATTTTTTTTAAAATACCTATCTCAAAAGTTACGGAAATTGATTCAGTAATCAATTATGAACAAACTAGTTTCAGGAGTTGCGTTTATTCTGTTACACCTTGTATACTTACGATTTTCTTATGAAATAATATTTGCTACCTTGAGATAACCCCTTGGGGCCTTGTGACTAAGTAATAATAACCGCTCGGGTCGATCGATGAGGTTAAGCTACGCTTGCCGCGGTTGATCCGTAGATGGTGATTATCTATATAGGTACCAAGGCTACGCTATGCCTCGGAGAACACGTTAAGCCGTTGATACGGATACGAAACGAGAGGCCGTACGTCGTTACGTAGGTACGGTCAGCAAAAAAGTCGATTAACACTTTAGTTTTTTTAATCTCAGTTATTGAGCAAAATATTTGTTCAAAATTGCAACAGAAGTACAATGCAATTTTGAACAAATATTTTGCCCAATAACTGAGATTAAAAAACTGAAATGTTAGTCGACTTTTGTTGCTGACTGTACCTACGTTGGTTTGATATTTTTACAACTTTGCAATCACGAAGAAATTATATGTATACTTACTTTTCATACAACGTACTATATTACATCCAGGGTACAGAATTAGGTCATCTACAAACTTAATAAGGATCCGCCCGGTCTGTTATGAGCACGAGACTCGAGATTGTCAGCAGATTACCCGGTTCGATTACCCGGTTGACAAAGAAGCAACCAATTAGCCGGTTGAACCGGGTAAATATGGCGGAGGGTAACAAGAATGTTATAGTCGGTCGTATAGTGAAGTAGGGTGACACTGTGCTCACAATAAATAAAATTGTTAGAGAAAAATGTTTGGTACAGAAATACAAAAAAAAAAAAACCGTAGAAGGAAGAAAAGGTTGTTTATCTGTATTTTTGCATTCATTTCATTCTTCTATTATGGTACTTTTTTGGCGGCTTTAGTTTTGTTCATTTCCAACAGACTTGAAAAAAGGAGGTTCTATATTCAACCCATACGTATGTGTTTATAGAAGGAAAAACAAGTTTGTGTATCTGTCTTGATGGATAACGTTTAAGTACTTTTTTTCCCGAGAAATAAATTCTATAGGTGCAAACGGGTGGAGCGGCAAGGCAAGTGAATGTAATCTGCATTCGCGATTTATTTGCCAAAAATGTAAACAAATATGAGTTTAATTGCCATAAAAATAAAGTTGATATTTGTTTAACTTGAAATAACATTAATTTGAAACATACAAATGAATAGACTTTACTTACAAATAGATTACAATGGCGTGTTGGCTCACTAACTTAGTTTCTGGGTCTGCCATGAATCAAAATGACCAATTTACACTGAATTAAAGTAATAAGTTTGCCTAACATTGGTTTTTTGCGTTCAATAAGACAATGTTCTGGTTCTCTTATAAGAAACAAAATACAAAATTAATCAAAATAATTTAAAAACCCCCGACACAAAGAATGTAATCCGCCATTTTGTGGCGGCGGCCATCTTGGACCGATTATCATCAAACATAGCTAAGAACACTTTCGAGTAATTTTAAAAATCGGTTCATCCGTTCGGGAGCTACGATGCCACAGACAGACACACACACACACCCCGACTCGTCAAACTTATAACACCCGTCGTTTTTGCGTCGGGGGTTCGTAAAAATAATGTTTCAAACAACAATAGTGTGTACCTCGCGCCATTATTTGGATTTCTTACCCCATCCCTGGTTACCACTCAGTCAACCCCATACATCACTTTCATGTGCCCATTTTTAGTCAGTTTTATTACATATATTTCTAAAATAACGTACAAAACATAGGTAAGGTATAAGTAATATGGGCTGGTGTCCGCAACTCCACGTCAATGCGCGTATTTTGCGTACAAATATCATTATCATCATCATCATTTCAGCCGAAAGACGTCCACTGCTGGACACAGGCCTCCCCCAAAATTGTTTGCCATAATTGCCACGCTTGGCAGGCGGGTTGGCGATCGCAGTATGGTATGGTGGTGGAATGCATAGAGAACGCTGCTGCCCATTCTCCGGTACGATCCTTAGTCACCTTTTACGACACCCACGGGAAGTATGGGGTAGTGCTATTCTTTAAGTCCGGCACCACACAGACAGACACACCACACACGCGTACAAATAATATTATGAAAATGTCCTTAAAAATTCACTGTCACAACAGTCACCTTTTCATCAAGCATCTACAAAGAATTTCTTAGTCTACTGCTATGTGCGCTATTATTTTGTATTATTTATATAAAACTGAATGTCAAGATTCCTCAACTTTTACATAAACTGCAGAATGAATGTTTTAGTATAGAAAACTGAAAGTACAAAAATAATGAGAAAGATCTCTCTTTCTCATTATTTTTGTACTTTCAGTTTAATAATAATAATGATGTAAATCTCTCGATTTGCATCATTATAATAACACAGGTTTCTTCGTCTCATTGTGTAGATCGCTGCTTAAAATGTTTTCAAGATGTACGCTGCAAGTACCCTGGAATTACCTTGGTACCTTACTACTAACTAAACTCAATATTTGAAACTAGTTGTGGCCCGCTTTTTGTCTGCAATCCAGGATGATAAGCAGCCTATGTCATATAGCCCAGGACATGTTCCACCCAAATGTCAAATTTCATCCAAATCCGTACAGCTGTTTTAGCGTGAAAGCGTAACAAACAATCTAACTCAATTTCGCTATTATAATCACACTAATATTATAGAGTTATTCCGGTCTGATCCCCTGAAAACCTCGATTTCCTCATGAAAGTTTGTGAGTGTGTGTGTGTTTACATGTTTGTTACTTCTTCACGATCAAACGGCTAGACCAATTTTGATAAAATTTTGTATGGAGGTAGTTGAAACCCTGGATTAACATAGCCTACTTTTTATCCCGATATTCCCAGGGAATCGACATTTACGCGGGTGAGACCGTGAGGCGTAGCTAGTATTATATAAATAGGGTGTTTGGTAGGAGGACCGACACAATTTTCTTAGGGACAGGAAGTATCATCCGACGACGACAGAGCCAACTGCATCCGTCAGGGCACGACTAAGACGAACAAGCAGGGGATCAAGGAGGGGGGTGGAGGGGGGGATCAGGGGAATCAGATCAGAATAACTCCTGTCGATTGCCGCCGACAATATGCTGCTCGTACGAGTATATTTGAGCACTGTACTCAAATACACGAACGACACGTAGTCGGCGACTGCCGTCGACACGCGTCGGGGCCTGTTGCCAACACGCGTCACCGGTTGCAGTTGGGTATTTGTCGTCACCGCGTGTCGGTCGTGTGTATGCACGCTATGCAACCCGCGATGTATCTCAGTGAAGTATCCTTCGAAATGTGCATGCGTGTCTTTTAGCGTGCATAACCCATTTGTTTTACATGGAGGTGAAATCGAGGTAGCGAGCTAAACCACAGATTACTAAATAGTTAGGTACTACGTAACAGATACTTCACTCAGTAGAAAATTTCCAATACCTACTGCTATAATAGCCTACTACGTCGCGTCAGCAACCGCTGCATGCTAAAATATGCCTAAATGTTCAAGCGTACAGTTGTGATTGCTTCGCACCACGCGATCCCACAGCAATCGCAGGGCTGCCTCTTCGATAAAATTAAATTAACATAACTATCTGTGTCTATTTTATTGAGAACTGTGAATATGTTCTGACTATAGTTTAAAATTGTATCGTTTATAAAATATTTTTTTTATAAATTGGTGCTGACAGTGCAATATACATCTAAAACATGACATGACATGTTCATTGACAGGTAAATGGAAAAATGTTAGGTGTTTATCCCTTCTTTTACTTGATTTGCACCCATCTACTGCACATAAGGCACCTGCCGGTCGATTCTGTAAAAATCTCACCGTGAAAGCTTAGGTGAAGTGAATTTGTTTTTGCTAAGAAATTGACACTATTGACAGCTCACTCCACGCTCACTTCACCTAAGTTTTCACGGTGAGATGGTTACAGAAACGCACTGCAGACGGCATCGTAGGTGCGCGTACAAACGAATGGAACGATTAAAATTGAACAATGTGCGTACGCTTCGCTTGCGAAAACCGCACTGAATTTGGTCCGCAAACGGCCCGATACCGCTCGGCCGGGCGGTAGGTAACTATAGCGCACAAGTACATGGAGTGACGGAGGCCTGGCTAAACTATGTATGTAATTACATCTTAGGTATGTAATTACCCTAAAGCACTTAGTAATATCTATATACATACCCACACAACACATAAACAACAATTTACATCAAGAACACAACTAAAAGTACATTCCTTTGTTATTAATAAGGCGTGTTTCGAGTAAATTAAATAGGTGTTAACCTGGAGCCCCGCAATATCTACCCACTGACAAAGGTCAGGTAGTAAAAGGTCCAGGAATCCAGAATATTCTCACAATTACAGTACCCGTGTTAGGGCCCTGCTAAATTATTTACATGTCATATGCAGGCTACATACAATTTTCGATCTTGGCATGTGGGAGGTGGGTTTACAGTTGAGTGGAGGATGGTTGACAAAATGTTTGTTTTAAAAAACGAGGTGTTTTTGTATGGAGATTTTAATTGTTTTTTAGAGGTGATGTTTTGATGTTTATACCCTGTTTAGTCAATATTGATAACTTATGTCAAACCTTTTAATGTTAAGTTTTTTCTCTAGATTGTTTTTGCAATATGTAGGTATACAACAGTGAAGCAATAGTGATTAAAACACGAAGTCTGGTCGGGCAATGAACATGAAACATGACAAAAAAAAGTAATTTAAAAAATAAAAAAACCCGACTGCCAAACTGAAAAGCTACAAACAAGCCGATTTTAAATTAAATAAAAGTTGGAAGCAGGCGGGACCCATTTGAATTTGAAAATATAATAAAAATGGTATGGGTCCCGCCTGCTTCCAATTTTTATTTAATTTAAGATCGGCTTGTTTCTAGCTTTTCAGTTTGGCAGTCGGGTTTTTTTATTTTTTAAATTACTTTTTTATTTCCAGCTTTTTAGTTTACAAATATGAAAGACTAGCTTCCGCCCGCGACTCCGTCCGCGCGGATGTCGGTCTTCGCGTGGATGGTTTATTTCTCCATTTTGAGTAACTCTGATAGCTTCCGCCCGCGACTCCGTCCGCGCGGATGTCGGTCTTCGCGTAGATGGTTTATTTCTCCATTTTGAGTAACTCTGACAATGACATCCTATAAATATTATCTATTGGACCCAAATACGGCTAAGAGGCTAAGAGGCTCTATTGAGCTACTGCTGTTGAGCTCGCGTTCTGTAGTAAATATTTTTTTCATAGTAATTCCGACCTTGATAAGTAGCATGTAGCAGTAAATTACTGACAGTGACGAAAAGTTTGCAATAATAAAAAAGTGATCGTGATAATGCGACAGAAAGTTAATTGAGAGCTTCAGCATACACAACATTGTTAGTGAGCTCGTCCGGAATATGAACATGAAGATTTCTTGGACTGCTCACACGGGAAAGAGCTACGTAAAGTTGCCCGTGTGAAAAACAACTCGCGGTAAGATCTACGCCAGCAACTCCTAGGTTCTGATCTTGAGCCTTATTTATTGTCATGGCGTAACACAAAGCTACAGGAAACTGTATTCTCTTAAATTGAAATGGAAAATTATCCACTGCGGGTAATGCAATGTGTGTTCGCGGTTCTACAGAACAACGTCTATGAATAAAACTGAAAACTAAGATTTTTTTTTCTACGTATTTTTCCAGGATAAAAAGTATCCCATTTTATGCCCAGGATAATAGGTATAATTATACCAAGTTTCATCGAAATCGAACCGTTAGTTTTCACGTGATGCCTGCATATACAGACAGACAGACAGACAGACAGAGAGACAAAATTTTTTTTAATCACATATTTGGGTTTGGTATCGATCCAGCAACTCCCCCCGCTATTTATTTTTTCAATATTTTCACTGTACAGAATTGACCCTTCTACAGATTTATTATATGTATGTATAGATTTCGCAAACGATTTAGTTCTTGGTACGTGTTTTTTACGATTTGTCACTTCGAATTACTTTAAACCATATAAGTTATATATATTTTTGTAATCTCCTTTTAAAACCCTTTATTTTGATACCCCCCCATCGACAGGATCCGACAAAAAAAAATTTTTTTTGAAGACATATTGCGCCAAAAATCGGCCATTTTTTTTTTTCAATTTTGATATACCCAGTGTCACTCTCACAATTAAGACGAATCTAACGGCACCTCTCATGCTGAAATCGATCAAGCCGTTTAGGCTACAGAGCGTGCCAAAGAAATATACATACATACCTACATACACTCGAAAAACATAACCCTCCTTCTGACGCAGTCGGATAAAAAGACACGTTTCTTGCATGAAGAACCCCCTTTTACACTATTTTAATCATTTGTTGTTATAGCGGCAATAGAAATACACACTCTGTGAAAATTTCGACTGTCTACCTATTACGGTTCATGAGGTACAGCCCGCTGACAAACAGACGGACGGACAGTGGAGCTAGGAATAGGATCCCGTCACCTTTTGGGTACGGAAACCTTAAAACTGCTACTATCTAATACAACGTGATTTAGTCTTTCGTAATGGATTTTTATTAATTACCATTGCCACTATAATAAAATTATGTGAACGTATCTGAAATGAATCATTCACTAATCTAAAAATTATCACAACTTATAAAAACCCCACACAATAATTCAGTATCATTAAAACCCACATCTGCTTTATATATAAAACAAACTCGGATTAGTTACACCATTTACAACTCAAGAACGGCTGGACCGATTTTTATGATGTTTGATTTTTAGGATTTGTATCCGCCCCGATTAGCAGAATAACTATTAAAAGGTGGGAAAAATATACGAAAAAAACAAATAATGAAGATAATTCATTTCCCCATATATTTAGGCGGTACGAAGTTCGCAGAGTCAACTAGTTAACAATAATACCCTTGGCTTACATCCATAATACCGTCCTCATATGGGGACAACAAAAACTTGTCCTTTTCTGTGAGATCACACAGCGGATTGTCGCCACAATCCCATTATTTTATGGGGACTGGCACCATACGTATAATATATACGCAAATAAGTTTGCACTCAATGCATAAAGCAGTGGGTATTTGGGACAGTATGTCGATAGGTCAGACACAATGCATTCTGTTAAGGAATTTTTCTAGTTATTTGTATTATGGAGCTGGTAGATAGCGATGAAACTATTCCTAAATAAAATGATAAAAAAATCCTTTTAAAATTATGGTTAAAAAGCACTTCCTCTCTCCTTAAACATTTTAGAACAATATACTTTATGTACATAATAATATGTATTTATTGTATTATGTAAATGGTACACCACAGACTACCTACAGTATTTGTCTGTCCTTCCCTTTTTAATCCATCCAAAGGTAGTATTTAAAAGATCGCTTTTAGCGATAACACCGTCCATTGTGTCACCCTTTGTACAGTTTCTATATTTATGTCTGTAATTTATATGGTGTACATAATGAAGAGTATTCTATTCTATGAATAAAAGGTAGAACAATTTACTTGAAATTATTTATGTATAGGAGCAGCTGTGGTGGCCAATAATAACGGCTGCGACTTGAGTTGTAGATCGTAGGTTCGAACCCAGACAGGCGCTTTACTTTGTGTAAATTATTTCTTCACCACTGCTCTCAAAACGGTGAAGGATAAACATCGTGAGGAAACCAGTATGTCCTAGAACAAAATTTTTGAAGGCATGTGACATCTAATCTAACCTGCATTGGGCCCGCGTGGTGGATTACGGCCCACATGGCCAAATTTTAAATCAAATAATGAACAAAGTGCGGTGTGCCACCCCAAGTTGCACCAAACGGGAGTCCTGATAAGATTGTATCAGGCAAATATACCTGAAGCTGATATTCACACATACACACATGCTATGTATGTATAGCATAATCATACATAGCATGTTGTGTTGGGACATAGGCCTCCTCTCAGTAACAAAGAGTGGGTTGGGTCGTAATAAACTGGCGCGGGTTGGTACATAATTATCACATGTCTTCGAATTTTTGGTTCAAGGACATGCTGGTTTCCTCACGATGTTTTCCTTCACCGTTTTCAGAGCAGTGGTGATGAAATAATTTACACAAAGTGAAACACCTGTCTAGGTCTGAACTTTGAACCTACGACCGTAACCCTGGGCCACCACAACTCTCACCAAACAAAGACCTTCCTAAAATAGAACAAAAGAAACAAAACGTTTTCACATGTCATAAAATACCAAGAAAAACAACAATAGCCAACATTTACTTTATGTTAGCGTCCATCTTATTGGATGACCTCCGTGGGTAGCAAGATGTAGGGAATTACATCAATCCAATTTGAGGAACGGCTCGCATTACCAACATTCCGAGATCTAGAAATTAGGGAGGAGTGTGTGTTGGAGACGGTAGCGGAGGCAATAAGAGGAGCGGTTTATGACATCATCTCTGTCATCTGAAGACATCTGTCACGCATACATCGATGTAACGCCTAGAGTGACTGTGACCAGCCAGTGTCACTTTTATCCGACCTTTTCGGTGATTCCAGTAACTTCGTTACGAAACTACACGGCGCCACTTGCTGCGTTAAGGGGCTTACATGACCTAAAGCGCGGTCACTGTCGGACTGTATAGAAAAGAAAGAAAAGCCCGATGACACAACGCTGGTAATTTATTGCAAAATTTGAAGCAATTATATAATTACTAAAAATCTATTGTTTGGACTAAAAAATTAAAAGACTAGTACAGTCAGCGTCAGAAAAATAGAACCCCCCAAGACTTAAAGATTATCGCCCGAGCACGCTCGGGCCCGCCGTCGCCGCGTCGCTCGTCGCTCGAGCGGCGGCGGGCGCGTCACGTGACCCTTGAGCAGCTCCCTCCCCCGTCGTCGCACCCATCTCTCCCCGAGCGCATCCACCGATCCGCCTCAAATATTACTTGCAAGTTTTCAATAATTTCATATGGTATTTTTTCGGCTTCCTTCTGGCCCCTTCTGGCCGAACCGTAATACCAAGAATAACTTACAAAAAGACACTGCGCGCGATTAAGATACGTCACTGTCTGCAATTAACTAAAAGATAATGAGATATGGGCTAACGGTAAGATTTACGTTGTACTTATACAAATATACCTATTTATTGATGCAATCATGTTGCATTATTACTTACAAGTTGGATTTTTTTATGTATTTCTAATATTATTATTTTCATTACAGAGATAAACAGTTCGTAGGTGGATACAAAGGTATCAAGCGACGGGTGATGTGAAATTTGATCGCCAAGGCCAGAGTAAATACAAATGGAGCGACAACGTAATATTGTGAAAGTTCACTCAGGCCGTTTCAAAACTACGCGTTCAAGTGCAGGACTTCAAGAAGTGATAGACAGTGACATCCTCTCCGTTATTAATAGGCAATTTACTCGGCGCATTGATTGTGTAACTTATCTGATAAAATTGCATTTTGACATATATGAGCAAGTGTTAATAATTCTCAATATTTGTGGGATCATTATCTCGTAGTTAATCAAAAACAAACAACATTTATAATTATCAATCCAGTTATTCTTGTTTACAAGTAGTCTTGTAATGTGTTAACGATGCACCATCTGATCTCACATATTTTTCTAATGTTGTGTTAAATATGGCTTATCAGAAAATTGTGATAAAAGAGAAAAATGTATATTATTATACTATTATAGTATAGCATGTTGGTTCTTTCTTTGTAATTCACAGACACAAATCACAACATTACATTTTTATTACCAGGCTTTTTTCCGATAAGATCATACAGAGTAACTTGTAGAGGCAGAAATGTATACGTCAAATTCATTGTAATTGAGCACTGTATTATAAAATATGTCAGACAAAGACTGCGCGTTCCAAGCATCGAATTACTAATAGATTCCATCATATTATGAAAACGGATTTCAGACTATCGAGATCAGCTTTGGTTTTAAAAGCTATATTCGCAGTATTGCTGCCCATCATTGGTGGTACTCACCAATAGCAATAGGTACTACTTGTACTATTTATTCTGTAGCAATACTAGTATTGGAATTTCACCTTTCAAACTTTTATACTCAAAAAACTCAAAAGCATTTATTTCAGTTAAACCATTAACAGGATTTATTCAGGTCTGATCCCATGAACCCCCCCTACACCCCGCCCCCTCAATCCCCTGCTAGTTCGTCTTCTGTTTTAATCTCTGTCTTATCCACTTTATCTAGGTTTACCTACTCTTTTTGACAGGTAAGTACAGTCAAGAGAAAATAAAAGTTTCATGATTTACAAATTTTTTTTTTTTTTTTAAAGCACTTTTGAATTGTCAAGAAGTTGGTCAGTCAGAAAATATGAAGTTAGTTAATATGAAGCTACCTAGAATAAGTCTTATCCTAAGAATTAATTTTGCATTTTTGACAGTTTTTCCATACTAGAACTTTTAGACGTCAATTTTATTCCACAGATAAATAACGGACTTTGGTAAAATCAGCCCTAAGTATGTAAATAAAGTGCACGTAAAAGTTTGCCTATTTTGATTAAGACCTTGGACAGTCATTTCAATTTGCAACATGCTTTTCCCTATATACATATGTACCGGTTATCTATGAGGATTTCGACGAAAAAAAAAACCTTCCGTCTTACATAAAAATCGCTGCCCTCTCATAACAAACACGGGTCTTCAAAACATTGAGCCGTCGGAATAAAAATGAAATGTTACGCAGTAAAATCTAAGATGGCGGCCTATAGTCCGCGAGCGGTGACAATGCGCGCCCCTCAAATAAAATTGAGACATTCCGGCTCTTCTCCTGTTTCATTCCAATTCGGCTCTTGAAAAAAATCTGGAGTTACAAGAGTATGTTTGACTTCATTATTATCATGAGCCCTTAAAGATTTAGGTACAGCTGGATATACAACGTGGATGGACGTAGAATGGCTTCTAGCAACTGGATGAGAGTTGCCAAAAATCGATGTGAATGGAGTGCAATAGGAGAGGCATGAGGCCTATGTCCAGCAGTGGACTGTTGTAGGCTGATGATGATGATACAATATGGACACAACAATATGACAATGAATGAAAATACTGGCAATACTACTGCATAGGGGTATTCCCGAGTGAGGGGAAGCAGCAACAGCATTCTGAAGGTGTTTGCAGATAGGCTGGATGGGGAGGTTTACCAAGCTACATGTTGGCAACAAAGCTCGTTAAACCTTCCTGTGATTGTGATTGTCTTTTTTCTTTTTTAGGGTTCCTGCGTGTTACTAATATAGTTTAAGTAAGACGGTATACGGGGAGTATTACATCTTACTTAAACTATATTAACAACACCCCATAGGGTATTACATGTTACTTACTTAGGACGCTGACAGCCGCACACTTGCATAGTTAGGTTTCAAGGGAACCCCTTTACAGTCTCCCCGGAGATGTGATCTAACAGGCGTTGCACAGAGGGGGTTTCGGATATCTCATTGGAGAGGTTACTCTGCCCCTTTAATGTGCAGATGGTAACCACCGCGCACGGGTGATAATAATCCCACACGTCTAACCCTTCCCTGTATTTACATTCCAGAAATATGTCAATTTGTCCGTAAGCATCACGAGTTATACACAAAACGCGAAGACATCCAATCACAGTACACACTTAGGCACCGATCTAGGTTATGCATTCCAATATCCGAGCTAAGAATTCATTCTACAAGTCCCTACGTAATGTCTATAAAAATATATAACAAAAAACTACCTGACTTAATAATCATATAATTTATATGAATGTTTAAAATATTATATTAAAGATACGATAATTATTAATAAAAAATATAACAAAAATAATAATTAAATAATTATCTCCTAAAACAGGGCTTCCTCTCTCCTACCCTTTTGCTGTGCCCTACAGGGTCCATTATGATCTAAATTATATACTACCTAAGTACACATTATGGTAAAGCAATAAAGATATTGAGTATTGGAAGGTGTCAATAATAGCGTGAAATTGAAAACATGCGACAAATCGAAATAGGAGATTGTATACTTATCATTATGAACAACTTTTACTATGGGACCAAACCTGAAATCGCGAAAACAAAATCAGGAGTTTCTTACATTAATGTTCGCATAACTCGTCAAAATGTAGGGAACAGCTGATTTTTTTCGCGATTGCGTCTTGCGTCGCATGTTTTCAATTTCAACCTGTATACGACAATCACCATAATTATCATGTCAGCCGATAGGCCTTGCACATAGCTACAACGGACGGGTGGTTTCGGTAAGGCTGAAAGATTCTCCAATCATAACCGCGAACCGGAACGTACAGCGTGGTTAAGCCCCGTACAAATTGGAACGACGATTCAATGAAGAAAGAACATTAAACCTCGGGAACTTGGATAAATGTCGAGACCCTTCCATGTGTCCCTCCGAAAAGCGCGTTTGTCCCTGTCATTCATGAATCTTCAACAATCGTTACATCAGGAGCCCAAAAGTCTAGCAACCAGTCTTACCAAGGGGTATCGTCTTACCCAGTAACTGTGTTGTGGACGTCAGACAGGCAGTCACTTCATGTAAACTACTGGTGTCCAGCTGCACCCGGTTTGACTGAAAGCCGAACCCAACTATCTTGGGCAAAGGCTTGAATATTGAACTTATATATTAATCTAGAATTTCAAAATGTTTTATGTGAAAAACTGGCTGAATAATTTAATCTTAAAGTTTTGTACATGAAATTAGACTGCTCTTAAGAGCCTCTTTACTTGAAATTATTCCCATAAACGAGGCGCTTATAACTCGAGTATTGAGAGGTCGGCTAAAAGTTTTTTGTGCTTGTTTTGTCAAGGTCCTATTTGTCCTGAGTCCTTTATGAATTTAGGTTACCTATCTAAGTACTGTCGGATTAAGTAAAGCATAGTTGAAATCATTAGTCAAATAAAAAAAAAACCATACTAATATTATACATTCGAAAGTAACTCTGTCCGTCTGTCTGTCTGTATGTTACGTTTTCACGCTTAAACCAGTGAAATTATTTCGATAAAATTTGGCAGAGAGATAGATTGCATCCCGGGGAAGAACATACAATAGTTTTTATGAACTACCTCGCAGGCGAAGCAAGCCGCGGGCGGAAGCTAGTAAAGTAGTAAATATTATAGGCGTAAGGGGTTCCAACTAACATCTTTTGGGACTCAAGCCTACCTCACCTGCATGTAGTGCACCCTGCAAGAAAATAAACGAGGCTGGCATCATGCCAACACGTACTGGACCAGCATGGTGGGTTACGGTCCAATCTCCCCAATGCTGCAATGGATAGAGGAATAAGAAGACGGTTGTGCTGGCATGGACGGCGCAGCTCTGGGTCAAGGGAACTAAGAATCTCCGAGTGAGATTGACTAACTGTCAAACGACCATGACACATTATATAGTGCATGATGACCGCTGGGCAAAAGCCTCCACACAATGGGTGCCTGAAGATGCACGGCGTCGCCGAGTCCGGCCCAGAAAAAGATGGTGAGATGGTCTGGACGCGTACCGCGAGGTCTGGTTCAAGGTGGCGCAGGAAAAGAGTTCCTGGAAGGATTTGGGGGAGGACTTTGCCCAACAGTGGGACAATATAGGCAAAAAAAAAACTTAAATGGGCACTTATGAAACGTCAGAGGGTGTACGGTTCCAATTGGTCGTTTCCTATGGAGAAGAGCTTGCAAGAAACTCCAGGGTTCGCTTTAAAAAAAAAATGCTTTTTTAATGTTGTTGTAGCCATAGACACCTAGCTCATAATATACATCCATAACGGTCGATCACTACTGGGCGGTGTGTGTACCATAGTTGCACCAAATGGGAGTCCAGCTGAGCATATACCAGGTACAATGCCTGATGCTGGTATTCTGCTGCATCCCGTTAGTGACACACGGATGTTGAGAAGACACATCTGAGTTTTAATAAAATGGTACAGTCGGTGGCCAACATTATCTGACCCACTTGAGAGTGATAGCGAATTTGAACCTTATCGTGAACATTTGGAATACCCCGTGCAAGCATTTCGATAAATAATGTTGTTAAGCGATTTTAATAATTATGTTGTTGTTGTTAAGGTTGAAAGGCTAATAAGTTTCACGACTACTAAAGAAAAACCAAGGCGAGGGTGGATGGATAAAAATAAAATATCGCGCATCAGTAACATTTTAAAGTTGTCCACGGTTAATAGCTAAATTTCGTGATTCATTTTAATAGCTGGTTGTGATTGTGCGATAATGAACTTTATGAAAATATACGATATGGTTCAAATTCTTTAGAATATTGCTTCTATCATCCCAACTAAGGTCAATTTTCAAAACATATTACTACAGTTTACTTGGTCTCGTGGTCAATTAGGCAGGTCGATAGTAGTCGGTGTCTGCGTTCGAAACCAGGAAAAACCTAACTAAGCTTTTTGTAGCAATGTTTTGTTTTTAATTATTATCTTTTTTTCACTTTTTTTAACGAACGAAATCGAGAAATATCTTTTAAATGGGCAGTTTGTATAGGAATGAAACAAAATCATTGCAAGTAATAAAAATGTTTATTATTTCATTAAAATATGTACATAAGTCAGATAAAGTAAGTAAATGCTCATAGTTCAAAATTATTACATAATATAATATCATATTCAAACCTAACCATTAATAAACGTTTAAAAAAGTCATGCTAATGCTTGGAAGTTTATTATCGAGAAAACATTGATGTATAAATGCGAGAAAATGAACGAATTTGTGAAATGTTTTACAGATTTATAGCTAAGTATAATTATGTAGTGAATCAACATGTTATTTAAACAGAAAAATGCATTTCCATTTATAACAATAACATCTCCACAGAATCTGCAACTTTTAATCGTTTAGCATTCATTCAATTGAGCATTTACTTAAATAATGTGTTTCAAAATACTTATAAGTAGATTATTTAGTAGCAGAGTGGCGCACCGTCTCCTTCTATAACTTGCTGTAAGTGGCTACGCATACCGCAAACCATGTTCCAACACACTTCTTTTCCTCTCATGTGCTCATATGTCGATGATACGATCTCAGACAAATTGTTTTTATTTCGCACTTTGGATGTGTCCCAATTTAAAATCATTTGACCCCATAGATTTTCTATAGGGTTCAAATCGGGAGTTTTAGATGGCCAGTAAATGACAGTTACACCTTCTTGAGCAGCTAACCAATTCTTCACAATGCCAGCACGGTGGATGGAGCAGTTATCTTGCACGAAGTAAATATCTGTATTTGGATAGGCAATTCGCAAAGTCGGTAGCAGGACGTCACGCAGAATCTCCAAATACTGAATACTATTAAATCGATCACCAACTTCTAGCAATTCATCAGCTCCCATAGACGACATTCAGCCAGCAATGTTTTGTATAGTCATTATTTTACGACATGACTCCACCGGATATCTATGATTACACCAAATTCATTAAAAATACTTTTCACGATTTACGTCAAACGTTTTAGAAATGTTTGTGCGCAGTCACTGTTTAGGCGTAGGTAGACTGACTTATGCCACTTAGATCAATTTAGTATCCATCTACCCCACAAAGTAAACTTTTACTTCGTCCTACTCATTTGTTTTTTTAATTTACCCACTTGTTTTCCAGACAAGTTGTTAGGCAAAAATCATATTGGTCGTTCTTTAATAATGCAAGAAATAAGTATTGTAGAAATCATGAATAAAAACAAATAAAAAAGAAATTGATAATAGATGGATCGTGTTTTCGAACCCATATGTTGTTCGTCGCCAATCCAGCATCGAACCGCGAAGCCACAATGACTTGTTGAGAATACGCGAAATTGAAGATTGTGTATTAAGTAAGTATTGCCGTGTTACTTAAAAGCTTTTCAACTTTAACGACAAGAAGATAATGATTAAAATGGCTTAACAAGATATGCCGGGTGAGTCAGGCAATGTTGGGTGGGTCAGATAATGTTGGTCACCGACTGTACCTACATAGTGCGGCATGTATATTATAAAGGTAGTAAGTACCCACAATCGACATGCTTTTAAAACCGACAGAAAGAAAGATTTTGAAATTTCAAACTTATTAAATACTTCTTGTGTAGTGTCTACTGGATTACTTGAGTATCACAGTATAGGTAACAATATGTTAATGACTAGTTTATGTTTTTAAGCGTGTCTGTGTACGAGTTTACATGTTGGTGTACTCGTATAAGCATATATTGCTATGTTATGGTTTTATAATAACTATGTACAGTGAGTATAGCGTAATTTGCTTATATATTTTCTATCGTAATAGCAATGTTAAATGTGTTTCGTTTTATCCCCACTATGTTGGGATCGGCTTTCTGTCTAACCAAATGCAGCTGGATACCAGTACCATAGTCCTAAAAACAAAAACCATAAAATTCAGATGCTTCAAAAAAATCCAACCACCCCTGCTAAGGGGATAAGCGAAAAAGAGCAAGATAAAAAAGAAAATCTTGGACAATCGTCAGCAATAAAAGAGAATTGAGACATCTCCTTAATTCCTTCAACATTAACAGGCCCTTGTAGAATGAAGGCATAGAAATTGATACTGTAAATTTAAACATTCCTTTTGTTTTAAAGGAAAAAGGCCAAGATTAAGTTCGGATGATATTAGCTTTTTAGATAGGAAATTGGAATTGGCCCTTTGTAAGGACTTTAGACCCTAAGGGTCGTCGTCCACGACGCTACTCAAAAGTAAAGATCTATCCATACACTGCCGTCCACTAACTAAAAGGCCGTTAAGCCACAGTTGGTCGTTTTTCACTTTCGGCTTTCAAGTGATGGAATCATCAAAAATGATGTTACTTAACGGCCCAAAAGATCTTCATATCTTTAGAACTATTTATATTATAATAATGTTTCTTAGACAGAAAGATAGAGAATTTTGAAATCTGTCACATTCTATTAAAACGTGAAAATTGACCATTTGAGGGTTTAACGGCTTTCTAGTTAAAGGACGGCAGCACATATCAGGAGGTAGTTTCAGCCGAAGTTGCGGTTGACCCCTACACCATAAGGACATAAAATTAATTGGGGGCCCTGCCAAAGAATGAATAACGATTTGATATTTGTCCCTACTGCCAATGTGCTTCAGTCTGTCCAAAAAAAAAAATTAATTGGGTGTAGGGTTTATTCCGAAGATTCGAATTACTTTTGGACGAGGTCGAATCTTTGTTGACGGACTTAGAGAGTATGCGTGACAGGGCCGTGGCACACACAGGGCCAGGTACTAAAGCTCCATCGCTAGTCCTGACACGGACGTGTGTGAACGAGTTTACATAAAATGAACACACCAATATTTTTTTGAGCCCCTGACGGAGCACGGTCCGTCCTCGTCTCGAGTACCACTAAGGCCACTTTGGCAGAATCATAAAAGGATAACTTTATGGATCATAATGGAGAGTTAACTGTTAAGTTAATCGTATCAAATCCCATTGGTGAAGGATTTTTCATTTTTTTTTTGATATGCTAAAATACCAATCAATCAAATCTCTTTGATTATTTATACCTACGTAGTGCAGCGAAAAAAAGAAAAATACGGATTGGACTATCTTCGTCATATTATAGGTAATACGGGCTGATTTCCGCAACTCCACGTCAATGCGCGTATTTTGCGTATTACATATTATAATTCATAATGTTATCCTTTTATGATTCTGCCAAAGAGGCCTTTTTAGGCCCCCTGATGTGTGTCGATAGAACTTTACAAGTTTTTAACTTAACCCCTCGTATGTCGGAATTATTATACAGACACAATTAAAAAGCCATTGTGTCTCGCGTAGATCTACGTTCCGGCATACTAAGGGTTAAATCACCAATGAGTAGCTAGAATGTCACTATACTTAAATGGCGGGTCTACACTTTCCGTCCTCATCATCAGCCCCACTTCCCACTTTCAGGACACAGGTCTCCTCTCGGTGAGAGGGAGTGGCCCCGTTATCCACTACGCGGGCCCAGTGCGGGTTGGTAGATGTCACGTCTTAGAACTTTTGTCTAGGACATGCCGGTTTCCTCACGATGTTTTCCTTCACCATTTTGAGAGCAGTGGTGAGGAAATAATTTACACAAAGTAAAACGCCTGTTTGGGTTCGAACGGACGACCTACTCGTAAGTCGCAGCCGTTATCACCAGCCCGCCATTGCTCACGACATTCACGACACTCACAACGCGACTTACTAACGCGTTATTACCTAGTTTGTGATAGGTTGCGTCGTGTACTGACCGCCATTGAATTACTAGTGATGTGACACTACCTACTCATTGATGATTTCAGTTCGTAAAAAGTTACTTTTGCATAGTGTCGTGGTCTCGTGGACGACGGGCCTTATGATGAACGATTTTGGAAAAAGAAATGTGAAATAATGAAATGGTAAGTGCTACTTTGTGGGTAATTTGTTATATTGCTCCTTAAAATGGTATAGTTAAAGTTTCTTTTTGTAGAAATACGGGCTCCTCGTAATAGAGTTTACCAGTAAAATTGACTACACTATACCAAAGTTCGTTTTTGCCTAGTAACATCGCTGTGTTCCAGTAAGATGGGCATTCATGCCTGTAAAATTACAGCCACGGGAGATGTTTCGACTTTGTTGTCAGCAACGCATTACAAGTCCTTTGATGTTCGTGCCCAGACTGAGAAAATGGTTACTTACTTAAAAGTTATATTAGAATATTTTCAGAACAACGTAACAGTACAACAACGTCAACGCCATAACGTTAATATACTGTTGCTTACAGTCGTAAATGTACAGTCAAGGAATCAATTAGGTATGTTGTGCACCTTACCCCTTAGTCTGCCGGAACGTAGATCTACGCGAGACACAATGGCTTTTTAATTGTGTCTGTAATTACGGCACACAAGCGGTTAATGTAAATTTTTACTTGCAACCATTGATTTATTGTAACTTATTTTTCCGACAGTGTCATTGCCAATGCCAACATGTTGAAGGAAAATGTCTGTTTGAAAAGTGACACATGGAAAATGAATATTGCTCAACATTATCTCTCCTAGACCGCACCTAAAGTGTCAATAGCTACAAACATACTCACCAATCGTATGATATCTATATGTGCATTTTTCACACTGCTCTTCTCAATAACTTGCCCATGTAGGTAAGACTATTTTTTTTTTCCAATATAGAAAATACATGGAATTGCCAGTTCTCAGTGCACGAGTTTAAAACTCTTTTTTGTATGACGTTATACAAAAAACGTCAAAACCACAGCTCAGCTTAGAAGCTTAGAACAAAATCGTTCACTAGGCGGGTACAGTGGGCTAGAAAAGCGTTGTATTTTTGTGAGGTCTGAATCGTTTTAGTTCATTCGTTCAGTGTCGTGTCTAATGGATTGTGAGTGGAGGCGCTCGCGTGTGCGGATCTGTCTGTATTTCTGATTTTGGTACAAGTTACAAGAATTTAGCGGATAACAACAAACAATAACTTCGTTTAAGGCTTTGACTGCCAACGCGGTCACCGGTGACCGCGAACAATAGATTTTCTATTGTGTCTGCTGTCTGACGTTCAACGTGTTAAATGTGCACACGTTCAAACACAATCCAAAGGTTTTGAAGGAAATTCCTAATTCATTGCTTTCAAAGATTTGAAATGCGTCTACTCAACAGCATAAAAGACGCAATGAACGTGCTTAAACTGTCAAAATTAAAACTCTGCCATCGTTTGCCATTGGATGTAATGTATGTTACGTAATTATCCTGCTGGTTCCAAAGGCATTCCTTTAATTATCTTCTAATAGTTAGAAGGGCACGAAAAAAGTCATTTTGATGACAAAAAAAGTAATTATTGACATGCCTACTTAGCAGACTGATTTTTCTAGAGAAAATAAACGAATATTATAGGAAGAGGTATTGTCGAGACAATCCACAAAGTTTACCGTAACTTCTTATATTACCTTATTCAGAAATAGAGTATGAGTGCAATATATCAAACATATGAGCCCTTTCGTAGATTCCGGGAAAGACCTGAGTCAGGACTTATTTCAAACTAGAATTTTAAACACAATCCACCGTGATACGCTTCATCTCATCCCTTAAATCCCACCACTAAGTTTGCAATGCCCTACTAAACACTTGCCAACTTCTTCGAGCACCCAGCTCAATCTCTATCACAACCCAACACATACCATTTTCGCTTAACCCAGCGTCAAATGCAGTTTGTAATCGCTGCATTATCTAGTTCTTAAATACGATGAAAATGCCTTGTTGGGCACAAAATTCCGTTAGGAAACTAACAAGCTGAGTCAGCGTTTTATATAAATAAGGGAGTGAATATGCTTATTCAAGCAGAAAAATATGGGTATGATTTTTTGTTTCTAGGTAAAGAATTGTGTGAACTGCGGGTGGGATGAATCATTCGTCTAGGGCATATATGGGCAACGCCCGGCCCGAACCGGCTTTTGATCCGGCTCGCGAAATATTTTAAAATCGCGCGTGGAAAAAGAATAATACCTATTCATTCTCAGTTCACACCAACAAAAAAGAAAGATAGATAGATATAGATTCTTTCAGGTAGATTTAAACCTAACGCGAAAAAACTGATACTATCATGATAGATGCTGTCCACTGCTTGTTTTGCGCGCCTTTGTAATATAAGATAGCGTTGTCTACAAGCAATGTATAACTGAATGTTGTAGGTCACAATTGTATCGCAACTTACTCGTCTATTATCTCCCTCTTATGAACCTATGGCCCGTGATCTATGGTTTAAGGTCACGCATCAAACAGGAAAGGGATCGGCACCGTATCAACTCGAGCCGTTCAGTATTCTTTGTATGAAACTCCCTACTGCAACGCACACTAATCGGAATCGTAACGTAATCGCCTCGCCTTGGGACAAGCTCACGAACCGCGGTGCGGTACGTTACGGCTCGTGGTCTCCGCACTTACGTCTCTCCGTACCCGAGCTTACGTTTCTTCGTCCACGGCAAGCGTGGACGAAGAAACGTAAGCTCTCACTCCTCCGGCCTGCCTGCTGCACCATCAACCAGCGGTCGGCGAGCCGTAAGCGCTTCGTAGCCTAGCCGAAGCCGAGTCGACGTATCGGAGCTGCTGATTCGCTTTGGTTACGTGCTTACGTTAGGTTGACGCCTGTTTGACGGCGAGGCGAAAGGCAATACGGTGCCGATCTTTTTCCGATTTGATACGTGTGCTATGACCTTTAGCCCGCATCTTTCCAAAAGTTGCCCATCCGTGGTCTAGAGGCAAACCCATGGAATTACCCGACTCCATTGAAAAGATTGTAACATTTCTTTACGTATGTATTTTAGAGATGTATTTGTGTGGCCAAGTTATATACATTTCATCAGGTCCGCCACTTCATGATAAATGATTTTATTTCTGTAAGTTGGTTTATACAAACACTTTTATTACGTCAATCACAATTATTTCATAAACTAGATGAGGTCGGCGTTTCCTGTCTGACTACTTTGAGAAGAAAGGCCGAAACAAACTAAAAAGTCACAATCTCTTGTCGACAAAGTCCAGACATAATCTTGGTAAGATCATGTGAATACCATGTAGATTTGTGTCTGAAATAGTATTCTGAGGAAAGTACGAAAGTCAGTGTCTGTGTGGTGCCGCCGGACTTAAAGAATAGCACCACCCCATACTTCCCGTGGGTGTCGTAAAAGGCGACTAAGGGAGACCGGAGAATGGGCAGCAGCGTTCTCTATGCATTACACCATCATACCATACTGCGATCGCCAACCCGCCTGCCAAGCGTGGCGATTATGGCAAACCCCCCCCCCCCTTTTGGGGGAGGCCTATGTCCAGCAGTGGACGTCTTTCGGCTGAAATGATGATGATGATGACGAAAGTCAGTAGCTTTAATGAAGATTAAATCTTTCAAAGAAAAGTTATGTGCTTAATCAAAGTGCACAATCAGCCTATAATGTTCCCACTGCTGGGACACTGGCCTCCTCCCTTCAAGAGTGTGCTGTAATCTACCACGCGGGCCCAGTGCGGGTTGGTCAATATTTTGCTTTTATTTTTGATAACGCCTCCTTACTTGTAAACATAGATGTCGCATGTCTTCGATTTTTTGTTCTAAGACATGCTATTTTCCTTCACCGTTTTGAGAGCAGGGGCCTTTTTAGGCAATAGGCCACTTTGGAGAATCATAAAAGGATAACATTCTGAATCGTAATATGGCGAAAACAGTCCGTGTTTTTCTTTTTTTCGCTGCACTACTTAGGTATAATCAAAGAGATTGGGATTGGATTTGGATTGGATTGATTGGTATTTTAGTACAGACAAAAAAAATTATTGAAAAATGCTTCACCAATGGGATTTGATACGATCAACTTTACGGTTAACTGTCCATTATGATATCCCTTTTATAAGTGGCCTGTTTAAGCCACCATGATGAAATTATTTACCAAAAGTAAAGAATCTGCCTGGGTTCGAACACACGACCTCGTAAGTTGAGGTCGTTACGGCTGCGCCACCACTGCTCCCGCTCAATAAAAGTATATGTCTGTTATTATTCCTATAATTTATCTTAGAGCTCTGCCAATATGCAGTTAAATAACATAGACTTACTCAGATATCAGATATAATATTACAATAAATGTACTAATATATAATCCACGGTTCGTTCCCTTTTTCTCAAAAAACACTCCCCCCATTTCGGTTGAAATTAAAGTTTATTATCATTAGCATAACCTAAAAAAACAGCCAAAATTGCCCATAAAATATCCTTTTTATTTTTTACAACCTTTCTTTTTTCGCGGCTGCAGATATAAAAATGAAAGCAAGTAATGTAAAACCTACTTTGTTTTTAAATATATGCTGGGTCTCCTTGATCCCAACTTTTTGTGTGTTCTTGTCAAGGTAGAAATTTTGCTAATGTTTTATCTAACTAATGTGCTGGCACGGTAGCATGGAGAATAGAAGGAAAGAAAACTAACACATATGAGGCGAAAGTTGAAAAAGTGTCCAACTTTATGCAGTAAATAACAGTTCAAAAACCCTCCACAATGGCGCTAGCGTAGGCAAAGGGTTCTGGTATGGATATAGCAGTTGTTGACGAATTGAAGTATGCAGAGTTAGAAAATGTAATATTTTTAGTGACTACCTAGAGTAGTTAGTGACAGCCCAGTATACCAAACCTCAACTATGTATGTCGTCGTCGTCGTCGTTTCAGCCGATAGACGTCCACTGCTGCGTCCAGCAGTGGACGTCTATCGGCCTCCCCCAATTTTGGGAGGGTTTGCCATAATCGCCACGCTTGGCAGGCGGGTTGGCGATCGCAGTATGGTATGGTGGTGGAATGCATAGAGAACGCTGCTGCCCATTCTCCGGTATGCCCCTTAGTCGCCTTTTACGGCACCCACGGGAAGTATGGGGTGGTGCTATTCTTTAAGTCCGGCACCACACAGACAACTATGTATGTAGTTCAAAATAATTTTGTAAACATAGCCTAATAGCTGACAGTTTACCCTGCTGCTAATTTGGCGCCAACCTAACATACTCAGTTTGACGGACACTTTTTCACAACAGAGTAAGTTCTCCTTACTTCTATTCTTCATGCACTTGTATATGCTGCCATATGATAGGCATTATTAAATGCGTGATTCTTAAAGTATTGTTACGGGCTTCGGGTTCGTGACAATAAAAACTGCCGATTTAATAACCAAAAAATTACAGTTTAATCAACTCAACTAATATCGACTCAAAGACACTAATTATAAAACACAATTATTGCACTACTGATCGCTCTAAGTCGCACTTGAAGATCGCTTCGATGGTCGTGGCGTATCCCGACCTTATAAAGTGCCGCAGATAGTTCTAGAACCTTCCATTGTAGAAACATCTAGAATGTTCGAGTAGGTACATACCGACCCCGACTGACCAAATGTCGATAGTTCGAGAAAGTTCTAGAAAGTTCTCGCATCGAAATTTCTAGAAGGATCTTGACTACTAGTTCCGCTACTCAATACTAGATGGCGCTAGTGGTAACTAATGTCACTATGTACCACGCATTAATTATGGCACGCAACACTATCTTTACATCCTTTTCGGTTTTGTTTCCAGTTAGCCCGGCACGTGCACCCAATGTAACGCGCTTTCAATCACAATACGAGGGTTTTGAAAGAAATTCTATTACTTCATAGGTTTGAAAAATTCGACTGCTCAACTATAAAGCTATGATCGTGGTTGAACTGTTAAAATGAAAGGCATTGCGGTCGATTTATAATTTTAGTGGGTTATGCATTACCCTGAACTTGGATGAGGTTTTCACCATAATTTAGAAAATTGATCCCGAAAGGCGTATTGAAATAACACATCACACTATTATTATCAAGGCGAAAATTTGTATGTGTGTTTATATGTTTGTTACTTCTTCACGCTCAAACGGATGGACCAATTTTATTAAAATTTTGTATAGGATTTGGAGGTAGCTGACACCCTGGATTAACATATAGGCTACTTTTTATCCCGATATTCCCACGGGATCGACATTTACGCGGGTGAAACCGCGGGGCGCAGCTAGTTAATAATAAAATCAACATCGACTTCGCAAAAAAAAAATCGGTGTTTTGTCAAGAGTAAAAAAAAACGGGCGAATCAAGGGCGGAGCGCTAGTATAAAATTAATTAACTTAGAAACCTTATTAAAAAGTAAGGATTCATTAAAATCATGTTCCATTTATGTAAACGCTAAGTCGAAAATCGCATTTCTAAGCTCCCTTCAATAATAAATTTTTCAATCAAATCGTTCAGATCACCCCAGTGCATTTGGCAAACGCAATCTGTTAGAAGACATTGTGTAAAGAAACTGTGAGGTTGGTGTCCTCAGGTCGTAGAGGTCAGAACCCTGACCCCGCTGGTGTTCTGTTCCTTTTTTCTAGTAATTACTAGCAGCGCTAATGAGAAAAGCAGGTAAAAAGATGCAGAAGGTTCAAATTGAACAAAAATTAATAGCGCGGCTTAGTCTTTCTTATTTTAACTAAATAAATTTACCTTTTTGTGTTTAGCTTCAACTACTTGAGAACGCTGTAAGAATCTAGTAATTATGTAAACTGGAAGGGAACTGTCTCCTGAGATACAGGCTAACAACCTAGTTCAGGAGGCAGTGCGCTTATGTAACTGTGTACCTACTTACTTTGTTTTAAATAAAGCATTATTATTATTATTTACATTCATGAATTATTGTTTGAGATACATGGATTTTCTTCTTGAACTCACTTATCTTTACACGAGTACTAGCTTTTTCTTCGGCTCTCTTTATTTGGCTTCTCCCACGTGTATGTCAGGAATTATCCCACGGGAATTTACTACCGGGATAAAAAGTGCCCAACTAGGGGAATAATTCCGTAATAGATTGTTTTCAAATAACTCTATGGGTTTACGCAGCGCAGTCTTTATGAATTTTTCTATGAATCTTTAAAAATCGTCATCATATTTCAGCTAATTTACTTAAAACCTTAATTAATTATATACCTTCCTCATGAATCATTCCGTTCATTGTTGAAAATCGTATGAAAATCCGTTCGGTAGTTTTTGAGTTCATCGCGGCCAGGTAAATAGCCACCAACGATTTTGCAATTTTTTCGAGTGATTTACAATTTACAAGTTCAACTGCACCTAGAGAAAACCTTTCATCAACATAATATTGTTGACCTACTGATTATCCTATACTGTAACAGAACTCATGTATTTTTTTGCTATTGAAGTCCTAACCTTAATGGTAGGTATTGGGAAAAATATTTATTTTTTTGTAGATAAATAGTTGTTTTTCTTTGTTAAGTATCTCTCACTGCATTACCAATCCAGCTGTCTAGTCATAAATTGGACTTATGTTTTCTTACGTCAAGTAAATATGCTGCGAGGCAAATATAATCTTGAAAAGGCTGAACTCAAAGAGATCAAGGGTGAGTATTTTTGGCTAGATATAATTGGAATGAGCTTCATAAATAAATTAGTAGGTATGATTTAATGAGCGGCATATTAATTACCATTAATAACATCATACGTAAACCTGTACCTATTTTTACTAGACTGTGTTACAGTATAGACAGGTTTTTGTTTTTTTCTTCCAAATTAGGCAGTGTTAGTTTTCCTCAAGTTTTTATCTCACTCATTTTTGACGTGAAAACTTCTAAAGGCGCGTTGGGAACTTTTTAGAATAGAATTTTATTTTGCAAATATGGGTAATACATAGTTCTTAAGATTACATTTAGCTCAGCCACATTTTACCAATCGGCATGCAAACATTTGAAATGATTTATATCACTATTATTACACTTATTTAGATCAATTTATAAATTACTATTATAAAATTTTAAATCATCAACTTAATTAAAATTTGTATTTTTTTGAGATGGGCAAAAACTATTGAACTCGCGCCACTGATACCAAAACCGACACCACTTAAGATGTGTTTGGCAGTGCTCGGTTTTAATGTATATCCGATATGTCAGTGAGTGATGGCAAAGTATTCTGTTTGTGTTTTGTTTCCACTTCTGTCGGTACTCCTGGAATGCCACTGTTTTTTTTTATTTGAGTTTCCATTGCAATGCAATTATCAGTACACGTCACTTTTTAAACTCGATACCTGAGGGATAATTCAAACCTAAGGCATTTTAATAAGGGTTAAGTAATAACAGCCGCATGGGTCGATTGATCACATTAAGCTACACTTGCCGCGGTTGATCCGTGGATGGGTGACCATCTTTACATATCGAGACCTCTCTCGGAAAGCACGTTAAGCCGTTGGTCCCGGCTGTCATTCGTGGATCATTGACAGTCGTTACGGGTCGTCGGAAGCCCGAAAGTCTGACAACCAGTCTTACAAAGGGGTATCATAAATTACCTTAAGTAATTGGGCTGTGGAGGTCAGATAGGCAGTAGCTCCATGTAAAATACTGGTATTCAGCTGCATCTGCTTAGACTGGAAGCCGACCGCAATATAGTTTGGAATAGGCTAGGCAGATGATGATGATGATGACCTGAGGGATAATTCCCGTATTTTTAGAAACGGTCGCATTCTAATCGCAAGCTCAATCTGACAAAAATACCTGTAATTAACCTACACTATTGACCAGGCTTTGACATTGATTGTCACTGAGATGAGATAACGACAAAATTTTGGAAAAAATAAAAATCTAAATATTTTATTTCACATAAACCTAGAAAACGGTAACGTAGAAAAGGTTTGGTATCTTGCTAACTAAGTAAATAGTAGGCATTTGGCTTTTGATAGTCCATCTCATAATATGTTTTAATTTTAACGACTTTAGAAGAATCGCAGTTGTTGTCATCCCAATATCAAAATCAAAATATTTTATTTCACATAAGCCTACATGGGCACTTATGAAACGTCAGAAGCTAGGTGCACGATTCCAATTGGTCGTTTCCTATGGAGATGAATCGGCAAGAAACTCCACGGGTACTCTTTTTAAAAATAATTGGCTTTTACAATGTTTTCAAATTACAGTAGGTATGGGAGGGCAGCGGGAGTACTTTGAGAATCATTCCAGATACCTATGGAGCAGAATGGGAACAAAATAATAAGTATTTATAAATAATAATAATTCCTTGGAGTAACTTGGGAATTAATGTATGAGATTCTTATCTTTTTAGAACAAAGGAATGGAGTACTTTGGGAATAACCCCTGTTAACAAGTACACCTGGTACTTGTTAACAGGGGTTATTCCCAAAAATAAAAATTGGTCTACAGGTCTAAGTAGTACTAGGTAGGCCTTGTAGACCACAAGGCCTACAAAGTCCTCACTTTTACAAAATAACAATCTATCAAAAGGATAAATAAAAAATAAAAACCTACTAAAACCAAGTGATATGATTCCCATTACAACTACTAGTAAAGAGGTGGAAAATTAGAATTGTCTATGTCTGTGTGAAAGAATAGCACCACCCCATACTTCCCGTGGGTGTCGTAAAAGGCGACTAAGGGGCGTACCGGAGAATGGGCAGCAGCGTTCTCTATGCATACCACCACCATACCATACTGCGATCGCCAACCCGCCTGCCAAGCGTGGTTACTATGGCAAACCCCCCCCCCCTTTTGGGGGAGGCCTATGTCCAGCAGTGGACGTCTTTCGGCTGAAATGATGATGAATGTCAAATATTAAAGAGATTATGTCAAAAAAGTATGTACAAAAAATAAATAAAAAATAAACATCGTAATTTGAGAGCAGTTAATAGACATTACACATAGTTATGCCGTTAATGAGGAGCAAGGGAAGCCACAGGAAGTTTTGTTTAATACGGGAATCGACCTTCTGGTGCCTACGTAGGAATAAGCCTCCAAGCCACCATGACTTTTATTATCGCGCCAACCAGATAACTCTAATAAAAGATAATAATAATCCGCTGTTATGAAAACAGCTTATACCTACCTGAACGCTAAATATAGCACAGGGAAAAGCGTGCAAAAGATTACTTTAATCTCAGCAGAAAATACCTTTTTGCCCAGATTTTTACACCTTAAATTCGGATCTAACCCCTATTTAGTACCTCCCTACATAAAATAAGGATCTACAGAAGGTCGGCTCCATACAAAGAGCGAAAACGCAGACGCGCCATTGAGAGCCTTTATCGGCCGAAGTAAGCTCGTACGTTGTCGGCCGAAGTAAGCTCGTACGTTGTCGGCCGAACTCGGATAAAACATATTTTTCAAACCAAACATAATATGTTAAAAAAAGCGACTGCATCGTCTGATGACGTCCGATAAGTAGATGTTCGCACTTCCAAACTTTCTTTCACATTTGTTTGGTTCGATCGGCCGAGTTCGGCCGACGACGTACGAGTATAATTCGGCCGATGATGGATCAGGTGTACGCGACCCGTTACAGTCCTTTCACAGTTATTTACCTCTAAAAGCAGCAAGCTTATTATAATGAGAATAAAAGTCATTGTAATTTTGACAGCCTTGCTAGTAGCAGCAATCCAAAAGCAATCTTCTTACAAGAAGTAATATAATTGTGAATGGTCTGTAGAAACGCTTCACGTACAGCGAGTGCAAGCGCACTAGCGACCGGCATTTGTTTGAGATCGCCGCACGTACACGCCTATGTGTGCGTGCGCCTGTTTTCGCTCTTCGTATGAAAGCAGCCTTCTGCACCTATCTTCGTAGTGTTAGTACTACCCTTACATAGACGACGCCTTATCACCGGTTTCCGGTACAGTGAGCATTTCGTAATTAGCAGTATAATTATTTACCGTTGGAAATATACGGTCTAAATGTTTAGATAAAAGTGTATCTTTAGTAGTGGTGGAAAAATTTGCTTTGGCTTTGAATGGAAACGTTTTTGCTTTTTTAAGGAAACCAAGTGAGAGATATTAATGTAATGCATGTTTTTTTTCTGAGCTATATACCTTGTCAGTCAAAGATGTACTAAGTGTTTTGCTGCGATAAGGCATCTAATATTTTAATCTGTAGCTTCAAATCGGATGGTTTACAGCATCTTACTAGAATGAGTGATCCCCGTACCTATCACATAAACGGGTCAGATATAACAAATAGTTCTATGGCATTCGGGTATGCACAGACGACAGCACATCAAGCTACTACAATCTGTCAAATTTATTTAATAAATTTTCAACTTTATCGCTGAAGCATAAGGTTCAAAGTTGATTGGCAAAATTTGACAGTTTCGGGTAGCTTGTTGTGCTGGCGTCTGTACTAACCATGGAAGTTTATTTTTGCCGTTTCTATCTATAATAATGACGAATTCATTTAGGTTATTCCGATTATCCACCCCAAAAAATCCACCCTAAGGAGAATACGCGGAAAAGTATGCCCGAGAATTCACCATAGGCCTACTTGGACAAACGGAATTTATTAGGGTCAAGGTGAATTCTCGCACATGCGTTTTCGTGAATTCGCCTTCAGGTGGATTTACTGGGGTGAATAAATGAAATAACCGATGCATTTCAGTTCCGAAGTGAGCTTATAATTATTAGAATAAGGCTTACTATTTTGTGGTGGTGGCTAAAATTGTTCATACCTCTGAAGGTCAAATCATCAATGTGGTGGGATCCGAACAGGTATACAACAGGAGTGGGTTGTAAAAAGTAAAATCGCATATCTGTTCCGCCTGTTCCTGTTCCACGTAAATAACAGTTCCAAAAACCTGTTACAAAATAACAGGCTGTTATTTCATACTACGTGGGAACAAACTATTGCGTTACCACAGCTGATACGACACGTAGGTACTTCTCTTTCTGACTAAGGTGTTACACCTATGCGAGAAAAGAATAGAGCTTGTGACGGACGATGTAACAGAGTGTCACAGTGTATCAGTAACATCATTTATCTTATTCTAACTAAGGTAACTGTCTTAAGCACGAATAGAGAAAAGCTTGTGACTGGATGGATTCTGTTATCTCGTCGTGGAATAGAAGCAGTTTTTCAGTTTGTTTGTTAGAGTTACAGTTTGTTATCTTGTGATACCTGTTATATTTACCTGTTACGATATATACTCCTCACTCCTAGATATACAATATTATCTGTTTCCGTAACTTTACAAACTCACATTATAGCGAATCAAAATCGCCCCGACACACGAAGAAGGTACGTAGTCATAAAGATAATAGTAGGTATAATGTGAATCGAATCGAGTTTTCATTAGTATCGAAAATCGTTCGAACACACTCCACTCTCACGATTCAATCTCGTGCGTTTCGACTCCTATCGGTTGGTTCTGATTGGATCCAAGGTTTGTTAGCTGTTTGATTAAAGTGAATTAGTTTTGAGGTAATTAGGACAGGTGGCTAAAGGTCTATCTCAGCCACCTTCTTAAATACTATGCTCTTATTATCAGAGCTTCTTTTTTTGTAACCACGAATGTGTTCATGCAATTTTTTGTTCATCATCATCAACACCATTACTTCAGCCGAAAGACGTCCACTGCTGGACATAGGCCTCCCCCAAGCTCCTCCACTTCGACCGGTTCTGTGCTTCCTGCATCCAACGGGTTCCTGCGGCCTTACGAACTGCGAACTTAAGTGGCAGTGGGCAGGGCACATTGCTCGCAGAACAGATGGCCGATGGGGCCGAAAGGTTCAGTTACTGCTAAATAATAAATACAACTGGGATGCTTTACTGCATCACATTTTTACTTTACTGCAGCGCAGTATTTTCCGTCACAGGTAGAAAAGTTCCAAGCAGAACCCAGCAGGCATCTATCAGGGTATTAATTAATTTGCCACTTGACGTCTGACCGGCCACAATTGCTTTCGAATTACCGTTCATCATTATCGTTCATGATGAAATTTAATGCATTTTGTACAATTGGTGCGTTTGTACAATTTGCTCATTTTCGGTGTCCTTGTGACTTCGAACAATGCTGTGGCTGTTTTTGTTGCTTTATTGGTACAAATGAGCTGATTTTATTAATCAGGCTGTGAATTTCTGACCTGTATTTTAATGTAGATTTTTAAGAACGTTGACTCACAATTTTTATGCGGTCATGCGGAAAAAAATCTCGTCCTTAGTAGCAAGACTGCGGGACAGTGACAACAGTATTTTGAAGACAGTGGCAGATAGTATCTACTCTCCTATTCTGAGACGTTTTGTGGCGGTGATGAACGAAGAAGTACTGAAGTACTTTCCTTTCGCTTGTGCGTCGTCCACATGAAGCGATCTCGGATAAACAAGTTGTAAATAATATGTAACTAACATTAATTATAAGGAATTTACTAACACAGTGGATCGTATGTTGTCCGAAATAAATAATTTATTATTATAATAGAGGAGTGTGGAAGAAGAAGGCATGCTATGACAGACCCTAATAAATTGGTATAAGGGTGAGAGAGAGGGGTTTAGTGCAAATAAATGCAATTTCTTTCCAGAATGATGATGATTATTTTTAGAATTTTGATTCAACAATACGTTAAATAATAGTGGGAGAGGATTCCTCACAATGCAATGAGCAATCTGCTAATTGAGCAATCTGGTAATCCATGCTCGAAACTTTGCCCAGCCATGAAGTAGTGGATAAATAAATATATAAATGGACAATTCTAAGAAGAAAGGAGAGAAGAGGGGTCCGTGGCTAAATAACAGCCGCACAGGTCATGATGAAATGGACAATTCTAATTTATCATCGTTTCTCGCCAAGAACGGCAGACAAGAAAAAAATGGCAGAGAGAAACATAACTCTTAGTTAGCTTTTATTGATTTCAAGCATAATCTCCTTAGGTTTCATTCGATTTATCACTAAGAAATCAATAATTTTACTTAACATAGTAAGCCATGCAACAAATAAAGCCCAATTTTCTATACTTGTCACAACCTTCTTCTTGGTTCGTACATCTTACGATCTCTTCCGTACATTGGAACTTTACCCTGGAGCTAAGAATATTATTTAGCTACTGGTCCATGCAGGCGCTAATGAAGGGCGACCTTCCTATCTCACTGAAGCGCAAGCTCGTCGAGATGTGTATCCTGTGTATCTAAACCTTTGGGTCTCAGACTTGATCTTTGACCGAGGCTCAGAAGTACTTCTGAGACTCTCTTCTCGCCTCTCTTCTGACTTGTGTAGACTTCTGAGCCTTCTGAGCCTGAGCGATGGAGCGTAGCATCTTAAAAATGCAACGAGGCTAAAGTGAGACTCACACACGCACACAGTGCACACACACAGTACAGTCACACCTAGGATGCATCCAGACAGATGGGCCAGAATCAGCACAGAGTGGGCACCTGAAGACGGGCGTCGTTTGGACTCATTCCTAATCGACTGAACGTAGAAGGTACAGCACAAAGAAAAGTAAAAAAATATTGGGAAGACCTTTGCCCAGCAGTGGGACAACGTAGGTTAAACATTTCATTTCATTTATTTATTTTGTGAAACATAGGTGATTACAGGTGTTTATCAATATAAATCTGTTGTACAAACCATGTCCCGCCGATAGGCATACAAAATTAGATTAATATGAACAATGTCAAAGTTACACAAGGATGTCAAATTATAAAATTGTCATAATAATAAAGGGAAAATGTCATGAAAATAAGAAAAGATACACAAACACACACACACAATGCCAAAAGATTGCAAAAACACAAACGCAAAATTACATTAAATAAATAAAATATATAAATTATAAAAATTGATCAAAATTTGTCATCCGTACTCCTTGACCAAATAATTATACCTTGTCATTTAGTAGCTTAAACAAATTACCTTGTCATATTATTCTTAATATGACAAGGTAATTTGTTATACAATTTTGGTGCCATTGCATTGACACTTTGAAACGAAAAAAGTATATTTAAAAAGAACTTAGTGACAAGCCTTACACCCGGTGCAATTTTCCATCTGCAAAAATGACGAACTTTCATACAATATTTCATCCTATATTTAGCCTCCGTAGTAGGAGTAGGTACTTTAACGAAATATCGGAGTTTTGTACAGAAAAAAACCAAGTTATTATCTAGAATGTATGCGGAAAAGTTGCTGGCAAAACCTACTATAACATATTTACCATATCCATCCAACTTATCCATGGCTCTCCGGTTCTGTCCACTCGCCAGACACATTAATCCAATGCTGTTTGCTTTGTGCCTTTATTATGCGAGCGGCGTCTGTCCGTCTGTCCGTGTCGTAATACAAGTAAGACCATAATAATATACCGATAGAGATTTATCCTTTTAGTTTGTTTACTGGAAAGATTATGTGGGTTATAAGGGTTGAGATTGTTGGACACAAGTGTTTTGAGATATATGAAGGTTTGCTCTTTGTATCTAAATATATAAAACTCAAAGGTGACTGACTGACTGACTGACATAGTGATCTATCAACGCACAGCCCAAACCACTGGAGGGATCGGGCTGAAATTTGGCATGCAGGTAGATGTTATGACGTAGGCATCCGCTAAGATAATTTAATTTAGGATTTTGATAAATTCTACCCCCAAGGGGATAAAATAGGGGATGAAAGTTTGTATGAAACTTTGTCAATTTTAAACCGATCGGGCTGAGACTTCGCATGCATATAGCTACTATGACGTAGGCATCCCAGAAGAAAGGATTTTGATAAATTCAACCCCCATGGGGATAAAATAAGAGATGATGGAAGATGTAAATGTATTAGTTTTTTTTAATAATGCTTAACGCGAGCGAAGCCGCGGGCAAAAGCTAGTTGAAGGCATATAAGATTATTATTTTTCTCCAAGTAGCTGGTACGACTGCATTTCAGACCTTGTTGGCCTAAAACTTCGCCACTTCCACGGCGTCGTCGGTGGCAGCGCTGATGTTACTATGATCATGACTGAAGGTGGAGCATGGTTCGCCACTTTACCAGGTTGGAGTTACATCTTCCCACATTATTATATTTTACAAATGGTAATTTATGATGACATTTCGATTGTCCCCCCATCCCCCGCTATTAAATGGAAATGACACAATAACCAAAGTGCAAACATTGGGACACAGAGGGCAGGATTGAAGGTGGAACATGGTTTGCCACTTTACCAGGTTGGAGATACATCTTTCCACTTGTGTCCGGAGACGGTTCAGGAACTTCCAAGTGGACCATGAAAGATTATTATAATAATCTTAATAAGGTCATTTATGATGTCATTTCGATTGATTTGCCTCCCCCCCCCCCCAGCCTATTAAATGGAAATGACACAATAACCAAAGTGTATACACTTCGATGCCTTTTGAATTCAGACTTGGTGTTATTAGGATTCCGTAACAAAATGGTAAAACGGAACCCTTATGGTGAGACTCCGTCTGTCTGTCTGTCTGTATGTCACAGCTAGATATCTCAAGAACTACTTATGCTATCAACTTGAAATTTGGAATAGTTTTAGATGACATTTGCCCAACTATTTTGCAAATAAAATATATTTATTTTGTGCAACAGGCACTGAATAATTCGACTTATCTCCGAAGTTTGCAAAGAGAACAATCTGAAATTATTTTATATGATAGAAGTTTATGTAAAGATTACAGGAAAATTAAAACGAAGTCTCTAAATAGCACACTTTTTCAGAAATGATTAACAAAAGTTACATTAGTTCCACTATCGGTCAAGAGATGGTGCTGGCATAACTGCAATATTCTACACCGCAGTGCACAGTGTTAAAATTCTCTGACAAATATAGGCCTCGCCGATGAAAATTTAAAAACATATTATGATGGTACGGAACCCTCGGTGCGCGAATCCGACTTGTTGTTTATAGGAACCAAGCTTAATTAAATACACAAGGCAAACGTGGCCATAATTTCTCCCTTTATGAGAAAACCTATGTCCACATTAACATTAGGATTAGGATGGCGACACAACGAGCGGCCGTTGTCTGTTGAAATACAACTTGTCTCATTATACCGCCGCTAAACGAAACGGCCTATAGGCCTTGCTGATGAAAATTTAAATACATAATACATATAATGGTACGGAACCCTCGGTGCGCGAGTCCGACTCGCTCTTGTCCGGTTTTTTAGGGTTCCGTAGCCAACTGGCAAAAACGTTAGTGTTCCATAGCCAAATGGCAAAAAACGGAACCCTTATGGATTCGTCATGTCTGTCTGTCTGTCCGTCCGTATGTCATAACCACTTATTTCCGAAACTATAAGAACTATACTGTTTAAACTTGGTAATTAGATGTATTCTGTAAACCGCATTAAGATTTTCACACAAAAATAGAAAAAAAACAATAAATTTTGAGGGTTCCCCATACTTAGAACTGAAACTCAGAATTTTTTTTTCATCAAACCCACACCTGTGGAGTTTCTATGGATAGGTCTTCAAAAATGTATGTTGTACATTACCATATAAACTTCCACCGAAAATTGGTTTGAACGAGATCTAGTAAGTAGTTTTTTTTAATACGTCATAAATCGTAAACCGCAATTTACAAATCAAATTTAAACATCTATCAAAGTGACAACGAACTACAAGAACTTTTATATTATGTTACTTGCTGCTACGGAACAATTTATGGGCGAGTCTGACTCGCACTTGGCCGCTTTTTTACTTAAGGTTGTAACTTATTACTTTCTATTCAAAATGGCTGCGAACGGAATTCCGATTCATGAAACCATATTACCCCATAAAAAAGACCATAAAACAAACGGAAGGAAATAGAAACACGTGCCAAACTACGTCTTTAAGGGCCGATACACACCACCGACTATTTGTGCGACTGAGCCTGCGATAAACAAAAAAAAACGCGAGGTGTCAGAGGACCCCCGCGGCCCCGGCAGGAACGAAGTTCAAAATGAAAAGCCAAGGCGGCGGCCGCGAAGTTTTGAAAATATTCGCAGCCGCCATCTTAGATTTTGATTTTGACCTCACTATTGGCTTCAGCTCCCTCGAAAACCGTGAAAACGATATCCATGACGAAAAATTTGAATCTTTTTGCAGCCGCCATCTTGGATTTTCATTTTGAGCTCACTATCGGCTTCAGCGACATCGAAAACCTTAAAAACCTTCTCTCTATCTCTCTCTCTGACTCTATTATATGTAATAAAAAGTCGCATGGAGGGGACATAACGCTTTCTCGTTACGTGACAATTTCTTCCAGTTTACTCCTGCCGCAAGCTCAAGGTCAAGGTTAAAGAACTTCGCTTAAAAAACTCTGCGACACTTTGTCTGACAAGTATTTTGCCCGTTGCGTTTGTTACTTCATTCAATCCTCTGATGTCTATGCATCCTGGCTTTCTTAGCGTAACATTACATCAAGTCAGTATTTCCCACAGGTACAGAAGTGCACCTATACTACACCCACATTTCGCCTGTTATGTTTAAGACCCATGTAACAAAGGGCACCCCCGGTTGCCATCAACCGGACACAAATCCAGAGACCAGGCTCATCATCATCATCATTTCAGCCGAAAGACGTCCACTGCTGGACACAGGCCTCCCCCAAAAGAGGGGGGTTTGCCATAATCGCCACGCTTGGCAGGCGGGTTGGCGATCGCAGTATAGTATGGTGGTGGAATGCATAGAGAACGCTGCAGCCCATTCTCCTGTACGCCCCTTAGTCGCCTTTTACGACACCCACGGGAAGTATGGGGTGGTGCTATTCTTTAAGTCCACACAGACAAACAACAGAACAACTACACAGAGACCGGGCTGCTACTGAGAAATTCCAGACTTTCAAACGTCACTTAACTTAAAGAGGTTCTTTTTAGGGTTCCGTACCCAAAGGGTAAAAACGGAACCCTATTACTAAGACTTCGCTGTCTGTCCGTCTGTCCGTCTGTCTGTCACCAGACTGTATCTCAAGAACCGCGATAGCTAGACTGTTGAAATTTTCACAAAGTATGTATTTCTGTTGCCGCTATAACAAAAAATACTAAAAACAAAATAAAATAAATATTTAAGGGGGGCTCCCATACAACAAACGCGATTTTTTTGCCCTTTTTTGCTCGATATCAAAAATGGCAACAGGTAGGCACTTGAAATATTCACAAAATACTCAGTTGTATTTTAACTTTAATAATAAATAATAAAATTAAAATAAAATAAATATTTAAGGGAGCCCACACAACAAACATGTTTTTTTCGGCGTTTTTGCCTTGTGGTACGGAACCCTTCGTGTGCGAGTCCGACTCGCACTTGGCCAGTTTTATCCTTTTAACCGCCCGACTTCATATCAGTCTGTTGTCGTGCCCCCAGCGCGGCAACGCCTGGCACAGTGAATCGAAAAATAAATACCTGCTAGAATACAGCCTAATTATATAAAAAGCAGATTAAACGAGCTTTGGCATTTGGTCATAAATATACGACCTTGGCGAAATGGACACGAAAATATTTTTCGGATTAATCGGATATTAGTAAGCGGTTAAAAGGTTAAAAGTCTCTCTGATTTATAAAACATCTGAAAATTACAGAAGAGACGTACGACTTTATACAATATGTAACATGAATAACGCAAGACGTCATACACCCAAATTAGAGCAATGACCATACCTATATTTTTTTTAAAACTAACTATTACTGGTAAGAAAATCGTGTTGACCGCAATACTTTATGCATTTAAAAAACCGGGCAAGAGCGAGTCGGACTCGTGCACCGAGGGTTCCCTAACATCCGGGTTGATGCATAAGGTTTATGTTTATGAAATTAAATGTTTTTTTTTTTTATTTTTGAGTTGATTGAATGAATGGTAAATTGCGGTTTACGATTTATGACGTATTAAAAAAAAAAACTACTTACTAGATCTCGTTCAAACCAATTTTCGGTGGTAGTTTACATGGTAATGTACTTCATATATTTTTTTTAGTTTTATCATTCTCTTATTTTAGAAGTTACAGGGGGGGGGGGGGACACACATTTTACCACTTTGGAAGTGTCTCTCGCGCAAACTATTCAGTTTAGAAAAAAATGATATTAGAAACCTCAATATCATTTTTGAAGACCTACCCATTGATACCCCACACGTATGGGTTTGATGAAAAAAAAAATTTGAGTTTCGGTTCTAAGTATGGGGAACCCTAAATTTTTTTGTTTTTTTTTCTATTTTTGTGTGAAAATCTTAATGCAGTTCACAGAATACATCTACTTACCAAGTTTCAACAGTATAGTACTTATAGTTTCGGAGAAAAGTGGCTTTGACATACGGACGGACAGACAGACAGACGGACAGACAGACAGACAGACAGACATGACGAATCTATAAGGGTTCCGTTTTTGCCATTTGGCTACGGAACCCTACAAATGAGCCTTGAAATAAGATTTAATTTTCTTTGGCTTAATCGGAGGTCAATGTGAAATACAAAATTTTGATAAAATACGTATATTTAAAATTACTGAAATCGATTCAATAGTCAAGAACAAACTGTTCTCAGGACTTGCGTTTATTCCGTTAAACCTTGTATACGACTCAAAATAAAGTAGTGTTTGAAGATTTATGACTCTCAATCTGCGTCCGTCACTCAAATTACCAAAAAAAAAAATGTGTTTACGCATAAATTCATCACACTACAATACATAAATATTGTGGCGACAGTGTTTGCCAAATACTGGTTCCCCATAAATATGTGAGTCTGTATGAAAATTGTTACTTATTCCTTAACATTTTCCTGTTATCACAAACTTTCTGTGCAAAGTACTTTTGCAATAACACCCATGATGTATTCTAGTTTTTTTCTTCTTTGACGACTTGTTTTATGTATTGTTTATGTTTTTCTAGAGTTGGAGGAAATTCGCAAATGATGTAGTGAAGTTGGTAGGGCAAACATATACTTACTAAAAAAGAGTAAAGTGGAACTGGGTCATCTTTAAGGTCCTGGCACACTATACCGGCACCGCTCCAACCCAACAATTTACTTGCCATTCAAATCAGAGCATTAAATCGTGTGTCGTATATTGTATTTCATA
Organism: Mesoligia furuncula; assembly: GCA_916614155.1. Classification (NCBI taxonomy): domain Eukaryota; kingdom Metazoa; phylum Arthropoda; class Insecta; order Lepidoptera; family Noctuidae; genus Mesoligia; species Mesoligia furuncula. Next base: position 25,138,909 of record OU744809.1, on the reverse strand, counting down.
ATGTCAATGGGCAAAGTCAACGGCTGGCAGTCAGCGCGCTTGCCGCTACCATACAACTCGACTCGCAACCTGCGCTGCAAGCGCGCCGACCGCGTGTTTACTGCGCGCCGACTCCGAGTTGCCAGCGAAACAACGTCGGCGTCGTTGCGCCATCGCCCGAGGCGCAGTGCAGGGCAGACACATGTTTGCATCGCACGTGCCTGCGCCGCAACGTACGCAGCACTCGGTACTTTCATGCATTACAAAATCCTTGCCTTGCGCTGCGCGGACCTGCGTCGCCTGCGTCCCAGCATACGCCTAGCCTAAAGCAATTGTGTTCACGGCGACAGCAAGGTTGCACTTCGCGGCCAGCGCGCGAACTGCAAGCTTGCACCTTGCTGACGACGCATAGTTAGCGCGCTAAATTCGAAGCGACGATTCGTCGTGTCGTGCTGCAGCCGTGCAGTTGCGGTGCCGGTATGATGTGCCATGACCTTTACAGTTTATAAATTGAAGTCGCTTTTCGTGTCCGCGTTGTTCTTTTTAACTGTGCAACGGATTTTGATGTGTTTTCTTTATCATTTAGAGAATTTGTTTTGGAAGGTTTATGTGTATAATATAGTCAATTCGTTGTTTTGTCAAGTCGCAAAAACCGTGCGAAGCGAATCAAGCGGGGATAACTATTTCTATATAAATGACTAGCTTTTGCCCGCGACTTCGTCTGCGTGAAATTTCACTCTCCCCCCATTCACCCTCTTAGGGGTGGATTTTCGAAAAACCCTTATTTGGTGGAACCTACCTACTCTTTACAAAGAACACACCCTACAAATTTCATGTCTCTAGGACCAGCGGTTTAGGCTGTGTTAGTCAGGACTTTCAATTTTATATAAATACATAGAAGATTACTAAATGCTAAATGTTTATTTTTCCGTCGTTGGCAATTTGTATTTTATAAAAGGTAGTTTTTTATGTATCTTAATAATACTCATAAAATGAAGAAAAAAAGTGTAATAGATAAGTAAGTACTTTTATTGAGTTTTCTCCGAAATTTAAATAAATATTGCCCTGAAGCCTTTCCTATAATTTGTTTACCGTATTATTTTGTCATGATGCTACATCATTATTTTCTTCTAAACTTTCCTTAACCAACAAGTATTTCTTTACTAAGGGTGCAAAAATAGAAGGGGTAGCTAAAGCAAGTTCTTATAACAAGCTCTGCAGAATAAGTGAAAAGTCTTTGTACGAAAGACTTAAAATATAGCGCTATCTAGGAGCCCTGTCATGTCTAGATTAAATGGGCCAATGTCGTTGCAATTTCATTACAACAACGCTGAAAATGAGGTCCCTATTCGCGTTTAGTAATTAGTATTGGATGCTGTTTTACCTAAATTAAAGCTTGGTATTAAAGTTCTGGCCCAAACGGAGGTGGCGGGATGAGCTGGACTCCTTTGATAAAGATTGGCCCTTGGCAGCTCTGGACAGAGAGAGGTGGAAAGAGAGTAAGGAGGACTTTGCCCAGCAGTGGGACATTAACGGCTAAAAAAACAGTGGCATTCCGGGAGTGCCGACAGAAGTAAAAACTTGAACAATTACTTTTTGAATCGTCATATGAACAAATCACGCGCGGTGTCGATTACGGTAACAGTGTCGCGAGTTCGATGGATTTTTTCCATCTCAATATATGCCCAACGCGCCTAAAAAAGTTTTCACTTCAATAAAATAAAAAAATAGTTCTAACGATAACAACACATTAAGGTAAATGAGTAGTGTTAGACCGCGAAATTCAAATTTTCTTACGTTTTTTGCAATTTTCAAGTCAGTGTCAGATTGTATCTTGATCAAAATATGATTCGCGACACTAACAGGTACATATTTAGAGAATTATAATCATTAGAATCATTAATATATCTTTCTAAGTTTTCGTAGTCGTTACGGGTCGTCAGAAGCACGAAAATCTGACAACCAGTCTTACCAAGGGATATATTAGTACCCAGTAACTCGGTTGTGGAGGTCAGATAGGTAGTCGCTCTATGTAAAATACTGGTATTCAGCTGCCCAATATAGTAGATGATTGGTTTGACACGAGCGTAATGCGTATTTTACACAATTTCAGTCCAAAAAGCCCTTACATCTGCCAACTCAGTCGCTAGCCAATGTGTCGCTTCCAATACATTTATGTATTTGAGTCTGGCGCTGTAACATCGAACTCTGATTACCATAATACATATTTAATGCTGTGTAGACTGTGAAGATATATTCTTACTGGCCCGTATTTCATGGTGTATTTTGGATAAAGTTTAATCTGAGGTAGGTTTTGTAGAACAGCGTTTCCTGGGAATAAAAGGTTTTAATTCTATTGCTTACCTGAATTAAGTCCCCACACGACACAAACTTCGTCTCTGTGAGCGGTAGTGAGCGATTGGCAGATGTCACATGTCTTCGTACATGAAGTGAAACGCTTGCTAAGCTTCGAACCTACGACCTACAACGCTTAAGTCGCGACCGTTACTTGCTCACAAACGATGGGACACTTAATATAGTGTCCTGCGTGTTCTGTCAGTTGCACGTTACAGGAACTGGTGGACGCTGGTGATGGCGCCAAATAAGTAGCCGAATTCTGGGCAGGGTCCATTTAGATTGATATCGACACGCTAGGAAGATGCTGCCAATTAGGTACAATCATTTTACACGTTCCTACAATTCATAAGTGCAATAAATTTTCTACAAAAATCCATGCAGCATTAAACGCACCGACCTTTACAAAACTAACAACAACAAAAAGCGACAGTATCTTATCTCGACAATAAAAACAAAATTCCGCAGCGAGTCTCTCGCTGAATGCAAATCGAGTATCCAGCGTTAGAACCCGGCTTTATATATAAACTTATTGCATATTTTTGCATATACGCTACAATGTATTAAATTATATTAAAGTCCTTTGAAGAAAATGGGTCAGAGAAGCAAATTTGATGCTAAAACGCGGCTTGGGAAGATCGCAGCGTGGCAGAGATATACGGTTGAGGTTGAGTTATGGTGATGCAAAGAGGTTTATACTTAGTTCTGGTTAAATCTGTGGTCTATATTTTTAAACATTATTAACACAGTATTATAGAGGTAAGAGGAACAGGGTGTTCACTCATACTCTATAGAAAACGGAGGATCTTCCGACCAGACGGGTGTTGTGTCTGGCGGGAAACTGCCCGATGATTCATGTCGGGCCGTTGTATCTATGCTAGTTGCGCGGTAAACTCTGCTTGCGCGATGCAGGATTTTGTGTGACGTCAATATGACGCGTTGTTCGCATGTGGCATTGTAGATACCGCTACAGTATCATGTCTGTATTTCTCTAGTGTGCATACACACCATCGACACGCGTCAACCGCAGACGCAACTGAAGACAGCTGTGCTGCTGGGGAGTTTTTTGCGCCACTTCTTTTTCCCAGCAAAAACACCAGGAGGTGATGAAGAGCGGGCGTTTTAGGGGACTTTTTTATTTAATTTTGGCGTTCGAAAAAGGCTGATTCTCAGCCTAATTTGAATAAAAGACTTTTGTTTTTTTTTTCGAGACGGCCGCATCCGTCGACACGCCGACGCCGCCGTCGACCCGTCGGCGGCTGTATGCAATACTATAAATAATCAGGATAATAATCGGATAATCAGGATGGCAACCAACCGATTATCCTTTAAAGTTAATTGCATTAGTCATAGTCATAGTCATAGTCATTTATTCATGAACAAGTAACTTGTATCTGAATTTACACACAAAAAAAAAATATATTCATTCATTCATAAATTAAATCATCAATTTAAAAATAATAGATTTACATTTCTTCAATAGTACTTTAGTTTTATCGATATTAATTAATAAATTATTATTTTGTAACCATTGAAATATTAAATTTAAACTACTATTTATAATATTTTCATCATTGTATACAACAGTGCAGTCGTCAGTGATGTTGGCAGGTCATTGATATACATAATAAAAAGTGGCGGGCCCAAAACCCTACCCTGCGGAACTCCATATTTGCACCTACCACTGTTTGTCTCTGCATCACGCAAAGGTTGACTGGTAGAAAATGCCTATGGCATTAAGTCCGCCTCTGTACATATTTATGTGCTAGAAGTGTTAAATAAATAAATAATAAATAAATAAATATTTTGCTCAAATACAGGAGCGACATACTGTCGACGGCTGCAGCTGCCTCTGCAGTTGACGCATGTCACTCATATGTATGAGAGAAAGAAAATAGGTTCCACGCACCTAATAGGATCCAGGCCTACTGCCACTGACTAGGCACATAATCACGCGAACTTTTGGGTTCCTAGTAAAAAATTTCTGCCGGAAACGGCTAATCACTTTGGGGTTGAGCCGTGCCCTGCGCTCGACTCGACCACCACAAAAAAGAGGGAATACCCAAAAAAAGCTTCCTCCTCTACACATGGTCCGAAAAAGGAATATCACGCAGCATAAGTTAATGACGAAACGACACGGTTACGGCCAAAGGCATAATTATAACATGCTCCAAAAATTTAATTATCAGAACCTCAAACCTTTCACATCTTAAAAGCAAGTGCAGACCCTCTCCACGATGTATTTCAATTTCGAACGCAATCAAGGACAATATAAAAGAGCTGGATCACAAACGACACTTAATTACTTTTAACAAGGTCCCCGTTATAAGTGCGTAATTTTGTTTAATATTGTATCCGTAGATGGCCATAAAATAGATTGAAGGCTAGCTTCTAAACATGGTGTAAGGAACATTTACTTGCAAACGGTTACCGTGAATTCAGTAAGTGGTTCCCCAGACGAAAAATTTCAACGTACGAACCGTTGAAATTTTTCGTTTCGTTATTACTAAAATACGTTATTTCCCGTTTTAGATGAATGATGATATGAATAAAAGTCTTGTTCGGAAACAGGACTACGTCGGTCAGTTTATTTTGTGCATTTAGGAACCTTACATCATGCAGGCTGTACGCGAAATACGAGCATTGACGTGAAGATGCCGTATTACCCTCTCATGCAGGCCGGTAGAAAAAATATTCTGGTTGCATTCGATTACTCAAGCGAATTGAGATTTGTTTTTTTTATACAACTTCATTTTAAGTATATGCGAAACCTGAATATATATAGTTTGTTCAAAATAAGTAGCTGAATCGATTCCAATAATTATTACTCCATGTTATATTTTGTCCCAAAAATATTTAAAAAAGGTTAAAAGTTGGACACCGAGCGACACTGTGTTATCCAATCTCCGCGCCGAACGGCTAGGTACCTAGGTACTGTTATCAATGAGCGCAAGACGGCGCGGCGCGAGCGGCGCGAGGTGAGCATGTTTTTGTACGGACAAACAGACTTTGTGATTTTCATGATACAGTTTTGAATTTTTGTACATAGATTCTTTACATAAAAAATACTAGACACGTGTTTCGGGTTTCGCATATAGTACTAAATATATTGTTGTATGTATGCGGCGATTGTTATCATAAATGATAAATGATTTTATTTCTGTAAGTAGATTTGTACAAACATTTCTACACGTCAATAATATTTTAAAAAACTAGATGAGGTCGGCGTTTCTTATCTGACTACTCTAGAGAAGGAAGGCCGAAACAAACTCAGAGGTCTCAGTGTCTTTTAAAGTCCAGACATAATCTTCGCCAGATCAGGTGAAGACCATGTAGATTAGTGTCTGTAATGGTCTTTTGAGGAATTTCACAACTTAAAACAGCTAACCCGGGTAAAAGTGAGCACGTCCTCTTGAAACAAATAGCGTAAATACAGTATTGTTTGTTATTTTTCTTATGTACAAACGCCAGCACATCAAGCTACCCGAAACTGTCAAATTTTCCCTCTCAACTTTGAACCTTATGCTTAAGCGATAAAGTTGAAAATATATTAAAGAAATTTGACAGATTGTAGTAGCTTAATTTGCTAACGTCTGTACCTAGCGCCTACCCCATATAGATGTAAGCGCGCCCAGCAGCGTTTACATCCTCCTCCTCAAGTCGTATTCCTCATTACTGAGGGTCGTGATCCTCCCTTGAAAACATTATTCCCTGACGATGTTTCGCCATCTCTGTCTATCCTTGGCCAGATGAAGCGCATCATGAAATTTTGTGTCAAGAGCAGAGCTTATCTGGTCCGACCATCGCAAAGGGCTGCGACCTCTTGGACGTTTACCATCCACCTTGCCGGTAACCATAAGTTGTTAAGCGCTTACATCAAAAGAACCATTTCAAGGAGGGCTCCACTGCAGCCAGCGAAAACGCACACAAACATGTATGCGTACAGCGAGTTCAAGCGCACTTGCGACAGTCATTTGTTTAAGATCGCCTTACGTACGCGTCTATGTGTTCATGCGCCTATTTTCGTCGTTGTATGGAGCAGGTTTTCTGTACAAACCTGTATAGTTTGTGCTCTAACTTAAAAAGAGTTTAAGACGTTTTCAGCAAAATTGTTCTATCTAGTGCTCATTCTAAAGATAATGTCTGCCATTCAATTAATCATCACAAGTAGCTCTGCAGTTATAAGAAAGTTATTTGAAGATTCCGCGAATTTCATAACCCATTCCAATTTTCCAAGTCATTATATCTGCTTTTAGAAGTACCTGAGGGCCCAAAAAGGCCACTTTGGCAGAATCATAAAATAATAACATTATGGCGAAGACAGTCCGTGTTTTTCTTTTTTAGCTGCACTTCGTATCCCAATCAAATAGATTAAGTGGATTTGGATTGGATTGATTGGTATTTTAGCACAGATTTTAAAAAAAGCTGAAAAATTCTTCACCAATGGGATTTGATACGATTAATTTAACAGTTAACTGTCCATTATGTTATCCTTTTATGATTCTGCAAAAGTGGCATTTTTAGGCCCCCAGGTCTTATGTTTTTTAATTTTTTTGAATTACCATTATTTTCACCGTAAAAAGCAAATACCTAAACTATTGGCGCTGCCTTCCGCCCAGCACCGCACTCTGTCTCGCTCTCACTCAATCCGCAAGCAGTATCGTGCGAGCGAGATAAAGAGTGAATTTTAGCTGAGGTAGTATGGGGTCTTAAGAGCCTATCTCTTTACAAAAAACCTTATTAAATTTGTCAGTCAAATAAGGTGTTGGGTGTGACTGTCCAGGATGCGCCGAGCGCTTGGTTCAGTTGAGTAACTGGTGGAACAAACTGCGTTACACAAGGAGGCTTTTTCATGATTCCAAGAATTATAAGAGGGTTCTTTGATATTCATAAGAATGTAAGAACTGTGTTAAAACTCGTACTTTTCTAAGACGTCATTCGACCGTCTATAACTCTAAAAGGACTTATTCCTTCCAGTTTAGTAGCTACTAACTCTAAGCACAGCGATTACTGAGAGTAGCCAGTCTTTTATATTGTCTCTTTTAGGAGATAGCTTAAAAGATATACAATAAACGGAAAACTTTTTAATTATATGAAGGTTTTATGATCAAATTATCATCGATATAAATAAAAATGAAATGATGTTCGTTGGTGAGTTCACTTTAACTTTTTGTTTTTAAATTTTCACAATATTCCGATTTCGGTTTTTAGGAAAAGAAAATATGGAAAAGTTGCCCGGAAAATTGGTAAAATAGGAAAAAAAACTAAAAGTGTTTTTTTTTTCTATGGGATTTTTGTAAGAACTATTGAAAATATTGGGACAGGACCATGTGGGTCAGGTCAGCTAATACTTTTATAAAATCACAAGCATCCAACACGCGTGGCCAGACGATAAAAAAAAACATTCAAATGTTACTATTAATTCAAATACCTACAATGCGCCCCTAAACTATACACTAGGAGTTCCACTTGTATGCAAATTATTGGATAGCGCATATCGTGTAATTATACTAGCATGCATTTTCAATGCCTTTTAACCTAGAATACGGCATTACCACTTAACGGCAGAAAAAGATATCGATTTTCTAAAGTAAGAAATAAATCCCACTACCCCATCCAAGCTCACTTAGTTTCTAATAATTCAACGTGTGTATATGTCGCAGTCGGATTGTATAATCCGCCATATTACATTACGGCTAGCCGTTATCAAACACAGGGCCGTTTTGAAATGCGGCGGTTCAACGATTAGCCGGATTGTCATTGAAAATCAAATTTACCCGCTTTGCGTGGCTCCTATTTCTATGTAAAGGGTTTAAAGTAACCTAACCAAACCGAACCTCGGGGTGCCCTTCGCTCGCTCTTGCATCCTATGTCGACGTAGTTTTGTATCCGACGACACATTCATCGACACGACGACATTGTTGTTGTTATGTCACGCAGCGCCACGAGTGTTAAGAATCGGAACTAAAAGCTGTCAAAGAGGCGGCTAATGTCTCGCTGTATTACATTATGGCTAGCCTTGTTGAATAACGTATGGCGGCGAATACATTCCGGCGGTTTTTTATTCAGCTGCTGTTTTTGATAACGGCTAGCCGTAATATAATATGGCGGAATATACAATCCGACTGCGACATATATAAAGCCTGGTTCTAACATAGGATACACGATTTGCATACCTTACTTAACAAGATTAACGCCACTATTTCTCACTATTCTCTGCATTACAATGGTCAGAATATTATGGCCGTGTCCATGCATTTTATTCTCTGTGTTAAGTGTTCTCGTGTCGACACGAGTTGCATGAGAATTGCTCGTTGTGATAAAAGATTAGGACAGCAAGGTTGGTAGCGAGGACGACTAGGTACGCCGGACGAACTTAAGTATCGGTACTTGAAGAGAATCTTTCATTGCACTCTGAAGCGGTTTTTGAGTTAAAATTCTGGGTATATACAGGGCGTCCCACGGCTATGCCACATGGAGGAAAAGTACCTTGAATATTGTAAATGGAACATTTTACTGAAAGAAGACATTATTTTAATTTAAAAAACAATTTAAACTGCATTCATAGATTTTTAAATAATTACATGGTTGAACCGAACCCGCTACACGAGAAAAAAAATTACCCTGTAGCTTTATCATACCGATCGAAAGGCTTCATCATAAGGATTATTTTTTGCTAAATATCATAGTGTCAGAAATAAAAGGAAGACCATGAATTGTAACATTTGATGTGAAATTTTGTTCAGAAAAATGAAAAGCTGACATTGGTGTAAGGACATCAAGTGACATTATCATAAGTACTAATAAATGTACCCACTTTTTTTTTTTTTCTTTGCGGATGTGAAATCATCAAATGACTCCTCCCGCTCTGGGTGGAGCGGAAGGGAGTGTCAGACTCTTACTGACTAAAACCCACCCGTGTTCCTTCCTTAGCCCTTTATGTTCCGGGCCAGCGGTAACCCTTTCGGACAATCCCGCTGACCAAATGTACCCACTTGAGAAGTACGCATAATTTCCCTAATATAATTTAAGTGCACGATATAATGATAAAGAGATACGTAATTAGTTGGTACCTTGTGGTTGGTGGTTGTAGGTATGTAACAAATCGAGCCGTATCCTGAGCCGAAAGACGCGTAAATTATTCTGTCCATCGCAATGCGGCTGGCTGATTATAAAGAAATAATTGAAAAATGTGTTCCATTTTCATTCTTTTGTTTCTGTGATTTTCATTGTAGGATTTTTGCATTGTATTGTGAATTTTTTACATAATCATGGCGTACCAAATAATTTTGATTTAATGGAAGCATACTTTTTGAACCACAAAAACATAAGCCTTACAATGGCACCGCGAAAGATATCCTGATTGCATTTAGCGCTAAACGAATTTGGACATCGATCTATTTCTGCCAATCGTTTAAAGATGACAGAGATAAAACGATGTTTTAAATCGGTACGTTTAACGTTAAATGCATTTAGTGATTGTGGCCTAAGACATTATTATCTTCATTTATTTATTTATTTATTTATCACATGAAATGTTAACTTTGCCATTACAGATAAATCTAATGCGACAAAGTAACTTCAAATATACTTAATTAGACCTTACATGCTACACAGTACGTGGCCCTTGTGAACTCACCCAGTGTACAGGTGAAGGTATTCATGTCCTTGTCTATGGCTATTCCATTCTCCCCTGTTAACCGTTACGCTAGCATTGACTCCTTTTTCTTTCCCGCACGCTAAAGGCTAGTCTCGTTAAGATTGGCTGCTATGGCCCAAATATTGTCTGGAGGACTAATTATTATGTTTTTTCCGTATCATTCCTCACAAATCCATCCGATTTTTCTTTGGCCTTCCTCTCCCTCGCCATACATTATGCAAGTGTGCCTACGACAGCAATCAGCTTAAATCAATCAGATTTAAGCTGATTAAAACACACGTAGCATCTAAATACTACTAGAAGGGCCCGTGGCTAAATAATAACAGCCGCACAGGTCGATCGATCAGGTTAAGCTACGCTTGCCGCGGTTGGCCTGTGGATGGGTTACCATCTTTACATACCATGACCCCTCTGTGCCTCGGAAAGCACGTCAAGCCGTTGGTCCCTGCTGTCATTCGTGGATTTTTGACATTGGTTACGGGTAGTCAGAAGCCCGAAAGTCTGACAACCAGACTTGCCAAGGGGTATCGTATTACCCAGTAACTGGGTTGTGGAAGTCAGATATGCAGTCGCTCCATGTAAAATGCTGGTATTCAGCTGCATCCGGTTAGACTGGAAGCCGACCTCAACATAGTTGGGAAAAGGCTAGGCAGATGATGAGTGTCTAAATACTAGTATCTAAATACTATGTTGATCAATTATCCGTGCTAAGCACATTTTCACAGAAAAATTCGGCACAAGTCACAGAATTCTTTATCCAAACATTGAAAAAGGAACCACAAACACCCATCAAATACATTTCATTTCACTGTGTCACCTTATCACAAGAAAGGCAACGGTACAAACAATTTGAGCATATATAATCATTTTACCCGACACCGCTGGCGTTAAAAAGCCACCACAATCGACGTTCACGCGCCGGCGAACTCTTTACGTCGGGTCTTAACGAGTCCCCGCGAGAATTATTCCTTTCCTTATATATATTTTGGCTTCTTAGGGTGGTGTCAGACTGAAGATGAACCGCAGAACGTTTATTTGGCAACCGTTTAGGGAGCACAAAATACAAATTGTAAAAAGTGAAATGTTTTAACAGCAGTGTCATCCAAAAAGGTCCATATAGGTATGTGTGTGGTGGTGTTGTATTAATTATTTATCCTTGTCTTTTGAATATCTTGATAATACTAGCTGCTGCCCGTGACTTCGTCCGCGTGAAATTTTCTAATATACGAAAGTCACGTGGCGCCATCTATTATCATAATAATGTTATTGTTGTTTTCCTCGGGAACAGCATTTTTTTTGAGATGAAAAGTACCCTATGTCTATTTCTGTACACCTGACAACGTATATGCTAAATTTCAGGCTGATTGGTTCAGTGGTTTAAGCGTGAAAAGGTAACAAACAAACTCACTTTCGCATTTATAATATTAGTTAGGATTAGCCAAAAATTACAAAGACAAAGAGCAGTGGTGGTCCAGTGATAACAACCGCGACTTACGAATTACAATTCGTAAGTCGCGGTTGTTATCACTGGACCACCACTGCTCTTCAAACCCAGATAGGCGCTTTACTTTGCTATTTGCTACTTTTCTCAAAACGGTGAAGGAAAATATCGTGTAGGCATGTCCAAAAACAAAAAAATTTAAAACATGTTAGAGCTACCAGATCGCACTGGGCCCGGGTGGTGGATTACGGCCCATTCCCTTTCACAGAGAGGCCTGTGACCCAGCAGTGGGAATATAATAGGCTGACTCATAGTAATAAAGAAAATCCACTTAAAACTACAATAACCTTATAACATAAAGGACCACATAAAAACGCGACTGAATTTTAAATTTCAGGCAACCTGGTTAGTTACATATCGATTGCCCATAACCGTAGTAGGGGCATGGCAATTTAGAAGCGGAGTCGTTATGGTTAAAGATAGGATCCCTTGTATTAGATAGTAGTAACTATGTCTGATCGGAATTGTTCGGGAATTACTCGGGAATTGCTACGTCGAGTGTCTTGTTTGAATGTAGGGAACAAGCTCGGTGAGAGGTTGAATGTTAATGTGGGAATTAGGGAGAAAAGGTATTGCTTTGTAAAAGGGGTTTATAAACAAGACATTATTGAGAGCTTGTTGTGCCACTTTTTCTTCCCCATTAAAGCATTAAGAATTGGGGAAGGGCGGGCATTTTGGGTGACGCGGCAGTCTTATCTAATTTTGACGTTCAAAAAGTGCTGATTCTGAGACTACTTTGAATAAATGACTTTGTGTTTTGATTCTGTTTCAGGTTTATAAGCGTATAGTGAGATTGGGTAGGTACTCGATAACAAAGATCAAGTTAGCGGAATGGTTTTACTAAATACTTTGGCCATGTAGTTTGGTGATTAAGGATACTCACCTCGAATGAGCTGATCTAGGATGGAGATTCATAGATTTATTTGACTTAAGAAGAATCCAGCCTTTCGTGGTCCACTTGAAAGTCCCTGAACCGTCTCCGGACACAAGTGTGAAGTGTAACTGTAACCCGGTAAAGCCTCCTTGACGGAACGGCAGTAAGGTGTGAATGTGGAGGAATATCGCAAATTATGCTCCACCTCCTGTCCTACCCTCTGAGTCCCAAAACATACTGTTAAAGTGGCTTCTGAGGCGCCACCTACGACGCCGTGGAAGTGGCGAAGTTTTGAGCCAACAAGATCTGAATTTCTTGTAAAAATTGCCTAAGCTTGCAGAAGCATTTTTTTTTCTGTCGAACCTTTATCAATAATAAGAGACATTAGAGTTCAAGTAGGTAGCTTTAGCATTCCTCTTTTATTTTTCATAAAAAAAATATATATGTTGATAAAACGCACATAAAGTTCGTGTGAAATATCTCTTATATTCCCGAGTCTTATCAACATTTTCTTCTCTGGATGAATGAAGACAATGGTTGGATTTCATGAATAATTACATTTAGAGATTTGTTATAGTCTCTGGATGACTGCCTGTTAATTATTAAGATAGCTTTTGTTTATACTTAAGTTGATTTGAGGTACATTGTGTGAGACACTTGAGTGTTTAAATTGATTCAGTTTTCATCATGCTAGAACATCTAATAGACTTTCTGACAGAAACGTGTTATGACACAAGCATGTTTCTTTATTGGTGAAAATAATGATAATTTTTGGTTAAATATTTAGGTATCGCAATTTGACAACTTTCGTATAGAATAGTATGCCAAAACTCCATAATTATTATTTAGAAAAAGTTTTCTGACGATAGAAAAATCAGCCCTTCAAATATGAGTTGATTAATGAGTTGAGTAGAAGTACATTCCTTTAAAGGTACATTAATACTAGCTGTTGCCCTCGAATTTGTCTGCAATCCAGAAAAAAAGTACTTATGTCCTTTTCTAGGTCATGGTCTACCCTTGTGCCAATTTTCATCTAAATCTGTTCAGCCGTTTAAGCGTGAAAGCATAACAAACAAGCATACAAATAAACAAATATTTTCTATATTAAATTAATATTAGTTTAGGCTGGATTTCCTGCTCGACCGACGACGGTCAGTGCAGATGCAGCTGAATACCAGTATTTTACATGGAGCGACTGCCTATCTGACCTCCACAACCAGTTACTGGGTAATACGATACCCCTTCGTAAGACTGGTTGACAGACTTTCGGGCTTCTGACTACCCGTAACGACTGTCAAAGATCCACGAATGACAGTCGGGACAACGGCTTAACGTGCGTTCCGAGGCACGGAGGGGTCACGGTATGAAAAGATGGTCACCCATCCACGGACCAACCGCGGCAAGCGTAGCTTATCCTGACGGATCCACTTGTGCGGCTGTTATTATTTGATGAAGATGCATGAACGTAAGCGAAACAAAAGGAGTAAGTATGTAAGAATCGTAGCAGGTGGCGATCTGTAGTGTCTGCCTATCCCCATGGGAAGGAGTGAAAAAAACCGGGATCCTGCCGTTTTGCCAAAAAGATTTTGCCAAAATTTCACTACCCAAACAAATTTTGGCAACCTTTCTTTATACCAATGCAATGTTTGGAATGATTTTAGTACGCACATTTTCATTTGGTCAGATTTTACATGGCAGAATATTATTAAGGATAATATCATTTAGGCATTTCGTCTTTAATCAAATGATTTATTACAGCAAACAATCTTTAAACAATAAACGTTTGGTCAAATGATTTGTTATGACAAAATATATAAAGGCAAAAATAAGATTTTTTGGTAATTATATAATAAAAAAATGCAATTTTATTTTAAAATAATCATAGTATTTACTTAATACAAAATATTTGTAACTTACAATTTTAAATTTTTTGCAATGGACATTAGCAATTTTATTTCGCAGAATTCAGACTTGTGTTGCAGAATTCGATTAATTCTGTCATCTTTATCCATTTTTTTTTTGCCGGCGGGCCAGAAACGACCAATTACATAGAAAAAAATATGGAAAAAAGAGAGTATTTTAAGCAGGCTATCGGGAACCGAATTAGTTAGACGAGGTTAAAAAAAAATGCTTAGGTTAGGTTAGGTCAAAACTGTGACCTCCTGCGCACGAGCCGAGCGAGCGGAGCGAGCGGTGCCGCGGTAGCGGCCGGCGAGTGCCAGAAAAGACAAGATTATATAGAAAAAAAATATGGAAAAAAGAGATTATTTTTAGCAGGCTATCGAGAACCGAATTAGTTAGACGAGGTTAAAAAAACTGCTTAGGTTAGGTTAGGTTAAAACTGTGACCTCTTACGCATGAGCCGAGCGAGCGAAGCAAGCGGTGCCGCGGCAGCGGCCGGCGAGTGCCAGAAATGACTAGATTATATAGAAAAAAAATGGAAAAAAAAACAGGCTACCCGAAACTGAACTAGTCAGAGGCGATTAATTATTTTGAAAAAAATGCTACTAACTAAAAAAAATACTAGCAGAATAATTAATATTAATATTTATTATCTATATTAATATTATTATTACCTGTTTAAAATTTGTCCCAAGTGGAAAAAACACCCTTGTAATAAAACGTCTTCAAAGTTAGATCTCATGCTTGAAGTGACTGCCTTAAAACTGCGAAAACTGACGATACTAAATATTTGGCAAATGTTATTTTGCGTAAAATGAGTTATTCAACTGAAATATTTGACTAAATAAAAATTGGTAAAAGTGCTAGTTGGCAAACAAGTTATTGTTTAAACGTTCATTTGCCAAACATTAGGTTTGGGTTACAATTATTTGTGAAGAGATTTCTTGGTAAGTAATAATTTGGCAAATTAAATTATGCGGAAAATTGTTTGGGAAGTGATAATTTGGCAATTTCTTTTTGGTAAAACAAGGGAGACCCAAAAAAACCACCCCGTTAACTGCCCCGTAGGTCTCGTGGTCGTCGTGGTGACTGCTGGGCGTGGGGACCTGGGTTTGAATTCCGGGTCGAGAAAAGTGTTATTGCGTTTTTCCATTGAGAATTTCTTAGTACCAGCCCGGAATTTGGAAGTGGTCGGTGTGATAGCCCCGTGCATGGGAAAGCACATAAAGCTGTTGGTCCTGTGCCTGATCTCTCTCCGGTCGTGTCGGATTGTCGTCCCATTGGACAATAAGAGATAGGGTACCTGTGTCTGCGCACACACGTCTTGTTCACTATAACATCTCCCGCGCTGAAAGACTGGTCTCTTTATGGACTTTATCTATGTATAAATAAGTATGTATTGTTACGAGCTTCGGGTTCGTGACAATAAATACTGCCGATTTAATAACCAAAAAAAATGACACTTTAATCAAAACACACTAATTACGAAACACAAATGCACTACTGATCGCTCTAAGTCGCACTTGAAGATCGCTTCGATGTGTTCGCTTGTATCGCTGTATCCTAACTGTGTCGCTCGCGGCCCATACCGGCCTTATATAGTGCCGCAGATAGTTCTAGAACCTTCCAAATTTCTAGAACGATCTTGACTACTAGTTCCGCTACTCGATACTAGATGGCGCTAGTAGTAACTAATGTCACCATGTACCAGACATTAATTGTGAAATATCATAAATGAGTGCTATACGATTGGGGTTAGATCTCACGACTTTTTACTCGTAATTCAGCTCCGTAATCGGCGGGGTAGTTGCGTAACAGACTAACAGTAGCAATGGCCTTTAATTTTGACATTTCTAAAACATTCATTGCACTATTTACATTGCTGAGCAGACGAATTTTTCGAATATGAATCGATTTTGAATTTGAATTTGAAGCGAAATTATTCAGACTGTGATTAATATTGTGTTACGCAATTAGTGTGCTGTTGATATTCAGCCGTTTATATCAACATTGACTATATACTATAACCAAACAGCCACAAAATCACAAAACTAAAATAGTAATATTTTAATCCATCACACCTAGAGCGCCGGGAAATATCTAGATAACAAAATTAAATACAGTTTAAACAGTATCCAACTAAGTGAAACAAATCCTTGGGAAGCAATGGTATAATGAATCGCTCCTTCATTAAAAGCAGTATTTCTAATTAGATTATTTTACACTGTGCCAATGTTGGTTCAAATGTTTAAGGATTTAATATTATGGGAATTGGTTTCATTTGTCTCATCATTATCTATATATCTTAGAATATCGTGTGCCCTTATTTTCGGCATAACTTGAGCCTACAGAATATACGGATTCAATAGTATAATGAATCGTTCCTTTATTAAGGCGCTACCTCGAAAATAAGTCGTAGCGACTGATCTGAAGCGAGCGAAAGTGATGCAATTACTTTTGAAACGCGAAAGAAGAGAGATGGCTGTAATGTGCGTGTGCTCGGAATAAAACAACGTATGTGCCAAAACGATGTACTCCTTTTTTACAAAATAAATGTATTAAATTTAAAACTACTTTGAGTAAACTTTGTTATGATAATTTCTCTATGTTTTAAAGTAAATTCCATTGAATAACTCTTATGCGTTACGCCGTGATGTCGATATAACTTTGCAATTTTTTTGTATCGAGAAAAATTCATTGAATCGTGTATTCCTTTTACACGATACTAGACCAAAGAGTAAAAAAATATATAGGTAGGTACCAAAATGTTCAATCCCTATTCAATATACTTATATACTTGTAGCGGTATCTACAACGCCACATGCGAACAACGCGTCATACTGACGTCACGCAAATCCTGCATCGCGCAAGCAGAGTTTACCGCGCAACTATCATAGATACAACGGCCCGACATGAATCATCGGGCAGTTGCCCGCCAGACACAACACCCGTCTGGTCGCAGGATCCTCCCTTTTCTATGGAGGTTGAGTGAACTTTACATCCTGTTCCTCATACCTCTATAGTGGTGACCCCGAACATGAACGTCAGCGCAGCCTTCGTGCACCTACTCCAGTGTGACGTCATCATCATCACTCCCGCAAGCTTTAGAGCGGCGAGTCACCCAGTCAGCCAGCACCCACGGCTTCAACGGGTATCCTGACCACAGCATGCAGCGACCGCGCATACCTGGTCATCACCCTCAGCCTCATCAGCAACCTCGGCACAGCATACTGCATTTTCGGCCGGTACACAAGCAGGATCATAGAAACCCTCTCCTGGTCGACGCCAGCAGTCAGCCTCAACCCAGCGCTGTACCACATCCGACGCACTGGAGCATAACGCAGCGCCACCCCGACTCACTGGGGACATCTTCGCAGACAGTTCCGACTCACCGTGAACTATGCGGCAACCGGTTCCGACTCACTGGAACCTCAGCTGGCCTGGCAAACATCGCAAGATACAATACTCAGCCCACTATCGACCTCCGGTCTCCGGGGGGGAGTGATGTAGCGGTATCTACAACGCCACATGCGAACAACGCGTCATACTGACGTCACGCAAATCCTGCATCGCGCAAGCAGAGTTTACCGCGCAACTAGCATAGATACAACGGCCCGACATGAATCATCGGGCAGTTGCCCGCCAGACACAACACCCGTCTGGTCGGAGGATCCTCCCTTTTCTATGGAAGATGAGTGAACTTTACACCCTGTTCCTCATACCTCTATATACTTATCAAGTTACACGAAATAGAAAAAATACATTTTATTCAATATATCACCTTAAAAGCAGTCTTTCTAATTAGATTATTTTATACTGTGCCAATGTTAGTTCAAATGTTTGACTGAGAATTTAATATTTTAGGTAAACGTATTCATGATAAATTATGTTTCGTCATTATTATCAGCTTTTGAATATGTGCTTTATTTTCGGCAGAAGTCGACTACAGAATATACCTATTTACGCATTTTTTTAATAGTGCCTTCTGCAAGTACTCAACGTCGCAATAGCTGTCAAATATTTCGCTGTTTTTAAATTGATAATTTTTTATTTTGTTTTTTAATTTAGTCATATTGATGACTAAATTTAATTTAATTTTGTCATATTGATGACTAAATTAAATTATGAAATAACGCAAATCGCATTTGTAGTGCTCTTACTCAAGAAAAAATGTGTCTAGTCTTTTCCCAACTACGTAGGAGTCGGCTTCAGTGTATACGTAAGCAGATGAATACCAGTATTTGACATGGAGTGACTGCCTTTCTGACTTCTACAACCCAGTTACTGGGTAATACGATACCCCTTTGTAA
Source organism: Mesoligia furuncula (assembly GCA_916614155.1). Taxonomy (NCBI): domain Eukaryota; kingdom Metazoa; phylum Arthropoda; class Insecta; order Lepidoptera; family Noctuidae; genus Mesoligia; species Mesoligia furuncula. Next base: position 25,120,328 of record OU744809.1, on the reverse strand, counting down.
GACTGGTTGTCAAACTTTCGGGCTACTCGAGACACGGAAGGGTCTTGGTATGTGAAGAGGGTCACCCATCCACCGACCAACCGCGGCAAGCGTAGCTTAACCTGATCGATCGACCCATGTGGCTGTTATTACTTAGCCACAATAAGCCCCTCCTATCGGCTTCCAGTGTATCCGGATGCAGCTGAATACCAGTATTTGACATGGAGCAACATGGAGCATTGGCATTGAGTGCGGTGCAATGCACTATCGAGAACGGTTGCGTTTGCGCTGCACAGTACGAATATTATATTCGCGAATTGCGCGGCTATAGCCGCTACCCGTTTTTCGCTATGAGTTTCCAAACTCTCATAGCCAACGAAGTATTGGCATTTATCAAACATGCCATCGACTGCATGGACGAGATCAGCATCTTGCAGATCTGCAAGTCATCGTTCAAGGAGGAAGAGATTAGCAGTGCCAACTTGCTGCTGTTCACAACGCTCGGCAAAGTCGGCCAGATGCCGTCTCGTCGAAGGGAAGGTTCAGAGAAGAGTCTCCAGGACATCCTAACGCTGATGAAGGAGACCGACCCGGACGACGTGCTGAATTTGTGGCGAAGGATCTGCACAAGCCAGGCCGAAATGCAGCATAAGCTGGAGGTGTCCAACAACATCATCAGTGATCTACAGGCAGAAGTAGTGCTCTCGCTCAAAACAATTTCTGTAAGTAGGTCACCTACCGACGACGCCACAAGTGTAAACACGCGTCGCGGGGCACAAAACGCCTCCATCTGCAGTTTCGAGTCGGCGGGTTCGAATGCGTCACCAACTGCCGAGAAGGCATGCGTTGCAACGCGTGCCGTGGCCATCCCTGCCTCGACACAGGTGGAGACAACGACGTGTGTAGGTTCGTCGAACCTCAATCGAGCCTACGCAGCAGTAGTAGCCGCTAATAAGCCTGCTGAGTCGCAAAAATCGCAGGTAAAACTAGCGGAAAAACAAAAAGGGGGTAAACGGAGCCAGTCGAAACCCAACAAGGTTTTGAAAAGGCAGGATCCAGAGAAGGACACGTACGACAAGGATGGTTTCATCAAGGTGGAGAAGAAAAAGAAGAAGAAGCCTCATTGTCGGAACCAGTGCGGCACCGCGCTGGCGGGACCCAAAGATGCTGCTGCGTCCAGTAATCCCGACGACGCAGCTGTACGTGTCCAGACTGCACCACTCCACGAAGGTTGAGGAGATCGTGGAGTACATGCGTGTGAAGACCAGCTGGACTTTGAGACAACACGAACTTCAAGTCGTTCGTGGTACGTGTTCCGTACACATCATCTCGAGAAGTTCCTCAAGGAAGAGTTCTCGCCGAAGGGTGTTGTGTACCGCCGGTTTCATGGCCGGCTACATGACACCAGTCAGCGAAACACGACGCAGACACTTAGTGTGCTTGAGTTTGTTAGTGTAATTATAATGTGTGTATGTATTTATAGTATTTTTAAGTTATATTCATATTGTATTGTGTGTTTTATATGGGCCTTGATGCCTGAAAAAAATGGATAATAATAATAATAATAATTGCTCTCGGCTGTCATTCTTGGATCTTTGACAGTCGTTACGGTTTATCAGAAGCCCGAAAGTCTGACAACCAGTCTCCAATTAAATTCAATCTTTATTGTTGGCTTGCAAATTGGTCTTACCAAGGGGTATCGTGTTACCCAGTGACTGGGTTGTGGAGGTCAGATAGGTAGTCGCTCCATGTAAAATACTAGTATTCAGCTACATCCGGTTAGACTGGAAGCCGATCCCAAAAGGCTAGGCAGATGATGACACAAGAGGTCTTTGTTTTTCTCTGACATAAAACATCCAATATGTAGGTACCGTTCTTACGACAATTATCGTCAATCACAAGCTCCTTAATTAAACAGATTAATTTAATTACTCGGATCTGAGATTACGGCTCTCCTTCGTCATTCGCCCTTCGTCTTACGTCCTTCGTCATTCGTCCTTCAGATATCATCGTGTTTTTTCCTCAATTTTTGGAAAATTAATTACGAGTGTAGTGTTGTGACGGATTACTTAGCGTTACTTAAATTGATTGCTTGTATTTTTTATTAAGCTTGGAATATTTTGATGCGTGAGATAGTAGAATAATGCTTGATTTCAGAGGATAGAGTCGCGACATTTAAAGCTGAATGGATTGATAGGAATACAATGAATTACTGTTAATTTATTAGAAAGCCCTATAAGGACATATACTGATTGACTTTGTTAAAGAAGAACGCCAACGTTGTTGTTTAGAAAATTTACGTTTGTAACTAGTAATTGCAACTGGCGTGCGTGTTTGATCAGATGTATGAATGTAAACGAAGCAAAAGGTGTATGTAAGGATCGTTGCAGGTGGGATTCTGTTGTTTCTGCTCACCTCAAAAAAACGACGGGTTGCACTCCGGGAGTGCCGGCATTAGTGAAAACTTGAATATTAACGTTGTGTATTTTTGATATTTTGGAATCTTACGAATTTTCGATCAGGTCACGTGTCCTGACGCGAGTTTAACATTTTTTTTCCCATTACATAAAAAGTGTACAACGCCGCTAAAGAAGTTTTCAGTTAAAAAATTAAATCCCCGACGCGTAATGTCGTAAAAATATGAAAATAATAAGGTACTACAATATTTTGATCTTGATGCATGAGATTTTTTGGTACGACTTTGGGTCAATCTCCTTTATTTTTTTTATTTTATTTTAACGTGTTGAAAGATGACAGATGTCAACCGTGCCGTCTTTCACATCTGTCTGTCTGCCTGTCTGTGCCTGTCTGTGCCTGTATGTGTCTGTCTGTGCCTGTCTGTGCCTGTCTGTGCCTGTCTGTGCCTGTCTGTGCCAGTCTGTGCCTGTCTGTGCCTGTCTGTGCCTGTCTGTGCCTGTCTGTGCCTCTCTGTGCCTGTCTGTCTGTCTGTCTGTAATTTGATCTTTTTTTTCAATTTTTTATATTTTGGAATCTTACGAATTTTCGAGCAGGGTCACGTGTCATCTTACGAATCTTACGATCAGGGTCACGTGTCCTGACGCGAGTTTAACATTTTTTACCCATTACAAAAAAAGTGTACAACGCCGCTAAAGAAGTTTTCACTTCAAAAAGTTTAAGTGCACTGCATGTGTAATCTGCATTCGTGATTTATTTTCCAAAAATGTAAACAAATATGAGTATGTGGAAAAATAACTATAAATCCTGCAAAATAAAGTTCACTTTATGCTACAACTTCAAACAATTTTTTTTTTTTTCAATAGCTGCTGCTTGTCACTCTGAAATCAACTTAATTAACATTAAAATAAAGTTGATATTTGTTTAACTTGGAATAATATTAATTTAAAACATAAGTTTAAATAAACATTACAAAGAATGTAAATTTGTCAAATGGAAACAAGGTAACAAAAGTAAAAAAGAATAAACATAAAATGTAACTCGTAACACTTTCACAAACCGACCTTTCTAAACGTTTTATTACTTCTTCAAACATCGCACGAAATTAAGGACGCGTTGTCAGTTAAATTGTATAGCGTCTGAATTGCCTCTAAACATGGCAGGTACGTACAGGTATCTGGCAGATTGCCAGTCTATTGGACGCCTAACATTATTACGAGGGAACGGAAAATTGGTTTCAAAACACTGCTCGCGTTTAAAGGCAAACAATTTGTACTTGTAAATTTTACTTTGCTGATTTGAAATTTGTTGGGTCATGGTAGCATATAGGCTTCAAAATTGCTTGTGGATTTAAATCTTAAGGTACAATTGGAACAATGTAAGTGTCAGTAGGTACTGAAGTAGACTAATAATGATGATGATGAAGTGTAAGTACTATATGTGGCTTTTAAGTTAGTCTAAAGACGCTAATGACTCATACACAAAGAAGAAAAATATATCAAGAAAGTTGAAATTAATGGTAACTTTACCAAGAAACGTCCTTAAGGCCGTTGGGCGGAACACATTGTCAAAGTTGTGGGAATATTCTAGACTAAGGACGCATGTGGTCGCTCACAATGGGCCTTATTAGAAGGCTAAAAGTCACACAAAGGGTAACGGAGAGGGCAATGTTTGGTGTTTCCTTGCGTGATCGAATCAGAAATGAAGAGATCCACAGGAGAACCAAGGTAACCGATAGCCCGAAGAATTGCCGTACTTAAGTGGCAGTGGGCAGGGCACATTGCTCGCAGAACAGATGGCTGATGGGGCCGAAAGGTTCTGGAGTGGCGACCGCGTATCGGAAGACGTAGCGTTGGAAGGGTTCCCACAAGGTGGACCGACGACCTTGTGAAGGCCGCAGGAACTGGTTGGATGAGAAGGTGCTTGGTAGAAGCCTGTGTCCAGCAGTGGACTTCTTTCGGCTGAAATGATGAAGGACACAAGGAACCATGGAGAATCGCAGAAAGAAAAGGAGGCCGTGAATGTTTTTTAACTGTAATAATGACGATGATGTTTGCGGCTTTCGCGGACGAATTCCTTCAGAAAGAGCAGCTTAGCATAAGAATAATCAGCCTTTAATGTTCCCACTGCTGGGACACAGGCCTTTTCTCGGCGAGAGGCAGTTGCCCATAATCCATCAGTGCGGGTTGGTAGATGTCACATGTATTCGAATTTTTGGTCCTAGAACAATTTTCCGGTTTCCTCACAATGTTTTTCTTCACCGTTTTGAGAGCAGTACTGATATAGTGGTATGACTTACCACTGGGTCACCAGTTCACCACTGCTCTCGAAAGAGCAGTTTAACTACTACTAAATAATATTATTTTGTAAAGACACAGTCTTAAATCAATATGTGTCTAGTGTATATTGCTGCAGGCGATCCTCTTGAATCATCACTAAGTCGCCTAAAGCAAGCAAGGTGATATTTGTTCTAGCTCAATCCCAGGCCGCACGGACAATATACACCTACGACCACCTTTGAATACGAGGCTAGCTCGGTTATGTCGTATTTTCTACAGTGTATGTTCTATCTAGACAATACCTGCACGGAGCTATGCTATATTGTGCATGCATATACAGGCTGTGCCTAAATTTGTGTCATTCCTTTCAACTATGCACTGAAGATAGACATAGAAACTGATATAGAATGGGATTCACCTAAAATCAAGTGGAAAAAGCGTCACTGATTGAAAATTCGTGTGGAAATCGGTTTTTGGTATGAGCATAATAAGAATGCGGGAACACGTGACGAATGATTTGAGCATGAAGGTAAATACGATTATGATAATAATAAAAGTATTTTAAAAAATTAAATCGACTTCAAAAATAATTTAACTCAAAATTATGAAATACCTAACTTTAATTTCGGAAGTCGGTGTCTTGGGATCTGCATTTAAGTTTTAGTTTTTTGCCACCGACTTCCGAAATTAAAGTTATTTCATAATTTTGAGTTAGTTTTTTTTTGATGTCGATTTTTTTATTATTTTTAAGTAGGAAATAGTTTTGTTGTAAATATTGTACTAGAATTTGACCAAGGTTTTGAGATGTTTTCCCTTTGACACTACACCCGTAGCTCGTATCAATAAGCCAGGCCATCACACTTACACGTATTCGTCCATATCTTGAAAATTACTGAATCGATTTTGATGAAACTTGCACTGTTCCCTAAGTTGAAGTAAATGTAAGCCAATAAAAAAATGGTCACGATCTGATTAATAGTTGCGGAGAAATGCGTGGACAAACATACATACATCTATAAAATTTTGTTTATTTGTTTGGAAGCCTTAGCTAATAGATTGTCTTAAGTGAATATAATGCAGTTCCAACAATATTACATACAAAAAAGGTGAAAATCAAAGAAATTATTGACGGATTGCACAAATCGATTTATATTAGGGCAGACGGATAAAAATGCCGTGCTGTCGGTATATTCTGTAAAGATCTCACGCGAGCTGTCAATAGTGTCAAACCCTAGCATCGGATGGAATGACAGCTATTCCACCCGATGCTAGGGTTTGACACTATTGACAGCTCATTTGAAGCTCACTTCACGTAAGTTTTCGCTGTGAAATTTTTACAGAATAGCATTGCTAGTTTAGGTATGATACACCAGAGTAGTATAAGCATCAAGTCAGCTCAGCCTAACGCAGTCCACTGCTGGACATAGGCCTCTCCCAGACAGCGCCACAGCACCCTGTCCTCCGCCTTCCGCATGACGTCTACCCCAGCCACCTTCTTTAGGTCGTCTGTCCCGGAGTCTGTCTTATTTTATATTTGCACGCCGAAATTAAAGGCAGAATAAGAGAACAATTCTGTATATTTTACCAACCTTCTGTACCTTATTTATGCAAATAAATGACTTTTGACTTTGACTTTGGAGTATAAGCATAATCAGCCTATAATGTTCACACTGCTGGGATACAGGACTCCTCCCTGTGAGAGGGAGTGGACCATAATCCACCACGCGAGCCCGGTGCGGGTTGGTAGATGTAACAGTCTTCGAATTTTTGGTTCTAGTACATGCCGGTTTCTTCACGATATTTTCCTCTACCATTTTGAGAACAGTGATGAAATTGCATACACAAAGTGCCAGCCTGGGTTCGAACTCACGAGCTACAAAGTCAGGGCCGATACCACTGGGCCAGCACTGTTCTCAAAGTCTCACCACTGCTCTACACCAGAGTAGTGCAAATATATTCTGAAACACCCTGTATTAGTATGTAGATAATAAAACAAGGGTGTGTATAAAGGGTGCACATCCTTTGATCCAGTGGTCGAGAACTAAATATACTAAGGTCTAACAAAGGAAGGGTCGGTTGGTATGTGGGCAATGTAACAAACATTGCCCACATACCGACCGACCCGTCTGTAAAATACTCTAGGTACTGGAAATACTAGAATGAGAAAATTAAAGTGCTTACAATGATATGTCAGTATTATATTATTATTGGAAACATAACTCTCAATCTAGCGTTTAACCTTAGGGTTAAACGGATAAAAGAACTTAAGTAAAAGTCTGTATCTCCCCTGGGTACAGACTGTTACTTAAGTTTTACTGGAGTAACCCTAATAGAAAAAAGGAAATAAATCGTCATTACCACGACGTCAACTTACATAGACTTTTTCAACACATTTGCTCGTAAAGTGGCTTAATGAACATATTGCCGTGTATTAAACACGCTTGCTTTTTAAAAACTTTATGTTACCGCACTAGTCCGGTAACGCCACAGATGACTATTTACTATTATCTATTTAGTCGGAGATGTGCGCTTTTTTAATCTCATCAAAGAGACTTCATATATGATGTAACTAATATTTTTGTAAAAATATAATTTAAAAGAATTTTATTTTATTGTTCATGGAGTTTCTTGCCCGTTCTTCTCCATAGGTACCTACGCTTTGGAATGGGCAACTAGCTTCATATTTTCTGACTGACCGACTTCTTGACAATTCAAAAGTGCCTGTAAATGGTTTAATTGAAATAAATGGTTTGAGTTTGAGTTTATATTCTGAATTGTCCTAGGTCCCAAAATGAACTAAAATGTATTTACCTGAAATTGTCCGTGGTCCCTCCCGGAACCAAACGGAAAAGACCCCATCTGGCGTTCCATTATTATTATAGCGGATTCTCACTGAACTAATGTTTATTTCTCTATGCCAATAGCACTTTCTAATTCCATACTAACTAAACTACAATAATTTGACATACGACAACATTACGATAAGTCTAAACATTATTTTGTGTTTACTAAATTTTTATAAGTATAGGCTGTTTAGCTGTTTTGCCAGTGCCTTTATTTACACCTGCGCGCGCATCGCTAGCGCGGCGCGCGGAAAAACAAAACCAGCGCGCTATTTTTAGTGTCTTGAAAAAGGTCGTATGAAAGGCGTGTGCTTTGATCATTACACACATATTATGTCATAATGTGCTATTATGGTGCTAACATCAGCCTTACATAAGAGTCACACCTACACTTACTTTATAAACATTAAAATAAAACAATTATGCCTAAATTATTTTGGCTTATTTTTTTTATTTTGATGTCCTCTTAGGGCATGAAATACTATCTACTATATTATGTATTTTAAACACAGTTACCAACCTACACCACAAACATGCTTTATTGAACTAACAAAATTAGATTTTCAAATAAATTTATCATGTTTCAATTGAGAGGGACACGTCCAGAATTGTAATATTACAGTTACAACTTCCAGCACTCGTATAGTTTCCAACTCGTTCTATTAGTAATGTTATAATTGGTAAAGTTTGACCACATGGACACTTTTTGGGCAGAAATAAAAGGCTTTGTAGGATTATATCCTGTCGTAACTTTATGATATTGATGCATGGCGTCCTTGGGAAGTTAAATAAGCGTTTTTGATTGGGTATCTAACTATATGAGCGATGTCTATTTCGTTTGTTTGTGAAATGTCTCGTGTGCTTACTGTTTTTTATTACTGTGCAGGGTAATATCGTTCGTTTCAGCCGATAGACGTAGACGGGCCCCTCCCTGTATGTAAATTCATCTGTTCCCTTATAATAACTTCAAAAGTACTTATAATAATTTGACAAATGAAGTATCGTTAGAACCGTCTTGTCAGTCCGCTAGTTATAGGCTTTTTGGTCCATGCGACCACGGGAAGTTAGAACAAATCCCTTATGGAACAAATCTAACTTAAAGATTAATGATTCTAATGACTATAATTCTGTAAATACATATCTGTTATAGTCGCAATCTTTTGATCAAGATACAACTTGACACCGACCTGCAAATTGCAAAAAACGTAAGAAAATTTAAATTTTGTGAACTACCACTGTTCATCATCATCATCATTTCAGCTGAAAGACGTACACTGCTGGACATAGGCCTCCCCCAATTTTGGGAGGGTTTGCGACACCCACGGGAAGTAAGGGGTGGTGCTATTCTTTAAGTCCGGCACCACACAGACCTAGGGTAATATAGTACTTACTAATTCCATGGTGCAAGCAGACTTATCTGTACTGTCGTCGAAATTGAAAACTACAATCCTCTGATTTTGAATCACTGTCCAAATCATAGTGATCTTTGCTCTTGTTGCAATAAGGTTGCTGTTGGGTTGCTGCCACTGACCAGTCTGTCAAAATTATTGTGGTCTTTATTCTCGTCATAATAAGGTTGCGTTTAGGTTACTGCTGTGAGAGGTAAAATAACTGTGAAAGGACTGTAAATTGGGATGTACTGGATTTGACAGTTTTTTTTATGTTCCCGTTATAAGTAGCAGCGATTTGACATCACACTAATATTATAAAGGCGCAAGTTTGTGAGTGTGTGTGTGTTTAGATGTTTGTTACATCTTCACGCTCAAACGGCTGGACCAATTTTGATAACATTTTGTATAGAGGTAGCTGCTACCCTGGATTAACATATAGGCTACTTTTTATCACACGGGATCGACATTTACGCGGGTGAAACCGGGGGCGCAGCTTGTCATAGATGAAAGTCTTGTTTTGCGTTTATAAAAAATCAAATAATATTGATAGTACCGAAGTGGGACCTATTTACAAATAGTAGAAATCTACACTAACTTCAGGTCGGGTTCGAAAAAATATTTTTGCGTTTGATAGTTCAATTCCTGAGGGCTTTAGGCTATTTTTAAATTCACGTTATGATTAGGGGCGAGTCGAGCAAAAAGAAGAAAGAAAGCTAAGCTAAAACGAAGTGATAGCACGGGCAGGTGATGCGATGGGACGGAGTGGGGGGGGGGGGGAGAAAAAGAAATTTCAATCAATCAATCAATCAACTCAGCTTATCGCAGTCCACTGCTGCACATAGGCCTCTCCCAGACTGCACCACAACACCTAGTCCTCCGCCTTCCGCATCCAGTCTACCCCAGCCACCTTCTTTAGGTCGTCCGTCCATCTAGCTGGGGGGCGTCCCACACTACGCTTGCCGATACGCGGTCTCCACTATAGGACTCGTCTGCTCCACCGGCCATCGGTCCTTCGACAGACATGGCCGGCCCACTGCCACTTCAGTTTGCTTACTCTGCAAGCTATATCGGTAACTCCGGTTCTTTTCCGGATAATTTCAAAAGAAATTTCACGTGGACGAAATTTCGCGGGCAGAAGATAGTATTATATGAATAGGAAAATAACATTCAAAATTCTTAAGGCGAATGCGCAGTGGTAGACCACGAAATTTAAATTTTCTTACGTTTTTTGCAATTTGCAAGTCAGTGTCAGGTTGTATCTTGATCAAAATTTGATTGTGACTATAACAGATATGTATTTACAGAATTATAGTCATTAGAATCATTATTCTTTAAGTTAGATTTGTTCCATAAGGGATTTGTTCTAACTTCCCGTGGTCGCATGGACCACAAAGCCAGCGGCTGAAGCTAGCGGACTGTCAAGACGGTTCTAACGATACCTCATTTGTCAAATTATTACAAGTACTTTTGATGTTACAGATGAAATACATAGATACATACCGGTTAAAATCATATTACTCTCCGTAGTTTGGTAAAAATAAAATAAAATTTTGTAAGTTTGGATGTTGGAGGTAATCTCTGGAAGTAGTGATCCGATTTCGAAAATTCTGTCACTGGCAGCAAGATACACAATTTTTGCCGAGTGCCATGGGGTATTTATTACAGTATAATTTAATTAGTATGCGGGAAAACTCGTGGACAACAGCTAGTACCATTACCATCATTCTCTTGCCCTTATCCCAATTTATTTGGAGTCGGAGCAACATATCTTTTTCTTCCATACCTCTCTATAATGCTTGCTCACGTAGGAATGCGCGGGCGCGGTGGCGGGTGCGGGCGCGGTGGACTGGCAATTTCGTGTTCACATTGGCCGCCACTCGTTTGCGCGATGAGTAAGTTCGATATGGTTGAACTTATCTGACGTCGCGAGTGAATCGCGCGCTCCGCCGCTAGTTGGACGTGAACACACTGACACAAACATCATCACAGGTTTGTTATAAACGCGAGCGCGCCACACGCGTCTGCCCATGGCCCGCTACTTTCGCCGCATCTGCGTTTTGTACGTGAACACTTGCTTACTATGCTGTGTGTTTGATATATTTCGTGACCGCGCCCGCCACCGCGCCCGCAAGTCAACGAGTTCAATCACTTGTCATCATATCGCTAGACAAAAGCTGGTACCATTATAAAGATAGTAAAACTTACAACTACAGCATACGTTGTCAAATGACATTCAAAGCTAGGTTGACAAAGGTGTATTCTTTGCTAAAGTTTCGCAAATAATTACAGGACCTCTTTCATTCTCCCTCTTTACGTCGCTTCAGCAAAAGGACTGCAATGGTTTTGTAAGCTGAGTGCACTTCTAACTTGTTCGATTCGTACGTTCGCGTATTTTTAGAGCATTTTTGTAGAAAAATAAGAAGACTAATTGAATTTTTCGTACTTAAATTTGTAGAATACTTATGAAGTCACTAGACTGAACAATCATAGAATTTCTTAAGTGCTTGTGTATAATGGACGTTTTTCTTTTACATTATTTATAGAACAAAGATAGGGAGTAGTAGTGAAATATTAAGTGCAAATGGAGGGAGGCTTTATTTCAGGGGGTTAATTTAAGGAATCCTGTGGTGTCTATAGAATCCTAACCTACGGTGTTTGAACATCGTCCATCGTCCTGAACCGAGTCTCAAAGTTCATACTCAAGATTTTCCAAAGGGCAATGAAGCGTACCGTGTTGGGTATTACGTACGTGCGACATGCTCCAAAACAGGAATTCCTGATGTGGGCAATAAGTCTGCTAGGCTGAAATGGCCCATGTATGTAGGATACAACGAGACAGATGGGCCAGAGTCGGCACGCAGTGGGTGTGCGCCAAAAGTCGGGCATTTTCACCGACGAAGGTCAAGGAAATTCTGGCGTGATGACTTAGATGCGATTAAGGGAGATTGGCCGAAGTTGGCAACAACACAAACAATAGTGGGAAGTTATGGAGGACACCTTTGCCGAGCAATGAGACAATACAGGTTGAAAAATTATTTAAAAGAATGATGGAATTTATAAATATACGAGTAATTATATTATTTAGGTACAGTAGACAGCTGGAGGGCCCATGGCTAAGTAATAACAGCCGCACAGGTCGAGCATCAGGTTAAGCTATGCATGCCGCGGTTGGTCTGAGGATGGGTGACCATCTTTACATACCGAGACCTCTCCGTGCCTCGGAAAGCACTAAAGCCGTTGGTCCCGGTCGTCATTCGTAGACCTTTGACAGTCGTTGCGGGTAGTCAGAAGCCCGAAAGTCTGCAATGACAACCAGTCTTACCAAGGAGTATCGTATTATTCAGTAACTGGGTTGTGGAGGTCAGATAGGCAGTCGCTCCATGTAAAATACTGGTATTCAGCTGCATCCGGTTAGACTGGAAGCCGACTCCAACATAGATGGGAAAAAGGCTAGGCAGATGATGAGGTACAGTAGACAGCTCTTTGGACTGGAGCTGGTCTCGTGCAGTACATAATTAAATAGATTAATTAGACAGATTATACTGATTTTATTACCACAGACGTGCAGCAAGCTGCATTAACCCTTAGTCTGCCGGAACGTAGATCTACGCGAGACACAATGGCTTTTTAATTGTGTCTGTAATTAAGGCACACAAGCGGTTAAGAAAGAAAAGTTTTCTTGTAGTACTATAATTGATAGTAGTTACTTAGAAAGTAATCTGTGACATACGAACCAACGGAAATATAGACAAACTACTTGTTGCCAACATCGCGGGCAACAGCTAGTTTGCCTCCGATCCAGGATGAAAAGCAGCTAAAGGCCCATATCACTTGGTTTTAGTAGGTTTTTATATTTAACTAGCTGACCCGGCAAAAATTGTTTTGCCATAATTATAAATTATGTTTCCTTCAAAACACATAGCATTGGTGAAGAAGCAGTCTAACAATTTTACCAATAAAAATGCAACAACAACAGAATATACATACCTTGGTCTAAGTTACCTGTGGGGATCTTTCAGTTTGGCAGCTGGTGACAGCACAGCTGTCACTTTCAAGTGTCACTCATAGCGTCTAAAAATTTTACCGCCAACGTACGGAAAAATTTTTCTCTCGTTAATTTTCATAGAAAATTTGTAAAGTTTCAAGTAAAACTTTATAGAAAGTATATAATAGTGATTGTGGTAAGTGATATATAGTGTTGCGCTGATCGTTAGTCAACGAAATGACGAAAGGGAGATCGGAAATTCATAATAGATACGTGGTCACCGGTTACTTTAAGGAACCGTGTTTAGCGACCCTGAGTGCTACGATTCACCTAAGCGCAATAGTGGGGAAAACTCTCCTCATCCTCGGAGGATTGAGGCACCCCTTTTCCCACCGCCGAACTACAGGGCAAAGAGATCGAAACGATTTCCTGTAAGTCGGATCTACGCATTTTTATTTGAATGAGTAGCCAATAAGCCAAGTAAGTGCTGAATAACTGTTATTATGACACATTATATCACTAACCTTACTAAAAAATACTATCAACAAATTCTAATCTGTTTCTTGCTTGTATATAAGTACTTCAGACAGAAGTGCAGTGTTGTTTTAAAAAAAACAACCCTTTCGTGTTTAAAGTATATTATAACTTATGGAAAGGGATTTCAGTGTAAAAATATGATGATTAGGTAGTAATTCCTAAAGCAAATACTGAATGTCTTGAGGAGCTAAAATTACTCAAGCAGGTTCTGTTCTGTGACATGCCATCATGAAAAGCAAACCAATTTGTAAACCTTACATGTATGCTCATCTATCCCATGTGTTTCACACCCTGAATTAGAAGTAGAGTGAGTACTTATGCCACTAAATAAAACTAAAGACTATTTAGCCCCCGTGGAGGGAGGTGTGGCTGGGATCTCTAATGTGGGTCTAGAGCAAACGGAGCTAGCTGCTAAAATATGTCTACAGACACTTGTTAATTGAGCAGCAAGCTACCCACTAGCATTGTACCCTACAGTCGCTTTTGGAAGTAGTCGGAACATTCCTATCCAGGAATGTAATTACAATAGTTCATTGCTCTCATGTGGTATGCAGTTCTTACTTACATTAAAGAAGTTCAGCACCTCTAAGTCTAATTTGCAATTAGAACAATAAGATGAATAATTAAAAATTACATAAGTTTTATAACATTAAAAATATGAAATGTTAAATATTTAAACGTGTTATAATTTATTAGGCTATACTGAACATTTTTTCTGTGTTGTGTAATAATTAAGGAAATCTTATAGTTATGGTCAGGATCAGGGCCATTAGGATCTTCTTGGCATTCATCAGAGTGGCCTCTATCATATAGATATTTATTATATTTGCAGTGGAGCAAATACATCCAGTACCCAATTTTAAGCTGTTTAATATAAGAAAATAGTTATTTTATTTTAAAATCATGATAAATGAGGATCTTACCAAATATAACTAGGCCAAGATTCATACTAGAGACAAGATTTAGACTGTCTAAAGAACCATTAAAAGCTTGGGAAATCATAACAGGAAGTCAAATCTAGAAAAGATTTATATTCAAAACAATTCTATTTTGAGATATATATCTTTAGTTAAAATAATTAATGCAAATTTCTATTAAACTAATCATATTAATCTATATGGATTTTTCTAAGATTATGATATTATAATCAAATAGCCTATTGTTTACACTCCGGTATTACTAAAAAGTTAAACAAAAATAATTATTTATTAATGAAGGGTAGCTGTTTATGCTGATTACACAAACAACTCCAGAGAGTCTTTTAGAATCAAGAAAATATGGGAATTGACAGCACACCCATTTGGCTTTTCTTCAGTTGTCTGGACAATTGCAGCATTAGCCAACTAAGTGGCAGAGAATTTGCAAGCCTGTGGTATTTGCATGTAATAATGTAAATTGCAATATTTTGTTTATTCAGTTTAAATAATTTTATCATATTGTATTATCCAGTAATTGGGTTGTGGAGGTCAGATAAGCAGTCGCTCCATGTAAAGAACTGGTGTTCAGCTGCATCTGGTTGGACTGGAAGCCGACCCCAGCATGGTTGGGAAAAGGCTAGGCAGATGATGATGAGTTTAGATAATTTTTTGCTGGCCCACTAGCAAAAGCTGTCTTGGAGACTGTGGGACTTAACAAAGCTTGGGTGACAAATGAATTTCCAAAGTCAATTCTAAATCTCAATCAGGAGTTAGAATATGTAGGCCTAATCACAAGGCCCTGCCTGCAGGCTAAGTAGAAAGGAAGATAATAATATCAAAGCTTCTAATAAAGAGATTTTGTTCTCTGAGACAAGTTCAAAGCTTATTAACACCCAAATTTTGCTATCCTTGTAAGGGAATAATTGTAGTCAAAAAAATATATATATATATGTGAGAGGAGCAGACCAAGACAAATGAAAAAGGTTGCTCCACTGGTTTGCCAAGAGTTAATGTGGTGGCCAGAGGCTATTGATAGACCACAGCTCAGTTCCTTTATATACGGGTAACCCACTTCCTGTCCACACATGCCGTGGTGGAAGGTTAAGGAGCCCACATGAGAGGGCTATTTTAAAATATCGCTTTTAGTGATAAGCCCGCCCTATGTGTCACCCTATGTAAAATATTCTACACTTATATCTGTAGTTCGTATGGTGTACATAATAAAGAATATTCAGTTCTATCCTACTCTTGCCAGGAACTTGACCAAACCAGAAAAAATGGCACTCTAAGTTGAGAGATGTTTGCCATATACGCAGTAACAATCAGCCAAAGAGCCAGTCTTCAGAGTGCACATATTCTAGCTCAATCTGACAACAGACCATTTGTCGCAAACTTAGGAACATGAACAAGAATACATACATCCCTAGTAATCCTGAACCTAACGTACAAATTGACGAAGTTAGCAGATTAGCTGAACACTAGAATCACTCTGTCAGCGGTTTACCTCCCGGGGAGGTTAAAAGTGTGTTATAACGGCTTAGCCGACCGCTTATCTAGGAACAGACCAGCCGGATTGGCTCCTGTTGCTCCAGGCCCCAGGCCTCGGAGGCCATGTTTGAAAGTGGGGCGTCCCCGATGTAGACCTTTTCGCGTCAGATAAGTCGGCCGCTGTGCGACAGTACATCGCAGGGGACTCAAATGATGGCTTGGCAAGCTTCTGCGATGCCTTCAGTTAAGAAGTGACAACATTGAGTACCTGGGTGTTTCTCTTCACCCAATTTAAACCGAGTGCTCAGTCATCTGAACTCGGAAATGGGGCAGGGACGTATTATGTGTAAATCGCCCCATACTGGCCCCAGTGTGCCTGGCTCCCGTATTTGGAGACGAGAGGTCTCAGAAAGCCAGTACCTATACAATATCTAAGTAAGAACCTCTTAGACCTGACAAGCTGCAACTCAACTCCTAGCTTGGAAAGTTTGGGGGGGGGGGGGGAGAGCAGTCAGGTTGGAAGGGGCAGTGGTCGGTAGAGTAGCAAGGAACTTGCTAAAATATAGTGGAAATACACAATAATTATTTATAAAGCTTGTATTCAGAGGTGCATGTCATAGTGTAGATTGCATGACATCTAGACAGTTTTTTGTCCATTTAGAAAGTCCAAAAATTATTATTCTTAGCTAAACCACTGATTACCCCTTGATGGGTAGAGATTTACATACCCTAATATTGTAAGATATCTCACAACTTTTAAATGTTGAATAAGATAATCATTTATTTGCTCAAACATGAGTACAATACATACAACACAAATTCTCACCATGCAAGAGATGTTAAAAGTAGGGTAAGTAATAACAGTGCGCCCAAGGTTTGGCTCAAAGACACAATCAAAGAGTTTACCTAAAAGCTACCATAATCATTGTTGATTTTGGTTTACAATAACAGGTGTGTCTATGATTGCTCAAAAGATTTTTAAATAAACTAAGACAGAGGAGCCTCCAGGAAGTCGGAAGAAGAGGTCTGTGGTAGCCTTCGGAAGGCTGACTGGTGATTAGTTCATCAGATACAATTAAACTGAAAGAGCCACTAGGCTTACAGAATGTTTACTTCTGTAAAGTAGTAAAGGAGAGGGCTATCTCTCAAGAGCACCTATTTAGAATGATCGGCCTGCAATGTTCCCGCTGATGGGACGAAGGTCTCCTCTCTGTGAAGGGGGATGAGGGTTTATCATAATTATGAGAATTTTTAATTCCCATTGAAACTATTTAAATATGTTGATTCATATTTTGAGTCAATTTAATTGATAAATGAAGAGACTTGTAGTTCATTTACATGCGAGGTTTAATCTATTAACCATAGTAATATAAAAGGTCCTAAATAAATTTCAGTTTCAATGGAATTTTAACTTTATTATCTAAGACATTGAGTTTGTTTTCCCACATTTTCATAAAGTTGGAGATTCAGAAATATTTGTACTTTTGATTAATTAAGGAAATGAGTGATCCAAATTATCCTTTAGTAATGAGATTATTATTATAATTCAGTTTAAATCTCATTGATTTTAAATTATCATTATAGCCTTATATTTCATGTTCACACTATCTAAGGCAAATACATTTGTTAATAATGTATAGCATTTTATGGAAGATTTGTTATTTTTTTTAGAATAATAGATTGAAAAATCTTAATGTTTGGTTTGAACATTTAATGAATACAGACAGAAATATTCATTAATTTCATTTAATATATAATTCAAATAGCGTCTACATCCTTCGGGTATTCTTTCACCAGCAGATATCAAACAGGTCTTCACCAATGCTATGTGTTTTGAAGGAAACATAATAGAGCTGTTTTGCATTAAAACAAAACAGTTATTATGTTATGAAAAACACATAGCATTGGAGCAATGTGCTTGCTGTTGAGTTTTGAAGACTTCTATGAGTGACACTTGAAAGTGACAGCTGTGCTGTCACCAGCTGCCAAACTGAAAGATCCCCACAGGTAACTTAGACCAAGGTATGTATATTCTGTTGTTGTTGCATTTTTATTGGTAAAATTGTTAGACTGCTTCTTCACCAATGCTATGTGTTTTTCATAACATAATAACTGTTTTGTTTTAATGCAAAACAGCTCTATTATTTCTAGATGCCCGGCGCCACTTCGTTCGCGTGGTGTCCTACCCGTTACCCTACCCAACTACTACACTACTCCTACCCTAATCCTACCCCACTCCAATCCTACTTCTACCCTCATCATCATCATCAATTCAGCCGTAAATCGT
This sequence comes from Mesoligia furuncula, assembly GCA_916614155.1. NCBI lineage: Eukaryota > Metazoa > Arthropoda > Insecta > Lepidoptera > Noctuidae > Mesoligia > Mesoligia furuncula. The sequence goes on along the minus strand of OU744809.1, from coordinate 25,102,207 downwards.
CCACTGCTGGACACAGGCCTCCCCCAATTTTGGGGGGGTTTGCCATAATCGCCACATTTGGCAGGCGGGTTGGCGATCGCAGTATGGTATGATGGTGTAATGCATAGATAACGCTGCTGCCCATTCTCCGGTCTCCGTTAGTCGCCTTTTACGACACCCACGGGAAGTATGGGGTGGTGCTATTCTTTAAGTCCGGCACCACACAGACTTCTACCCTACTCCTAACCTACTCCTACCCGACTCCTACCCTACTCCTCACCTACCCCTACACTACTCCTACCCTGCTTCTACCCTACTCCTAACCTACTCCTACCCTACTTCTACCCTACACCTACCCTACTCCTACCCTACTCCTCCACTACTCTTACCCTCCTCCTACCCTACTTCTACCCTACTCCTAACCTACACCCACCCTACTCCTACCCTACTCCTACCCTACTCTTACCCTACTCCTAATCTACTGCTCCCCTACTCCTAACCTATTCCTACACTACTCCTACCCTACTCCTACTCCTTTTTGTAAATAAAAGTAAAAAATGTAACAAACAAACAGAAACAAACAGATAAATTCATATGGAAGTCGGGGGACCGTTCTGTGGAACACCTTCTATGCTAAGAGGTCCCCAGACTGCCATATGAATTTATCTGTTTTAGTCTCGTTACCTAGATTCTTTAAGTTGGGGGTTTTTAAATTATTTGATCCTTTTCCAATTACTTACATTTAATTTTATTATTTTTTTGTGTCGGGGGTTTTTTAAATTTTAAATTTAATTTTTCAAGTACCTGGTACTTGTTGACAGGCCTATGCTGTCCTCCCATACCCCATGTAATTTGAAAACATTATAAAAGCCAATTATTTTTAAAAACAGTAACGGTGGAGTTTCTTGCTGGCTCTTCTCCATATGGGTTATGTGTATGCCAAGATTTATCCAAATCCATTTAGCTGTTTTAGCGTGAAAGAGTAACAAACAAGTTAACTCACTTTCGGATTTATATTTAGCATACTTTCGACAAAAGAAGTTTTCTTTGCATACCTGTAGGTGATGATCTGCCTAGCCTTTTCCCAACTATGTTGGGGTCGGCTTCCAGTCTAACCTGATGCAGCTGAATACCAGTAGGTATTTTACATGGAGCGACTGCCTATCTGACCTCCACAACCCAGTTACTGGGTAACGATACCCCTTGGTAACACTAGTTGTCAGACTTTCGGGCTTCTGACAACCCGTAACGACGTCAAAGTTCCACGAATGACAGCCGGGACCAACGGCTTAACGTGCTTTCCGAGGCACGGAGGGGTCACGGTATGTAAAGATGGTAACCCATCCACAGACCAACTGCGGCAAGCGCAGCTTAACCTGGTCGATCGACCTGTGCGGCTGTTATTATTTAGCCACGGGCCCCTTTGTATACCTGTAGGTAAACAACGCAAAAAAAATATTTGAAATTTCTTTTACCTGCTTCGAAAACAACGTCTAGCAAAGACGCGTCCCTTTTACAGATTATGTACTAAAATAAATGTTCGGACCAGCTTAGGGAGCCATGATACGCATTAGCATTCTGATTATATACATAATCTTCAACCCTTGTGTATTTACTGTACACCTTGATAACAATGACTTAAGGTTGGTATTCTTTATAACTAGGGGCTAATAAGTCCTTTTGCAAATGATGGTGCTTTTATTTCAGTAAGGTTATGTTTGTAAACTTAAGCAAGGTTTTCAGCGAATACAAAAGAATTAGTGATTTTTTTTTTTTGTTTTGGTTAGTCTTAGGAAAAATGATAGGTCTGTTGCATTTCTAAAAATGAATATGTACATATATTATTTAGACACATAGTTCTTCATAATGGTTTAATTGGAATTAAATAATTTAACTTCATAATATTATATTAATAGACATTTTACTGAAACCATTATTTAACGTATTTTCTTCGGCTAAAACGCATTGCTGGGAAATAAGCCTTTCTCGATCCATATAATATTGAACCAAAACCAGTCACACTCCAAATCGCATATCTCCACATTAAAAAAACTAGCCAAGTGCGAGTCGGACTCGCACACGAAGGTTTCCGTACCACAAGGCAAAAGCGCCGAAAAAAACACGTTTGTTGTATGGTTGTGTCGTGTACCTACAGTTTGTAATTTGCTAGTGTGATTAAATTGTTCGTGAAATTATAATCTGATTTGAACTGCAAACCGTTTTTCTATTGCGCAATAACCAACACATACCTACTCTATGACCACTGTAGTTAAAATATGGCTGATAATAACGAGACACACTATACCTTCTCCGTCATATAGATATATCTTAAGTACAGGGCACAGTAGATTCGGATTTACACAGTCGCAATTTATAAGTTTACCAGGAATCTCAAAAATAGGTGATTTATATACATTTCCAAAGAAAAGTACAAAATGTTTTCTTGGAAGAACTGGAATCGGATCAGCCACCTATTAATACAACTTTTCACACGAAAAATCTGCTCTTGAAGAGGTGATCTTGATGTTGTGACCTCTATGTCTGCTAGGGGTCGAAAAAAAAATTTGTATCGATAAAACCGAACAGTTTGGCAAATACGTATTTTTATACGTAATTTTTATTTATTTATTTATTACATCATGGAAGACTTACAGCTAAAAGATAACAAAAAAAAAAGGAAAACAATAGTCGACAGAAAGCCAATTACAAGTCTTCACGTTTAGACTTATAATAGAACTAGCTTCTGCCCGCGGCTTCGCCCGCGTGGATGTCGGAAATTGCCCATGTCCTTCCCTAGGATGCTATCTATCTACTTGTCAAATTTATCGAAATCCGTTCAGTAGTTTAGGTGTGAAAAGGTAGCATACAGAAAGAGGTACTTTCGATATGGCTCACTATTTACGGCTTCCACATAAAAGGTAGATATATGCTGTCACGGACATTTATTTAGAACTGTTTAAGACAAACAGTCCCACGATAGGTACATTATATTCGTATAACAACAACGATTCTGCGAGATTCAGCCATTGTAAAGGTTTCTGTGGCTCTTTGGGATGCCATGTAAGTCGCCTGCTGCTGACGTTGAGCTTGAGACTGTTATAGTGTCTCCGCAGCCCGTTGAGACACCAGATAGTCAGCATGCCGTTGACGTCGAGGTTGAGACTGTTCTGGAATTTCAGCAGCTCGTTGAGATGCCAGATACTCAGCGTGTTGTAGACGCCGATTTTGGGACTGTTCCGGTGTTTCAGCAGCCCGTTGAGACACCAGATACTCAGCAGGCCGTTGACGTCGAGGTTGAGACTGTTCCGGTGTTTCAGCAGCCAGTTGAGACACCAGATACTCAGCACGCCGTTGACGTCGAGGATGAGACTGTTCTGGAGTTTCAGCAGCTCATTGAGATGCCAGATACTCAGCGTGTTGTTGACGCCGATCTTGGGACTGTTCCGGTGTTTCAGTAGCCCGTTGAGATAACAGATACTCAACATGCCATTGACGTCAAGGTTGAGACTGATCTGGAGTTTCAGCAGCTCGTTGAGATGCCAGATACTCAGCGTGTTGTTGCCGATCTTGGGACTGTTTTGGTGTCTCAGTAGCTCTGTGTGCCGCCTCACGCGCCGCCTACTCAAACCTTTGAAGCTCAGTTTGTTGAGACGTCTCGTTAAGTTTAGCTATTTCATAGCTTGAGCTTTATAAGAGCTTTGTGGAATATTAGATTTACGCTTTCGCGTCATTATTGTGAGTACTATTTAAAAATCACAAAATCGGTAGTAATTTTCAAACTAACCAAAACAATTCCAATAGGTAATTAAGAGGAAAACGAATCTATCTTCTCTACTTACAACACAACCTAAACCTAAAACTATACGTTATCCTTAAACTCACAAAAAAAAACAATTGTAATAATTTAATTAATGAAAACAATAACGAATCCATTTAGGTACCTACTTAATACTTACAAATACAACCTGTACCTAACTAAAAATACAAACAAAGAAAACAATTCTAATATGACTATGATAATTAAATTAATAACGAATCTATATTTCTACTTAAAATATACTACCTAAAAATTATAATTATGCCTACTGTAAGTTAGTAATAAATCGCTTCGCAAAATGAACACAACCGTCAACGACGTCTGCCGGTCTGCCCTCACGCCCAGTCGGTATTATAAAAAGTTATGCGTGGTCATACTTTAAAAAAAAATATACGCGTCGACTTGAGAACCTCTTCCGTTTTTTTGTCGGTTAAAAAGTGCTCTGTGCCTCACGCTTCTGCATGGCCTACGTTCGGGTCTTGGTCGCGCACTCGGCAATGGCGCGCGTCATTGCCTCATAGGCGCTCCACTCAGGTCAATCTTATCGTGATAACTTTTAAAGTATTCGTCCAAATTGCTTAGTGTAAAAGACAAAGTTTATCTACATTAAATATCAAAAGCGATAAATGCATTAATTTTGATAAGAATTAACTAAGAACTCTAAAATATGCACTGTAAAAAATTGTAAAAAAAAGTATTCAATTTAAATGTATTTATATCTCACTATTTTGGATATAATGACTTCCACATAAAAGGTAGATATATGCTGTCGCGGACTTTTATTTAGAACTATTTAAGACAAACATACCCACGATACATTATCTTCGGGTAACTTTAACGGTTTAGGCAGCGCACGCCAAAATAGCTCTCAGAGGGCAGGAATTTTTCCGACTTACTTGATACTTATCGTTATATTATGGCCAAATCACACAAAATCTTTATAAATTGTAGCCTATGTGTTATTCTGATGTATAAGCTATATTACTGTGAAGTTTCATCGAAATCCATTTATTAGTTTTTGCGTGAAGGAGTAACAAATATCCATCAATCCTCACAAACTTTCGCGTTTATAATATTAGTAGGGTTTGTGTTGTGAACATACAAGCAGTAACATAACACTTTATGCTCTATTTAATAGTCAGAACTATTGAAATAACTACTTGTGTTTGCAATTTTATTAAAAAGTGAGAGAGAAAAAGAAAAAATAAAACAAAAAGCACTGCAGCTATTTAAAAAAATTGAGGCTTAAGCACCTTCTAGCTGAGGTCACACTGGTTGTAAAGAGATCCAAATCGTGTTGTTTACATATTTTATTAAAATTTTTGCTCGCACGCACAATAAAACTGTTCTGCCTATAATTAGTAGAACTATGAGGTACACGTAAGGGTTGTATAAATCGAAAAGTTTTGTTTGGAACATTTAAATAAAATTTAGATAATAACTCAGGGCTGTCAATATTATTGTTAAAGATTTTTAAGAGGAATAAATAGTCAGCAATCTCACGTCGATTTTTCAGTGGTAATAAATGATATTTCTTGCAGAGTCGGAGATAATCGATTGAATGGTATGGAATCTTTTGATGGAAACAAAGATATTTTATGAAACGCCTTTGGATGTTCTCAATGCGGTCAATGTATTTGTGATAGCGTGGGTTCCATATCTGAGATGCATACTCTAGCTGGCTTCTAACAAAAGTGCAATACAATATCTTAAGTGTTTTAACATCTGTAAAGCACTTAGAGAGACGCATTATAAACCCAAGCAATTTAGAGGCTTTTTTGACAATGGCGTCAATGTATGTCTCATAAACTAACTTACTATCTTGGTGGACGCCTAAGTCACGAATAGTATCACACCTAGGCAAGGTTTGGCCCGCTAAAGTATAGGTGGTAGCTAGGATAGCTCGTTTTCTAGTATAAGTGATCACTGAACACTTAGATGGATTACGGTCGAGTTTGTTAGCCTGACAGTACTCTTCAAGCCGATATAAGTCAGCCTGAAGTGCTAACTCATCATCCAGCTTTGAAATTTTCATGAAAATTTTCATCTCATCAGCGAAGCACAGTAACTGGGATGAATGCAGACACTGATCGATGTCGTTTACATATACCACAAATAAGAAGGGACCGAGAAACGAACCCTGAGGTACTCCGCTGGGCACAGATACCCATCTAGACATATAATTATTGAGCACTACTGCTTGCGACCTATTGTCTATATAAGATGAGAACCACATCAGGAGGTCTCCACGGATGCCCATGTGGTAAAGCTTATTTATTAGGGTGTCGTGGTCGATCCGATCAAACGCTTTGCTGTAATCAGTGTAAACCACATCGACCTGCCCGCCATCGTCCATAGCCTCGGTAATGAAGTCATTAAATAAGACAAGATTCGTAGTGGTGGACCGTCCCCTTAAAAAACCATGCTGGAAAGAGCTAAATGAGCTAGCAAGCGCATTTAGAAGGTATTTAGTAGCAGTTTCTTGTGACCTTATCGGTGGTGTTCTTGTAGCTAAGTAATAACAACCGTGCGGGTTGATTGATCCTTTTATGATTCACCAAAGTGGCCTTTTTAGGCCCCCTGATGTATGAACGTAAACGAAGCAAAATAAATATATAAGGAACGTAGTATTTGGCGTTATGTAGTTTTTTCCTACCCCCGTAGGAAAAAGGTGTGAGTTTTATGTATGTACGTATGTATGTAAAAGCCTTTTTTTTGGTGCTTGTTGGAAATACTCATGGACATCCCCCATCGTGGAGCATGCCGGACTCTTACCGGCTAAAACCACCGCGGTGTTCCACCTCTGCCTAGGTGCAGGATTTGCGTAAGCATTCACCGCTCCATGTATGTAAAAACCTCCTAAAATTCTAATAAATAAGAATCTAATAGGTTTGAAATATACTTGTATAATTTCTACATTTTTATCTGTGACATTTATGGTAAACATAATAAAGAATATTTTATTCTATACGGGTCCAAAAATTACCACGAATTTAGGTTTCGGTATAAAACGTAACCATATATTTTTAGATCAACTTTGACTACATCTACATAAATAAAAAAGTTGCGAACCCAATCACTTCTACACCACCTTAATAATTCTCAAATTTTAATATTAAACTCTAAAATCTAAAGCACCTTTGCACTAAGTCTAGTCTAGCCACATTCAAGCCGATATTAGAAAGCTTTTTACTAAATCTTTGGCAAACAATCTGGAATTTCAAAGCCTTACCTACCCACTTTTAACATAATTCATAGTGGCATAGATCACAAAAATCCACTTTAACAAGCTCTTACTTTAATGAAGTGCCCTCCAGAGAATAACTTTACTTCGGAGAGAACATTTGGATTTTCAGAAAACTGTAGTGCGAAGATAGTGTTAGAAAAATAATCTGGGAATTTAGTGAAGAACCGTTTGGGGTATAGATTGTTCGTTTTTGTGAGATTTTTTTTTATTATTATTATTATTAAAATAATTATTATATTATTATTATATATTTTTCACATCATCATCATTATGTTTATATTATAAATACAACAAAATTAAATTCTAACTTAACTAAAACTATACAGAAACTAGAAAATAGCGTCCAAAAACTCATCCGCATCGCTGTCGACTGGTAATGTACCCAAGAGACTGGCGGCATTACCACGTTGAATGGCGATGCTTAGCCTCTGGCCAAGGTAAAAGCCAGCCCTTGGGTCACGAGAAGTGTCAACCAGCCGTTTCGAAATTTCTTTAAAAAGACTATGAGCACTCGGACCCCACGGCCCGAGGGTTTCAACCCCAAACGGCTCGAAAATATAATTTCCGATGAGGTTATTATTATTTTTTTTTTTTTGTTATTATTATATTATTATTATTCAAGGTTTTTTTTTTAAGAAAGAAAAATGCGTTAATTGGCATTATAGCAAAATAAATACACCTTAAAACTATAAAAACAGAAAACAAAGCCAATAATGCCAAAAGGGCCTCAGCTCAGCATAATGTCAGATGACAACACAAGGTGTACCACCTGACGCTGATTTTCAGATACAACCCACGAGTGCCATACGCTGGAATAACAAACACTTATGGATGTGTGTAGTTTTTTTTATATTCATTTATTTAGAGATTTTTTATTCACAAGGCAACTACAAAACGTTCTAGGCGATGTCATTGCGAATTATTGATGTTGACGCGTGAGTGGGTATCAAAACACTAGATTCACATTATAGGTTTCGACCTGATTATCACCCAGAGCGTAATCGCACAACATAACTAGCAAAAATAATATTAATGATGTCAACTACAGTAAAAAGTTTAGTACACAAAATTACAGCGACAAGGTATGTGCGTCTGCCCTCCGACACACTTCTACTTTGGTGGGGAATGTCTAAGAGACCAAACACGCCAGGAAAAGTACACAATTGACACAGAGTTACATTATTTAAAGCGTTACAAAGTTAAAAATTTAATTATGTTAATTATTTATTGAATGTATGCAAAAGATTGTAAAACATTTTAAAAGAGTAACGGTGGAGTTTTTTGCTCATTCGTCTCCATCAAAACTACCTTTTGAAAGAATTTATTAGATTTTTTCTTACCGACTAAAATCAATTCTATTTTATTGTAGTTTTTTACGTTCAAAGGTGCCTTTTGTGTACCTATTTGAAATAAATCCTTTGACTTCGAAAGAAAGAGTACCTACGGATTTACAATGTCGTTAATGTTTTGTTATATTTCTTTTGACGTTGTTGCCTCGGGGAAAAAAAGGTAATTGGTACTCTTTACTAGTAAATGAAAGGTAATCCTATTTCAGAGAGCAAGGTGACCCTGTGGTAACGGACTTACGAGTTGTAGGTCGTGGGTTCAAACCTAGATAGGCGCTTTACTTTGTGTAAATGATTTCATCAGCACTGTTCTCAAAACGATAAAGGAAAACATCGTGAGGAAAATTCTGTGCAAAAAAAAGAGTGATTAAGTATGAATATTATATTGTCGAGTTACCATATTTTTTATTTACTTAAAGAGCGTAGAAATTTAAACTGAAAATACGAAGGAAAAGTGGAATAATCAAAAATTAAAAGATCTGGATGTTTTTACATTAGGTTCCAGATTTTCCCCCCGAGGGGGATTCTGTCAGGGGAAATAGTGGAATAAGCCGAAACCGGCATGTCCTAGAACCAAAAATTCGAAGACGTGTGCGATCTACTACAAGTTACTAACTACTTATCTTAATTTTTAATTTGTTTATAATATGCTTAACCTAACACAATAACAATAATAATTACATATATGTGTGGTACCAACCCGCACTGGGCCCGCATTGTAGATTACGTCCCACTCCCTCTCGAAGAAAGGAGGCCTTTGTCCGCATCAGGGGCCTATTATGTGGATATTATAGGCTGATTATGCTTATGTTTTGTTGTATTTAGCTTTGTATAATTTAGTTAATGTTTGTCATATTTTATTGACCCTGTTGCCTTGGTGAAAAATAAGGTAATTGGTGCTGTTTACTTATAATATACTTAACAGGCGCGACACGGGATATAATCGCGCGCGACACAAGGGCTCCGCTCGTTGCGTGACTTGCGGTGCCTTTGTGTCGCGCGCGATTGTACCGCGTGTCGCGCCTGTTTGTAGGAGCCTTAATTGAAAGGTTATCCTATTTCGATACGATACGATACGACATGATGCCGGACGGCGCGTATGTGTTCCACGCACGCCTCAAAGAGATGTCAGCATCGAGGATTATCCGAAAGGGTTACCGCTGGCCCGGAACATAAAGGGCTAAGGAAGGAACACGGGTGGGTTTTAGTCAGTAAGAGTCTGACACTCCCTTCCGCTCCACCCAGAGCGGGAGGAGTCATTTGATGATTTCCCATCCGCAAAAAAAATAAACAAAAAACTCCTATTTCTATTAGTGGTGGGAGAAGACAGCACTGTTTTATTATTTACATCTTTGTTAAATTCATACCGCTTTTTGTCTGTTAAATTGAAAAATAAATGTTTTAGCGAATGTAACATGAGATTTTAACTAGACACGTAGCTTTTATTGGATTTTCAGTGTAAGATGTATATTGTAATCTTTATTTTATTTTGGCTAGGTTCATCTTAATGAGTGTTCAGACTAGATTAATCTTTTAAGCTGAGTCTTAGCAAATACTCATTTGCATTAAAAATGTTAATGATTTAAAAAAATGTTTGCCTTCATTTTAAACTATACCTGCCTGTAGTTTTTTATCTTACTTTAGTATTTAGTTTTTTTCATGATAGTTACTATGCAGTGCATTCTTGATTTTTCATAACTTGTAGATCTGTGATGGGTTTAGTATGGGGCTATAAAATGATACAACGTTATAATGATTACATTTATTCGAAGCGAACGTGTTTACAACGCGGCTATACTATCACTGTTTTTCGAAACAAATAACCAAATAGAAATAATTTGAAACCTAATTCTAAATTCGCCGAAACGTTCGAATGCAACCACAGAGTTATTTTTCTGTCAGCCAAAGTCAAAGTCAAAGCATTTATTTCAATTAAACCATTAACAGGCACTTTTGAATTGTCAAGAAGTCGGTCAGTCAGAAAATATGAAGCTAGTTGCCCATTCCAAAGCGTAGGTACCTATGGAGAAGAACGGGCAAGAAACTCCATGGACACTCTTTTTAAATTATGTTTTACAAAAATATTAGTACATCATTACTTTTGAATTTAAAATTATATAATGTGAGAACGATGTAATAAATAAAAAAAAGACGTAAAACGTTAAAAGCGTCCACAGTACAACAAATAGTACTTAACAAAACAACAATCAAAAATAAAATAATTAAAATTAAACCGAGGCAGCTAAGAGATGAGCCTACAGAACATAAGGTCGACTCTTGAAGAAATCCTTTATGGTACCTACGAAAGAGGGTATGTTTGTCCAATTTTGACTTTAACTAATAGCCGACGGTAATTTTATGTTAAAGTAAAATAATATAATAATAATATATAATAATTCCATTTATTTCGGACAGAATCCATATAAAACACTTATATGGATTCTGTCCGAAATAAATGGAATAACAATTTTTCAAAGTAACAATTTTCTTAAGATCTATGTTAGTAGGTATCTAATACAAAGTAAACTAAAAACAAAAAACATAAACATTACAATTTTCCCGTTACTATTCCCACCCAGTGTGCCTGTATGGGACAGTCATAACGGGACGCAATCATTTGCAAAATGCTGTTGGTGCTACCGCGCAGTCTTTGCAATGATGACGCCACTTTCTTACGCATTACAGCGTGGAAACCGTCAACTCGCGCATCTGCGAACATTTGCGACGCACTGCAGTGCCGCGGCAACCCCAACAGCATTCTGAACGCATTATTATACTGAATACGCAGGACGTTGTAGGCTCGTTGCGTATACCGAACCCACAGGCCGCTCGTGTAAAAAGATTGACAATATGCCCTAAAAAGTGTCATCTTTACTTCCTTAGTACATCGAGCGAACCTACGGGCCAGCATATTGCTCCTAACCGCCAACGCCCTGCGTTCTCTTTCTATATCTGGGTCATCTTTTAAGTCCTCCGTGACCAGATGACCCAGATATTTAAAATGTTTCACAATTTTTAACGCCGTTCCATCAACCATGATCGGGGGCACTGTACTAGGCGTCTGTTTTCCTGCCCTAAAAATGAGTACCTCACTTTTCTGTGAGTTGTACCTTAGACCATGCTCGGAAGCGTAGCGTTCACAAATCTTAACCAATGTCCTCAAGGCGTTGATCGAGGGGGCCAGCAGGACCATGTCATCAGCATAGCTTATGTTGTTGACACATGTTCCGTCAATGTAGCATCCGACATGCGTCCTGCTGAGCTCCTCTATCAACTGGTTCACATAAAGGCTGAAAAGGCCGGTAGATGTCAGTCCACCCTGCCTCACACCGCATTCTAACCTATATTCGTCAGACAGTGTATCCCCCCATCTCACCTGGTTAGTTTGGTTTTTATACCAGAACCTAAGAATTTCCGTTGGCATACCTGTTTCCTCTAGCTTTCGCCACAGTATGTCATAGGCCACTGTGTCAAAAGCTTTTGACAAATCGAGGAAACAGGCATATATCGGCGTCTTTCTCTCCGTGTAATACCCGACAGTATGCTTAAGGCACAAGATAGCGCTCTCAGTGGATAGTCCCGCCCTGAAACCAAATTGTGCGTCATGTAAATGTAAGTACCCACTGAGACTCTGATTAAGCAAACTGTCAAGTATCTTCGCTGCTGTTGTAGCAAGTGAGATGGGCCGATAATTTGCTACATCTGTTATATTGTTAACTTATGTCAAATATTGTTGTTATATTAAATATTGTTGTCAATGTTGTTGTTATATTGTTAACTTATGTCAAATCTTTTAATGTGAAGTTTTTCTCTTTATTGTTTTTGCAATATGTAGGTATACAACAGTGAAGCAATAGTGATTAAAACACGAAGTCTAGTTCGGCAATGAACATGATAAAAAAGCGGCCACGTGCGAGTCGGACGTCGAAAAAAACACGTTTCTTGTATAGACTTTAAGTTTTAATTTTATTTTAATTATTTGTTGTTAAAGCGGCAATAGAAATACACACTCTGTGAAAATTTCAACTGTCTACCTATTACGGTTCATGAGGTACAGCCCGCTGACAAATAGACGGACGGACAGTAGAGCTAGTCATAGGATCCCGTTGGCACCTTTTGGGTACGGAAACCTTAAAACTGCTACTATCTAATACAACGTGATTAATAAAAATCCAATACGAAATACTAATCTTTCGTATTGGATTTTTATTAATTACCATGCCACTATGTGAACATTTCTGAAATTAATCATTCACTAATCTAAAAATTAAACTTATAAAAACGCCCGACCATAATTCAGTACTATTAAAACATCTCTATATAATATAAAACAAAGTAGGGTTAGTAACACCATTTACAACTCAAGAACTGCTGGACTGATTTTTATGATGTTTGATTTTTTGGATTTGTCTCCGCCCCGAATAGCAGAATAACTATTAAAAGGTGGAAAAAACATACGAAAAAAACAATAATGAAGATAATTCATTTCCCCATATATTTAGGCGGTACGAAGTTCGCAGAGTCAACTAGTTAACAATAAAACCCTTGGCTTACATCCATAATACCGTCCTCATATGGGGACAACAAAAACTTGTCCTTTTCTGTGAGATCACACAGCGGATTGTCGCCACAATCCCATTATTTTATGGGGACTGGCACCATACGTATAATATATACGCAAATAAGTTTGCACTCAATGCATAAAGCAGTGGGTATTTGGGACAGTATGTCGGTAGGTCAGATACACTGCATTCTGTTAAGGAATTTTTCTAGTTATTTGTATGATGGAGTTGGTAGATAGTTCACAAAGTTAAGCGATGAAACTATTCCTAAATAAAATGAAAAAAAAAAACGTTTTAAAATTATGGTTAAAAAGCACCTCCTCTCTCCTTAAACATTTTAGTATAATATACTTTATGTATGTATTTAATGTATTATGTAAATGGTACACCACAAACTACCTACTGTATTTGTCTGTCCTTCCCTTTTTAATCCATCCAAAGGTTGTCTTTAAAAGATCGCTCTTAGCGATAAGACCGCCCATTGTGTCTACCTTTGTACAGTTTCTATATTTATGTCTGTAATTTATATGGTGTACATAATAAAGAGTATTCTATTCTATTCTATTCTATGATTAAAAGGTAGAACAATTCTGTGGTGTCAAGGTAAAGGGGGATGAGTCTAAAAACACTACTTTTCACCAGGGGCTAATAAAGAAGACGCTTGTTTGTTTTGTAAGATAAATGCAGTTTAATCAAAAATATATAAAAATACTTAATACAAAATTGTTTTAATTTTCATTTAACAATTTAGTCGTCTTTTATATGTAACCAAAAAATATTTTAATTATTAAAATTATTAAAATAATTGACAAAACTCCTTTTTCCATAACAAGAAAAAAATATAAAAAATCCTTTTATTGACTCGTCTCTTTATGTGTTATTTATTTACGTATTTAATATTGACAGTTTTTAATTATATAAAAATAAATCATCACACCTGACTCCCACTGAGGTAGGCAGAGACTATAGCACGTCAATTGCTTCATTCCAAGCAAAGCTTTTTTGACTTGCCGTGGTCGCTGAGCCGTACTTTGTCCCGCCCAGGGATGACTGGGTGGAGGACCTGAGCAGCTGAGTGGCCATACTTTCGTCAGCTGCCGCCGGTACCCCGTCCTCGAGGGACGTCACGAAGGGACAGGGGTGCGTAGCAGCACGGTTCGGAGAGATAGTAGTAGTGGGGGTGTACTTCTCTCCGAGCCGAACTCTCGCCGAGTTCCACAACTCTTTAACAGAGTTGAGTGTCGTCGTCGCCGGAAACCATTCCTTCCCCGTGCTAGTGCTCGGGGACTTCAATGCCAAGAATTTGGCCTGGGGTTCCCGTTACACGGATGTGGGGGGCAGGATGGTGGAGGTCTGGGCTCTGGAAACAGGCCTGGTCGTCCTAAATCGGGGTTCTGTTCCCATGTGTGTGCGGATGCGGGGTGAGTCTGTGGTGGACATCTCGTTCGCCAGCCCCGCTCTGTCACAACGAGTCATTGACTGGCGCGTCATGGAGAGGGTGGAGACCTACTCCGATTACCGGTATATCCGGTTCGACGTCTCCGCCCCGACCTCTAGCGCGCTGGTCCAACAGGCCCCGAGTGGTCCGGGTTGGGCGCTGAAGCAGCTGGACCGGGAGCTCCTGGAAGCCGATCGTGCAGGCCTGGGTGTCATCACCGGACAGGCCTGCAAACATCAACAATGAGGCGGAGTGGTTCCGGGAGGCCATGTCCGAGATATGCGACGTGGCAATGCCCCGAGTCCGGCCAGGACGCGCCTGACGTCAGGTGTACTGGTGGTCGCAGGAGTTGAAGACGCTACGCAAGGCGTACGTCGACGCGCGACACCTGTACACCAGGCACCGCATGCTCCGCGTCCGCCCTCCGGATGCGAAAGCCACGACTCCACGAGGCGGAGCGGCGAAGACCGCCCTCCAGGAGGCAGTCCAGTGGGCCAAGGACGTGGCCCGCGACGAGATGGTGGAGACTCTGAACAGAGATCCGTGGGGGCGCCCTTATAAAATGGTGCGAAATAAACTCCGCCCCTGGGCCCCCCGCTCCAGAGTCTCCGCCCCCAGCTGGTGGAGGATGTGGTGAGCGCTCTGTTCCCTTCACGGGGGGAGCACACTCCCCCGCCCATGGCTCCGCCAATTGCGGTGCCCGAAGCGGACCACGCGGACGACGACGACATCCCTGAAATGACCGAGGTAGAACTGAGAGCGGCGGTAGGAAGGCTGAAGGCTAAAAGTACCGCCCCAGGACCCGACGGCTTGCCAGGTAGAGCCTGGGTTCTAGCCTTGAGGGCTCTCGGGCCTCGACTGGAGGCGTTCTTAAGTGCATGTTTGGAGAGAGGCCAGTTCCCACTCCGTTGGAGGACGGGGAAGCTGGTCCTCATTCGGAAGCCAGGGCGCCCTGCGGACTCTCCGTCCGCATACCGGCCCATCGTGCTGCTCCACGAGGTCGGCAAGCTCTTTGAGAGAGTGATTGCGGGCCGCCTCGTCAGGCACCTGGTGATGACGGGGCCAGATCTTGCGGACAGCCAGTTTGGCTTCCGCAAGGGGCGCTCGACGGTGGACACCATCATGCGCGTGAGAGCCCTCACGACGGTGGGCGCGGTGTCCCGGGGTGGGGTCGTCGTTGTAGGGATATACAGGCGTGAGTATTTATGTTTTAAATTATAAATACCAACCAGTTGGAAAATCATGGGACTGGAATCCTAGGTCAGAAGGAGTGAGTAAGTCTTCTAAAATCTCGGCAGCCTGCAATTGCTCTTCAGTAACCTTACTGCTAACTCCAGATACGTTCAGCGACGTGCTGCTGTGATTGTCTGATACCTTTTCTTGTAAATCTGTAAAATCGCACAACTTGTTAACAATGTGAGCATACCTACAACATTCGCGGCGAGTGCGAGTAGGTACCTAAATACCTTCTCCGTCGCACAGCGCGCTAACTATCAACTAGATAGGTACTTACTGACTTGAAATAAACCACCTACTAATCTCATTTATCTAACAACCAAAAAACAATAACATAATCTATGTAAATTACACTAATTCAACGTAACAAAAACTTTAAAGGTTAGAAAGGTAAAAGTTATAAAAAAATCATACTTACGTTCAGTGGGACTTTCATTTAGAGCCAGTGACATTATCTTGTTAATCCTATTCATTTCTATGGGTTTCAAAACTCAAATACACACGTAAACCAAAATTTTGGGCTTTTTACACAGGTCAAATCACGTCAACTTCGCGCGCGAAATGCAACTAACGCGCAACGACGAATACGAATTTAGGCACGAGTCGACTTATCTCACTATGCTTAATTTTATAAGTAAAGAATTACGAATGTAATAAGAAGATGACTACACATAACTCATTTTTACTTTTAAGGTTTTGCTGTTTATGACTAGACTCTATTTGTTATTTGAGATTCACGAAATAAAAATACATTTTATTGACTCATCGCCTTTTTACCGTAATACTTAGTAATATATTTTATCCAACTGTGTTAACAACTCATTTTTCAAAATTTTTGACTCATCCCCTTTTACCTTGACACCACAGAATTTACTTGAAATTATTTATGTATAGGAGCTGTGGTGGCCTACTAATAAAGATTTATGAGTTGTAGGTCGTAGGTTCGAACCTAGACAGGTGCTTTACTTTGTGTAAATTATTTCTTCACCACTGCTCTCAAAACGGTGAAGGATAAACATCGTGAGGAAACCAGTAACTCCTAGAACAAAAATTTCAAGGACATGTGATATCTAATCTAACCTGCATTGGGCCCGCGTGGTGGATTACGGCCCCCATGGCCAAATTTTAAGTCAAATAATGAACAATGTGCGGTGTGCAACCCCAAGTTGCACCAAACGGGAGTCCTGATAAGATTGTATCAGGCAAATATACCTTACGCTGATATTCACACATACACACATGCTATGTATGTATAGCATAATCATACATAGCATGTTGTGTTGGGACATAGGCCTCCTCTCAGTGACAAAGAGTGGGTCGTAATAAACGGGCGCAGGTTTGTACATAATTATCACATGTCTTCGAATTTTTGGTTCAAGGACATGCTGGTTTCCTCAAGATGTTTTCCTTCACCGTTTTCAGAGCAGTGGTGATGAAATAATTTACACAAAGTGAAACACCTGTCTAGAACTTTGAACCTACGACCGTAACCCTGGGCCACCACAGCTCTCACCAAACAAAGACCTTCCTAAAATAGAACAAAAGAAACAAAACGTTTTCACATGTCATAAAATACCAAGAAAAACAACAATAGCCAACATTTACTTTATGTTAGCGTCCATCTTATTGGATGACCTCCGTGGGTAGCAAGATGTAGGGAATTACATCAATCCAATTTGAGGAACGGCTCGCATTACCAACATTCCGAGATCTAGAAATTAGGGAGGAGTGTGTGTTGGAAGCGGTAGCGGAGGCAATAAGAGGAGCGGTTTACAGAAGACATCTGTCACGCATACATCGATGTAACGCCTAGAGTGACTGTGACCAGCCAGTGTCACTTTAACCCGACCTTTTCGGTGATTCCAGTAACTTTGTTACAAAACTAGTCGGCACCACTTGCTGCGTTAAGGGGCTTACATGACCTAAAGCGCGGTCACTGTCGGACTGTATAGAAAAGAAAGTGAAGCCCGATGACACAGCTCTGGTATTGCAAAATATGAAGCAAAATAGGTTGGACTAATAAATTAAAACACTTGTACTCGTATTTTAGTATGTTGTTTATAGAATAATCTGACGAAAAATCAGAATGATTGTAAGTAAGTATATTAGTATGGTTTATTGTAAAAAAAAGTTTTTAGAGGTAAATTCATGATTTTTTTCTATCGTATCAATTGAGTTGTATTATGTTGTAAATGAGTTGTACTATCTCTCTAGCATAATTATATCCTGAAGAATATCATATATTTTTCTGATTTTTTTACTGTAGTCGATCGAACTGTTACAAATTAAAATTTGTAGCCTCCTACGACAATATAGGTTTGGTTTTGAAATAAATAGAAACAACAAACTATCTCAATTACTGTATAATTAAAAGTTTAAGTTAGACCTAAACTAATTAAATACAAAACAAATTTACTTTATTACATATAATCTAGTTAGGTGACTATATATATACTTATGATTGCCAGCCAGCTATGAGCGTGGGTAGTTGGAGATAAACCCAGTACTGTTCCGTTTAAAAGTTAAAAGTAAACATTATAAATTCTAAGATTTAAGATAAGTAGGTAACCTTCCAGTTATTGAGAATGTGATTAATTAGTAGTAGTAGAGAACATTTTCGAAAAAAAGTGTTACAGCCACATTAGACCGATTTTAAATTTTCCATAGAAACAGAGATTTCCAGTTATCTTTGTTTAAATAAGACATTTCGACGAAAAAAAATCTTCCGTCTTACATAAAAATCGCTGTCCTCTCATAAACACAGGTCTTCAAAACATTGAGCCGTCGGAATAAAAATGAAATGTTACGCAGTAAAATCTAAGATGGCGGCCTATAGTCCGCGAGCGGTGACAATGCGCGCCCCTCAAATAAAATTGAGACATTCCGGCTCTTCTCCTGTTTCATTCCAATTCGGCTCTTGAAAAAAATCTGGAGTTACAAGAGTATGTTTGACTTCATTATTATCATGAGCCCTTAAAGATTTAGGTACAGCTGGATATACAACGTGGATGGACGTAGAATGGCTTCTAGCAACTGGATGAGAGTTGCCAAAAATCGATGTGAATGGAGTGCAATAGGAGAGGCATGAGGCCTATGTCCAGCAGTGGACTGTTGTAGGCTGATGATGATGATACAATATGGACACAACAATATGACAATGAATGAAAATACTGGCAATACTACTGCATAGGGGTATTCCCGAGTGAGGGGAAGCAGCAACAGCATTCTGAAGGTGTTTGCAGATAGGCTGGATGGGGAGGTTTACCAAGCTACATGTTGGCAACAAAGCTCGTTAAACCTTCCTGTGATTGTGATTGTCTTTTTTCTTTTTTAGGGTTCCTGCGTGTTACTAATATAGTTTAAGTAAGACGGTATACGGGGAGTATTACATCTTACTTAAACTATATTAACAACACTCCATAGGGTGTTAGTATTACATGTTACTTACTTAGAACGCTGACAGCCGCACACTTGCACAGTTAGGTTTCAAGGGAACCCCTTTACAGTCTCCCCAGAGATGTGATCTAACAGGCGTTGGACAGAGGGGGTTTCGGATATCTCATTGGAGAGGTTACTCTGCCCCTTTAATGTGCAGATGGTAACCACCGCGCACGGATGGTAATAATCCCACACGTCCATCCGATCGATCTAACCCTCCCCTGTATTTACATTCCAGAAATATGTAAATTTGTCCGTAGATAAGCATCAAGAGTTCTACACAAAACGCGAAGACATCCAAAAGTTCCTACGTAATGTCTATAAAAATATATAACAAACTGCCTAACACGTAATAAAGAAAGAAGAAAAGTTAAATTGTATTTATAAAAAAACTTAAAAAAATACTGTTATACATATTAGATGAATATTTAAACGTTAAACATAAATAAAACAAAAAAAATAAATGATAATCATGCAATTTATATGAATGTTTAAAATATTATGTTAAGGATACGTTAATTATTAATAAATAATATAACAAAAATAATAATTATATATCTCCTAAATCAGGGCTTCCTCTCTTCTAACCTTTTGCTGTGCCCTACAGGGTCCATAATGATCTAAATTATATAAACACAGACACACACACATTATGGTAAAGCAATAAAGATATTGAGTATTGAGTATTGGAAGGTGTCAATAATAAAGGTTGAAATTGAAAACATGCGACAAACCGAAATGAGAGATTGTACTCATCATTATGAACAACTTTTACTATGGGACCAAACCTGAACCTGATCCGCAGTTCCCTACATTTATGTTCGCATAACTCGTCAAAATGTAGGGATCAGCTGATTTTTTTTCGCGATTGCATCTTTGGTCCTTTAGTAAAAGTTGTTCATACTGATGAGTACAATCTCCCATTTCCATTTGTCGCATGTTTCAAAATCAAAAGTCATTTATTCAAACTAGGCTGAGAATCAGCACTTTTCGAACGCCAAAATTACAAAAGACAGTCCCCCAAAACGGCCGCCCTTCACCTACCACCGAGTGTTTTAAATTTCAACCTGTATACGACAATCACCATAATTATCATATCAGCCGATAGGCCTTGCAATAGCTACAACGGACGGGTGGTTTCGGTAAGGCTGAAAGATTCTCCAATCATAACCGCGAACCGGAACGCACAGCGTGGTTAAGCCCCGCACAAATTGAAACGACGATTCAATGAAGAAAGAACATTAAGCCTCGGGAACTTGGATAAATGTCGAGACCCCTCCGTGCCTCGAAAAGCGCGTTGAGCCGTTTGTCCCTGTCATTCATGAATCTTCGACAATCGTTACATCAGGAGCCCAAAAGTCTAGCAACCAGTCTTACCAAGGGGTATCGTCTTACCCAGTAACTGGGTTGTGGACGTCAGACAGGCAGTCACTTCATGTAAAATACTGGTATCCAGCTGCACCCGGTTTGACTGAAAGCCGAACCCAACCATCTTGGGCAAAGGCTAGAATATTGAACTTAGATATTAATCTAGAATTTCAAAATGTTTTGTGTGAAAAACTGGCTGTAGAATAATTTAATCTTAAAGTTTTGTACACGAAATTAGACTGCTCTTAGGAGCCTCTTTACTTGAAATTATTCCCATAAACGAGGCGCTTATAACTCGAGTATTGAGAGATCGGCTAAAAGTTTTTTGTGCTTGTTTCGTCAAGGTCCTCTTTGTCCTGAGTCCTTTATGAATTTAGGTTACTTATCAATACAATATAGGCAAAAAAAAAAAAACCTAAATGGGCACTTATGAAACGTCAGAAGGTGTACGGTTCGAATTGGTCGTTTCCTATGGAGAAGAGCTTGCAAAAAACTCCAGGGTTACGCTTTAAAAAAAAAATTGCTTATATATTGTTGTTTTCTAACTACAATGTTTAAAATTATAGGCATGAGAGGACGCGGTGCACAAGTACTAGAAATTATATAATATATTTTTCGTGTTTGATCAGAATTACGCTTAGTGCTTATAGTTTTGTTTTTGAATCCACTATTTAGGTTTAAAGATATTTATTTCATTTATTTATTTATTAAGGTACACCAACAGCTTCTATGTATAATTTATCTTAAGTACTATAATCACAAATGTCTCGGTCTTACACAGTCGCCAATTATAGGTTAAGAACTTAAATAACATAGTTCACTTAAAATGAGATACAAAGTGCTTATATCTAAATATTATAAACTAGCTTCTGCCCGCGACTTCGTCCGCGTGAAATTCGTACTTTCCTCCTAATATTTCGAAAATTTATGTTTATGATCTTAACATTTATTTAGATAAATAAGTATTCGGGCCAATTTTTAAGTTTATAGATCAAAGAGTTTTTGTACTTTTCAAATAAACTATATCCCCGCTTTTCACTCCAACAGGGATGGAATTTTGAAAAATCGTTTGGGATGCATGTGTTCATAACTTGACTCAAAGACCCATACCCATTTTCGAGTTAATGGAAGCAAGCAGTAAAATCCAACCCATAAACTTTATTACTCTTTTCCAACTTGGTAGGAGTCGATTTTTGAAAAACCCTAAAACACACTTTTTTATTTTTAACCGACGTCAACAAAAGCAGGAGGTCCTCAATTCGTCGGAATCTTTTTTATTTATGTACGTTCCCGATTACTCGAAGACGGCTAGACCGATTTGATTTTTTTTTTGTTTTCAGTGTATACTTTCCAGGTGGTCCCATTGTCATCAGGTCAGGATCTGATGAGGGGATAATGGAGAAATCGAAGGAACTCTTTAAATATTATAGGCACACCTATAGCGATTTGGGCAATTTTTACAGTAACTCGTGCATTTGCTCTCGAAAGCACTATTTGGTGAAGTGGAACCGATGATGAAGACCACAGATGGCCACCGGAACTACTCCATAATAAGTATTTCACGGGTTGCGATTCGATTACTTTAACATGGTTGCTAAGTAATTTATGCTCGTCACAATGCGAATGGTGAAATACCAGGAGAATTCCTCAACAATTAATGTCAGTCATGCATCGGGAAAAGCAATATTTTGGTAAAGGCGATGAGCAAGTTGATATTAGGATGTTTTAACTTAGATACATTATAAACAGACCCACTAAAAAGTGAGAAATAAAAACGTTATAACAAAAAAAAAACCGACCTCCAAAAAAACACTACAAAGTGAAAAATAACTTTAATTTCGGAAGTCGGTGGCAAAAAACTTAAATACAGATCCAAAGACACCGACTTCCGAAATTAAAGTTAGTATTTCTGGAAGTCTATAAAGTTTATAAACCAAATAAATAAGATTTTTCATATAAACAGTGACTCTTTTTATCCCTTTATCCCCATAAGGATGGAATTTTGAACAATTGTCTGGGATGTTTCGATGACTTTTTTTTTTCGTGTGGCAAATCATCAAATGACCCCTCCCGCTCTGGGTGGAGCAGAAGGGAGTGTCAAACTCTTACTGACTAAAACCCAGCCATGTTCTTTCCTTAGCCTTTTATGTTCCGGACCAGCGGTAACCCTTTCGGACAATCCCGCTGACCCGGCAGGATGTTTCGATGACTCGACTCAAACATTATTTATACCAATTTTCGAGCTAATCATGCCACGTAATAAAATACTCCCCTGTGAAATTGACTACCCTTTTTCACGCAGTTAGGGGTAGATTTTCGAAAAACCTTGATACACATTAGTCTTTATTTTTAGTTTTAAGTATACATACTCAGTTTCGAGCTAATCGGATAGCGCGTTAAAATTCTTCCATACAAATTTTGACAGCCCCCAATCCCCAATCCCTTTTTAGAGAGTAGTTTAGAAAAACAAAAATTGCCAAACTTCATAATTTACTTAGATAAGTATTCGTGCCAAGTTTCAAGGTTATTAACTCAAGGAATAAGATGTTTCATACAAACAAAATCCCCCCTTTTCCACCTCCTTAAAAGGTTGAATTTCCAAAAACCCCTTCTTAGTGGATACCTACTCTTCACAAAAAACACACCCTCCAAAATTCATATCTCTAGGACCAGCAGTGCAGGGTGTGCGTTGATAGATTATATAATATAATTAAAAACAAAACTTCATTCCCCTTTTCACCCCCTTAAGAGCGTTTACGCCGTACGGCATTTCATACAAACTTTCAAGCCTCTATTATTCGAAATTAATGAACCGATGTTAATTAAACTTCATACGCATTAGCAGGATACAAAGGTCTAAAAAGTTAGTAGAGAACATTTTCAAAATGTCTTATTTAAAAAAAGATAACTGGAAATCTCTGTTTCTATTGAAAATTTAAAATCGGTCTAATTTGGCTGTAACACTATTTTTCAAAAATGTTCTCTACTAACTTTTTAGACCTATGTATTTTGCATATGCGTACAAAGTTTCATTAAAATCGGTTCATTCATTTCGAAAAGTAAGGGCTTGAAAGTTTGTATGAAATGCCGTACGGCGTAAACGCTCTTAAGGGTTGAAATTCTAACAATACCGTTGCGTTACCTTCCAACCATAAATAAGCCTAGATTTTTACGTTGCGTTACCTTTACGTTGCGTTACATTTTTACGTTGCGTTGCGTTACCTTCCAACCATAAGCCTAGATTGAATTTTGTGATTTTTACTTACACTTGTTAATTAATTTTAAATCCTCAGCCTAAACACAAAACTTGAAGATCCTAACTTCAAAACTGACAGACTTTCATATAAACTTCCATCCCCTATTTCACCCCTTTAGGGGTAGAATTCCCAAAAATCCTTTCTTAGTGGATACTTACTCCTTACAAAGAACAAACCCTCCAAGTTTCATGTCTCTAGGACCAGCGGTTTGGGCTGTGTGTTGATATATCAACAGTCAGTCAGTTTACCATTTTATATATAGAAAGAAAGAAGAAGAAAATAAAGAAAATCGAGAAAAGAAATGCCTAACCTATACCAAATATAATACTTATAATATTTATATACATACCCTAAATACAAATTAAGATAAGTATACCGAAAATCAGGGAAATAAGTGCCTAACCTATAATAAATGCTTACAATATTTATTTACAAACCCTGAATAAAAATGAAGATAAGTAAATACCCAAAAATCCAGGAAAGAACCGCCTAAGTCAGTATTCAAGTGAATCGCAATAATCGAAAGCAACTATTCGCCTATACTCTCCAGGATACGTGCGTTCGCTGAATACCTTAACAAATGTTCGCCGTGATTCTTTAAATTGACATAACTTTTTTATTTATGAACCGATTGACATGAAATAAACACTAAATATTAAGTGAAGCTTACTACAATATATTAGTGAAAACCGCATCTAAATCGAATAAGCCGTTTCTGATATTAGCGTGCACAAACACAGCAGACAAACAGACAAACAGACAAACAGACAATCAGACAAACAGACAAACAGACAAAAAAAAATGTAATTACAATTTCGGGTTCGGCATCGATATAATACCAACCCCTGCTACTTTTTTTTAATATACTTCCATTGTACAGACACCACTTTTCTACAATTTTATTATATGTATAGATAGATAACAATATCATATTTGCCTCTGGGGCGTTGTCGACTTTACAGGGTACATACATGTTTCTTAAGTTTTGCCTTAAATATGTTTATACTATCACACACACCGCCCAGTAGTGATCGACCACTAAGGATGTATATGAGCTAGGTGTCTATGGGTCAATTTATCTTTTTTCAGTTCATTAAACAGTTGTGCCCCTTCAACCAATATTGTTTTTTTCCGTAATTAGTCCGTGCACGTGCAGTCATTAGTCGAAATTAGTTAAATTGATAGAAAAAAGATAAATTGAGCCATAGACACCTAGCTTATAATATACATCCATTACGGTCGATCACTACTGGGCGGTGTGTGTCCCGTTGCACCAAATGGGAGTCCAGCTCAGCATATACCAGGTACAATGCCTGACGCTGGTATTCTGCTGCATCCCGTTAGTGACACACGGATGTTGAGAAGACACATCTGAGTTTTAATAAAATGGTACCTACATAGTGCGGCACATATATTATAAAGGTGGTAAGTACCCACAATCGACATGCTTTTAAAACCGACAGAAAGAAAGATTTTGAAATTTCAAACTTATTAAATACTTCTTGTGTAGTGTCTACTGGATTACTTGATTATCACAGTATAGGTAACAATATGTTAATGACTAGTTTATGTTTTTAAGCATGTTGTGTAGTTGTGTACGAGTTTACATGTTGGCGTATAATAATATGTCGCATCACCGGGTGGCCGAGATGCGATACATCGGGTCTTCTTCACGATCCGACATAGTTTAGATAGGTGTGGGCAATGCATTGGGTACTCGAACGAAAAGATTAATTGAATTTACAGTAACTTTAATAAACTAGCTATTTACAACCGAAACGCACACGTGCGTCGGAAACAAACACGTGCGTTGGTATTGAGCGTTTGCCGAGACTGTCCGAGCTCGACGACTGTCCACTGTAGACTGTCGCAACACTCGGTCTCGCCACCAGTACTCGCGGCATCCCCTCCACCGAAGATCGTGTCCAAGCGGTAGGGCTCGCTTGCGTTTCCGATCAGATGATTCTTCGTTTACCAATCAAATTGTTAGA
Organism: Mesoligia furuncula; assembly: GCA_916614155.1. NCBI lineage: Eukaryota > Metazoa > Arthropoda > Insecta > Lepidoptera > Noctuidae > Mesoligia > Mesoligia furuncula. Next base: position 25,076,528 of record OU744809.1, on the reverse strand, counting down.
TGGCGCTGTTCGCTGTACTGTGTTGCCACTTATCCACGACACGGCCATCCCTGACTAGCACCCGTCCTCGGGTGTAGTACCCGGGGACCAAAAATACTCACAGAGTAAACAAGCTCGGCTATCCTGCCAATACCTAATAACTAAGGTAGCTCGGCTATCCTGCCAATACCTAATAACTAAGGTAACTGTATCTCATTGTTACTTTAATTTCTCTAGTCTTAATTTGCAATGCCTTGTTGTCAAGGTTTCGCACCCCATACAACATTATTCATTAGAAAAGGTTCGATCATTAAGTTGAACCAAAGAAAATCAAAATTGTAACGAATCAGTTACTATTTACCAAAATCTGTGCAAAAACACAGTCTAGAATCACACCAATGATTCTTACCAGATCAGTTGTCACATTTGCTACTGCACATAAGGTGCGGTTGAGACTAGTCACGACATGTGCTTCCTTCACATGAGGTGCTCTGTACATCAACACAGACTAGAATCGACCCATTGATTCTCAGAAAAAGAATACTAGAACATGAAGCGGTCTGTGCACCAACACAGACAAGAATCGCACCAACGATTCTTAAAAATCTAACGCAATATGTGCTACAACACATGAAGCGCTCTGTGCACCAACACAGACAGGACTCGACCGATCAACAAGTTATACCATCACAATTGTTGTGACAAATCAGTTAGAATTTACCGAAATAAATATCATAGGCAATGTACACTCAACTCATGAAACTTTTATTGTAAACTGTGCACCAACACAGGTCAGAATCGCACCAACGACTCTTTACATACATATCTACCACCACATATGCTACAACACATGAGGGGCTCTGTGCACCAACACAGTGTGGGAGACAGGCATACAACATCGACTGGCCCGTGCGCCGCGCGGACCGACACTGAATGCGGCTGGTTTTTTTTTTTTTTTTTTTTTTTTTTTTTTGAAAATGGCATCTCGCAGTTCAACCTGAGGGGTTGTCGACTGCTTAACCGGGCGATCCTGTGGATGCCTCAATAAATTAAGGCCTCCAGCCAGGGCATAGATAAACTTAAAAACTAAGCGACTACACGCTAAGGGCACCCCCTGTGGGGTACGGACCTCGGCTTAGGGCGTCGCTGGGAGAGGGCAGCAAGAGGGACAGGCTGGATCAGTTTAATATTATTTAACGAATGATGAGTCCGGCTTTTCCTAGCAGACTGCTCTGAGAAGAAAAGCCGAAACAAACTCAGAGGTCACAGTCGGGAATTTAAATCTACAGGCTCAGCTGCGGCGCGGGCTGGCACTACATCGAGCAAGGGTCGGGGCGGACATGGTACGGGGTGTCGCGACGGGCCTCGGCGGCGAGGGCGGAATGACGGACGACGGGATATGTGTTTTCTCAGTGTGCTTGTGCTCTTTCTACTTTCCTGACGGAGGGTAGTGGCGTCATCGGGGACGGTGAGGGTATGCCTTGGTCGGCGAATCTTACTTATGCGGGAGGGAGTGTATCGGGAGGCCGCCGCAATCAGGGGATTGGGATGCTTAATGGCAGTATCAAAGAAACGCTTTGAGAGGCGTTTCATGAACTGCTGGACGGTGGGAAGTCTGAGATCTACGTGAAGGTTCACGTTTCGGACATAGAAGGGGGCTCCCGTGACCTTTCTGAGGAAACGGTTTTGAAGGGTCTGCATTTTATGCAGGTGATGAGGCTTAGCGTGTGCGAAGACTACGCAAGCGTACGTCATGATGGGACGGATGACTGCGGTGTAGAGGCGCAGTTTGCACTTGAGTGACAATTTGCTGCGGGAGGTCAGTAGGGAGTGGAGCCTGCCGAGTGCGAAGGCGGCGCGCGAACGCGCCGTCCTTATGTGCACTCCGAAACTAAGTCGGTCATCGAGAATGACCCCTAAGTATTTGGCTTGCTTGTCCCAAGGGATCGGCTTGCCATACATAGTGATCGGGCTGGGGAGGGGGGGGAGGAGAATTCGCGGTTTCCTGAAGAGAACCGCCTGACTCTTATCGGGGTTGACCTCGATTCTCCATTTCCGGAACCAATCGCCTAAGGCTTTTGCGGATTTTTGGAGAGTGCGAGCGATAGAGACCTGACTGTGACCCGTATAGTAAATAGCGGTGTCGTCGGCGAAAAGAGCCAACTGAGCCGATTTACTTTTGGGAATGTCACTGGTGAACAGGGTGAATATGAGGGGTGATAGAACGCCACCCTGGGGGACTCCGGCCCGGACCGGGTGGGGGGGAGAGAGTGCGCCGTCTATGCGATAGCGGAAGGTACGATCCGACAGATAGTCTCGTAAGATGAGCACGAGACGGTCTGGCACACCTAGCTGGTAGAGCTTATATAATAAGCCATTATGCCAGACCTTGTCGAATGCTTTCGCAATGTCGAAGAATAGAGCACCTGTTGGCGCACCGCGCTGGAAGCCAGCGCTAATGTGCTCAACGATGCGGTGGACCTGATGGACGCACGAGTGTTTAGCTCGAAAACCAAACTGCTCGTTGGGGATGAGGCTCTTTGATTCGGCAAAATCCCTGAGACGCTTATAAATAAGTCTCTCATAGATTTTGCCAAAAACATTGAGCAAGCTGATGGGTCGGTAACTGGAGGGCTCAGACTTGGGTTTGCCAGGCTTGGGGATACCAATGACCGTGGCTTCTTTCCACGCTTGGGGGAAGATGTTGTTACTCAGAGCGCCATTGAAGATAGCGGTCATGAGCAAAATGAGGGGGGCGGGGAGGAGTTGGTACACCTTATTGGTGATACCGTCCGAACCGGGGGCTTTGCGGGGTTGGAGCCCTTTTATGATGTCTTGCACTTCGTCAGGAGTGACCGGAGGCAGAGGATCATCAGGGTCTTCGACTGGTGGGAGGGAGGCTCTACGTTCGACCTCAGCGTTCACCTTGTCGAGGTGCGCTTGATCTACTGGTTGAGAGCTGGGAGAGCATTGGGACTCTAAGCTGGCGGCGAGGCATTCGGCCTTTTCGATGTTGTCAAAGGCTATGGTCTTATCAGGGCGTACGAGAGGAGGCATAGAGGCCTCTTCGGGGGAGCGAAGCTTCCTCTGAAGCTGCCAGAAGGCATGGTGATTGGGCTCTAGTTCACCGATCATCTTGCTCCATTCCTCAGAGCGCAATTCCCATATGCGTTTCTTTACAGCACGCTGTAAATGGCGCATATGGGCTTTGTTCGCATCGCAGGGAAAGGAGTCGTAGGCACGAATGGACGCGTTCTTCTCGGTTATCAGATCACGTACGTCAGCCGGTAATTTCCAGCGATGGTCTTCCATCACTGGAACTTCCCGTGAACAATCCGTCAATACGGATTGGACGTGCTCTGTAAACGAGGCGATCGCTCCCGTCGTGTCAGCGACTGAGACAATATGATCGGGAATGGAATCTAAGTGAGGTGACGTGGTGGATTGTAGGCTTTCGCTTACTTTCCTCCAGTCAGTCACTACTTTGGTCTGAGGGGGCTGGTTGGGATCACGGGGGCCCGAATAGGGGGCTAGGTGAATAATGACTGGGCGGTGGTCAGAGTTGAGCTCTTGATGCGTCTCAATAGATTGCAAACGGAGGTTTACATTCTTGAGCAGCGCTATGTCGAGCACGTCAGGAAGGTGGTTTGGATCGTCCGGGTAATGGGTGGGATGCATCGGAGCGATGACATCGAAATTAAGGGTGGAGCTTAGGTTGAACAGGAATCTCCCTCTGGTAGAGGTCGAGTTACTGTTCCAGGCGGGATGTTTGGCATTAAGATCCCCCGCCATGATGACGGAGTCACTCATACCGAAGAGGGCAGTGAAGTCGCTGGTGAGAGAGATGGTGTCCTCTGAACCAGTGTAGGGCGGGATGTAAGCAGAGATGATTGATATAGATTGATGACCAGTCATGCCAAGCCGACAGATAGAGACCTCCAGGTGAGAGAGTAGAGGAGGAGGGTCTATGGGGGAGCAATGAAGGAACTTTTTAAAATAAATAAGGGTACCACCTTTGTGACATCGAGACCTGTCGTTGCGAACTAGTTTATAGTTGGCAATGTTCGGGTTTCGATTGTGGGGCTTTAGGAAAGTTTCCTGGACTAAAAGGATGTCAAGCTGATGATCGCGGAGGAAAGTGGCGATCTCATCACGCTGACTAGAAATGCCATTGGCATTGAAGAAGCCTAGCTTAAGGGATCGGGGTTTATTTACACTTATTCTTTGTTGATCCATTGGGAGCAATTAGAATTTAAGAGTTGCGAGGACTTGCGTAATCTCGGGATACGCATTGAAAATCTCAGCAATACGCCGAGGATTGCCTTGGCAGGCTTGGATTTCGGCTGCCATAGCGTTAGCTGGGGCGATGAATGATGCGTAAGCACCGATTATCACCTCCATGCTGTTTGGCTGAGGGCCAGGGACGAGGGTTTGGGGGAACCTACTGGGGCCAGAGGGAGTGGTAGCAGGTTGAACTATCATAGCGGCAGCTGAGGCCGAGGGGGCTACTGGGGCTGCGGGGGCTACTGGTGGCGGTGGGATGGAGACTGCCATCAGTGCAGGGAGGGTCGGGGATTGGGAGGGCACCGAAGCTGCGGGAGCTTTCTGGTGGAAGAGATTGGCCCAGGGCGAGGGTCTCTGGGGACTGAGCCGTTCGGGCATTTGTGAAGATGGGATCTTCACAGAGGGGCTCTCTCTTTGTTGGCGGTCGCTTGCGCGCTTGGCCAGTTTGGGAGAGGGGGCTTTAGGGGCTTTGGGGCAACCCCGGTAGTTAGCCGGGTGCCCGGATTGACCGCAGAGTACGCAGCTCGGCGGCTCTGTGCACAGAGTGCGGTCTTTGGGACGGGAGCAGTCAGCTGTTCCGTGATTTCCTAGACACTTGACGCATCTAGGTGTCGCGTAACAGTGGGATTGGGCGTGGCCATATAGCTGGCACCTATGACATTGTCCAATCAGGTTGGACTTTCGGGGCTTCTCGATAGAGATGCCCGAGAGGGAGCAGACGGACTTCACCTTGAAAATAGGGTGATGTCCGTCTGTGGGGTCGCATACGACAAGGACCATGTCGTAAACTAGGTCTGTCCTCGCTTTGTGCAAGCGATGGACGGCGGAAACAGGGATGCCTTGTGAAGCAAGGTCTTCTTTGATCTCCTCAGTGGAGATTTCTTTCGGCACGTGCCTAATTATGACGCGGGTGGGGATTTCCTCCGGGAGGGAGTAGGTATGGAATGAATAATTCCGTACCTGCAGAAGGCGGGTGAATTCCCTGTAGTCCGAGGACGAGGGAACCGAGACTTTAATACCCTGTTGGGTGGACCTAGCGTTTGTGTAGTTGATCTTACGATCAACACACATTTTGGAGATTTCTGTCCATTTGGACTTCTCCTGAATGTAGATAGGGGGCGGGGGGCGTTGCTTCTTTTTGATAGAAGCTGGCGGGTTTGCACTAGGGCATGAGGCAGGGACGGCCTGAGAAGCGGCGGGAGATGCTGCGGTGGGTGAGGCGGGGGGAGGGGTGGGGGGGAGGGGAGATGGGGAAGGCGCTAGGCTTTTCTTAGCCTTGGAAGCGTGGGAAGAGGAGCCCTTCTTTCTTTTACCTCCCTTTCCGACAACTTGATAGTCGTCTTCGGAGGAGGAAGAGTCAGAGAGGGTTTCGTCAGGGTCGGGTTGAGGTATGGACGTGTCCATAGCCTCGGGTTGGGAGGGTGGTAAGGAGTCCATTGTCTCTGGGACAATGGCGGCTTTGGCAATGGGTGCCGACAAGGGGGCTGCGGCGACCTTAGTCGATTCGGAAACACTGGCGGAACCCTTTGTCGGGACGGACAAAGGCGCCGGTGTTTCCGAGACAGTCGGGGTTTCTAAAACATCACTGAAATCAGCGACGGAGTCGGTGGAGGGGGAAGGAGTTAGGCGATATGCCAACAGCTGAGGACCGTACTTCGCCTTGAAGGACGGATCCTTAAAAAGGACCTCCTTGACGAACGCTATAATAACAGCGTCCATGGTGGTCTAGGAGAGGGAAAGGGGACTACGCATAGAGGCGTAAGAAACCTAATTACCTAACCCCGGGTGGGAGTGCCCGGGTGTGTGATCCTACCCTCCCTGTCGGGTGAAGACAGGGAGGTGAGTACCTAGGGTGAGCCCTAAGCTTGAATCCCGTCGCTAATCTTATTGCGCGAACGGGTTCCTAACCGGTCTAGTGAAATGGGTGTAGAGACACCCAGACCGGTCCTAGTACGAAGGGGTTGACACACCCAACCGTACTAGGTGCAAAGCTGTGGACGAATGCAAGATTAGTGACGAAGCTAGACTTGACTAGGAGATCCCCCAAGGCCAAGGTTCTAGCTCCCGACTCCAATTGACTGCCTCACCCTGAAGGGGTCAGGCTGGTGGATTGGGGCACCACCCACTTGGCTTCGTTAACACCGTGAGGTTTCCGCCAAGGACCACGAAACTGTGGTTTTACCCTGAAGGGGCCACAACAAGCGACGAAACGTTTTTGACGATATTTCCGAAGAAACAATTCTAACAACAGTGCCTTGAAAAAGACAGCTGTTGATAGAAGTCGGTCGTAGTCGGGGACTACGGAGCTCGTTACGGCAAGCGTAACGAGGCCGGGCGGCGAGAGCGGTGAGTCACGATGCAGCGGGCGGGGAGCGGCACGTCCGTTCACGGCGAGCGTCGAGCGGCGAGTCTCTTCTCTCACTGAATGCGGCTGGCCCGCGCGGTCGTTTATATATCTGTGCTCCTCGCCGGCGCGTCTCCTCCGGACATACTCACGCGCCGACTTCACTCAAATTACTAATCGGCCCGCTGACCGCCACTAGTTTTTATTAAGCGTGCTAAACGCTGATTGGCTGACCACATTTCTACGGCAGTTGATCAGCCAATAGGATGTAAGTAGAATTAAGAATTTTTGTATAAATATTGGGTTACAAATAAATTTATCATCATTCCCAAAACGAGTGTTTTACTGAACAGCCCAAGTAGTACCCATATCTGGTGACCCCGACGTGATCATATTAGTCATGGAACTTTTCGACGACGCCGTATCAGAAGAGTGCGGGAAGGAAGTCTCTTCTATTGCACTGCAAGCGAAGATCCCACAATTCTGGCGAGCACAACCAAGGCTGTGGTTTGCTCAGTATGAAGCTGTGATATCATCATACAAGACAAGCGATCAACAAAAATACAACTTGGTCATCGCAGTCCTGGAGAGGAAAGACATCGAACAAATAAGTGATATCATCTGTAAACCACCCGAGTCTGGAAAATACAACGCTCTGAAGAATCGTTTGCTGTCGGTGTACGAAGAGTCCGAGTCCCGTCAATTCCAGAAGCTTTTGAGCGGACTAGAATTAGGAGATCAGAAACCGACACAACTCCTGAGGGTGATGCGAGAGCTGGCTGGGGAAAATGTACCCGATAACGCGCTCAAAATTTTATGGATGGGTCACTTACCTTCCCAAGTCCGTGCCGTACTATCAGTTAACACGGAATCTCCACTCGATACTCAAGCAAAGATGGCGGATAAGATGATGGAGCACACAGAACATAATATCGCGGAGGTCAGCCACTCTACACCTGCTCCAAGCACCAGCACCAGCAGTAGTCCAGATCTGCAGTTTCAAGTACTGACAAAACAACTTGAGAAGCTGACCCTAGAAATTGCCGCACTAAGGAAGGAGAACGTGAGTCATCGTCGTCCATTTCGCCGCAGCAATTTCCGTTCAAGGTCTCGGTCCCGGTCAAGAACAGGTTCAGGAAAGAGACCAGGAGATCCAAACTGGGAGTGTTATTATCATCACCGATTCGGAGACAGAGCTAAGAAGTGTGAACCACCATGTTCCAGGAAGCCGTCGGAAAACTGAAGACCACATCGGCTGTGGCGGGCGTCGGTGTTGCAAAAATTAATAACCGCCTATGTATAACTGATATAAATTCAAGAGAACGATTTCTAGTTGACACTGGTGCAGACTTATCGGTGCTAGCCGTAAAAACTAAGCGAACACCGATAGAAACGCCTTTCAAATTATTCGCCGCAAACAATACACCGATTAAGACATATGGGGAAAAAACTTTGCAACTAAATCTTGGACTTCGACGCAACTTCAAGTGGACATTCATAATGGCGGATGTGAAGACGTCAATTCTTGGTGCCGACTTCTTAAAGCATCACCGACTTCTTGTGGACCTACACAGCAAGAAACTTGTAGACAGTCTGACCGAGCTTTCAGTTAACACGATGACGATAAATACCACACAAGATACTACGCTGTATGTAGTCGAACCAGGACACCGATATCATGCACTTCTTCAAGAATTCACTGAAGTCTTAAAACCCATGACACCTACGAAGGAAATCAAGCATAATGTAAAGCACCATATTGAGACTACCGGCCCCCCACTCTTCGCAAGACCCCGCCCACTGCCGCCGATTAAATACAACGCAGCCAAAGCCGAGTTTCAAGCAATGATGTCAATGGGCATATGTCAACCATCCAAAAGTCCGTGGGCCAGCCCGATGCACGTTGTAACTAAAAAAGATGGAAGTCTTCGCATATGTGGTGATTATCGCCGCCTGAACTCAGTAACGCTTCCAGACCGCTATCCAATACCAAGGCTTCAAGACTTCACCTACCAATTAGATGGCATGAAGATATACTCGAAGATAGATCTGAAAAAAGCATTTTTTTGGATTCCAATTGCTGAACACGACGTTGAAAAGACGGCAATAACGACACCATTCGGTCTTTTTGAGTTTCGTTGTATGCCATTTGGTTTACGAAACGCGCCACAGACATTTCAACGATTTATGCATGAAGTCTTGAGAAACCTGGATTACTGCTGCTACTGCTTTATTGATGACGTACTTGTCTACTCTAAGACCCCAGACGAGCATGAAAAACATTTGCGACTTGTTTTGGAACGTTTGTCTAACTACGGAATCGGAATCAACCTAGAAAAGTGCCTATTTGGTCAAAAGAAGCTAAACTTCCTGGGCTACGAAGTTACAGAAAAGGGTATCACGCCTACCACTGAGCGCATTCAAACAATCTCCACCTACCCGAAACCAGAAAATGTTCAAGATCTTCGACGATTCCTTGGAATGGTAAATTTCTACCACGATTGTTTACCTAAGCAAGCTGAGACTCAAATAGAATTGAATAAGCTCCTTCATAATAAAAAGAAGAACGACAAAACACCTATCATCTGGAACCAGACATTAGAAGATGCTTTCAATAATTGCCGTCAAAGCATAATGGAAGCTGTACAATTAACACACCCTGTTCAAGGTGCCCCATTATGCATCATGACAGACGCCTCAAACCTAAGTGTAGGAGCAGTCTTGCAACAGAAAATAAAAAACAAATGGAAACCGCTATCTTTCTTCTCGAAGAAGCTCAGTGACACCCAATCAAGATACAGCGTATATGATCGCGAGTTATTAGCTGTCTATATGGCTGTCAAACATTTTAGAAGATTGATTGAAGGAAATGATGTCGTCGTGTACACGGACCACAAGCCCCTTACCTACGCCATGGCCAAATCGGCAAGCACAAGTGACACTCCGAAACGAGAAAGACAACTCCACTTCATCAGTCAATTCTGCAGCAAAATAGAGTACATTCACGGAAGGGACAACGTTGTTGCAGACGCACTATCTCGCATAACTGCCATTGACTGTCCTTCTGTCATCGACTTCAATAATCTGGCAGACGAACAAGAACGAGACGAAGATTTAACTGACATATTGAAGCAACAAAATCTCCACTTTATCAAGATATCATTGCCTGGAATAAAGAAACAAATCTACTGCGAAAATACAACAAAAACACCACGTCCGTATTTACCGAAATCTTTTCGTGAGACTGCCTTCAAAGCATTACACGAAATGAGTCATCCCGGTATCCGAACGACAAGAAAAATGATCACCGAGAAGTACTTCTGGCCTGCAATGAACAGAGACGTTTCTGAGTGGACGCGATGCTGTATTACGTGTCAACGTGTTAAAATTCACCGACACACCAAAACTCCGTTAGTGCAGTTTCCCGAGTCCAGAAGATTTGAACACATACATGTCGACATTGTTGGGCCACTCACTCCATCAGAAGGATACCGTTACTTGATCACAATTATCGATCGATGCTCCAGATGGCCCGAGGCAGTGCCAGTCAGCGACATAAGCGCGGAGACCGTCGCCCGAGTCGTATATGATACATGGATTACTCGCTTCGGTTGCCCACTGCGTATTTCTACGGACCAAGGACGCCAGTTCGAGTCAACATTATTTCAAAAATTAATGAACAAACTGGGTGTATCAAGAATAAGAACTACTGCCTACCATCCGCAATCAAACGGCCTCGTAGAAAGATTTCACCGTACCCTCAAGACAGCATTAACCGCAAGAGGGAATAAACAACAATGGGTTCAAGAATTATCGACTGTACTATTTGGATTACGCACGGTCATTCATAAGGAGACAAACTACAGTCCCGCTACAATGATTTATGGCACCTCATTAAGATTACCTGCAGATGTTTTTGCACCGGCGAATGTAGATAATGAAGACCCGTTATTATTACGTCATCTAACTGAATCAATGGCATCGCTTAATGAGTCCTGCGCACGTGCACCCGTTCGACAACAAAGCACGACCTTTGTACCGAAGCAGCTGACGACATGCACTCATGTATTTATACGTGTAGATTGTGCAAAAAAATCATTAACGCCGCCGTACGAAGGTCCGTACGAAGTTATTGAGAAACATGACAAGTACTTTAAGATACGCCTGCCCAACCGAGAATCAGTAGTATCATTGGATAGACTGAAGCCTGCCTACATACTGCCAGCAGCCACAGAAGAAAAGGTGGAAGAAACCCCATACATTACCCGTTCCGGCAGAACCGTTAAACCTACAAAACGTGTACGGTTTTCTTGAAGGGGGATACTGTGGGAGACAGGCATACAACATCGACTGGCCCGTGCGCCGCGCGGACCGACACTGAATGCGGCTGGCCCGCGCGGTCGTTTATATATCTGTGCTCCTCGCCGGCGCGTCTCCTCCGGACATACTCACGCGCCGACTTCACTCAAATTACTAATCGGCCCGCTGACCGCCACTAGTTTTTATTAAGCGTGCTAAACGCTGATTGGCTGACCACATTTCTACGGCAGTTGATCAGCCAATAGGATGTAAGTAGAATTAAGAATTTTTGTATAAATATTGGGTTACAAATAAATTTATCATCATTCCCAAAACGAGTGTTTTACTGAACAGCCCAAGTAGTACCCATAACAGAAAAGAATCGCACCAACGACTCTTTAGACATCTGCCGCCACATATGCTACAACACATGAGGGGCTCTGTGCACCAACACAGAAAAGAATCGCACCAACGACTCTTTAGATATCTGCCGCCACATATGCTACAACACATGAGGGGCTCTGTGCACCAACACAGAAAAGAATCGCACCAACGACTCTTTAGACATCTGCCGCCACATATGCTACAACACATGAGGGGCTCCGTGCACCAACACAGAAAAGAATCGCACCAACGACTCTTTAGATATCTGCCGCCACATGTGCTACCACACATGAGGGGCTCTGTGCACCAACACAGAAAAGAATCGCACCAACGACTCTTTAGATATCTGCCGCCACACGTGCTACAACACATGAGGGGCTCTGTGCACCAACACAGAAAAGAATCGCACCAACGACTCTTTAGATATCTAGCGCAATATGTGCTACAACACATGAAGCGCCCTGTGCACCAACACAGACAGAAATCGCACCAACGATTTCTTATAGACCCATCGCCACATGATACTCATGAGGTGCGGTCTTAAGTTTTGAGTTTGAGTGTACAAGCCAATCTTAATCAGAGGTATTTTGACTATTACTGTCCTCAACTATAACATCTAATTCTCGAGTAACTTGGTGATCGGGTACCCTCCTCACAAAATCATGAGAGTATTCTTAGGTTCGCTGAGTCAAGCGCCTTTGAAAACAATCATTAAAAGCAAACATAGAGACTAACTTTACTTTAGTCAAATTGAATGTTATCGTAATTGCATTTTTTTAAGACCCTGTGTCACGTGGTCTCCTATCTCATCTAAGTGAATATCAGTCAACTCATCATCAGTTGTTACTAAGCTAAGCCAATACACTTCGACGCAACACAATCTTTGATGATAGAGCGACAGAGTCGTAATAAAATGGATGTGACTCACCCAGTATTCATCTGCTCAGATTGCTGACATAGCAAACTTGGACCGTATCACTCGCTACTAGCCGCTGCTGCAGGCGCTGGCCCGGAACCGCCTGAGCCCCTCGCCCTACTGCTGACATCTCGAAGCAAAATGTCTGGTGTTGCCGCATCGAAAACAGATGCGGTCTGAAACTGCCATCCTGCTTGCACTCGTTCTCGTGTGTTAATCTGTCAACAAACATACCCGCAAAGTATCACATAGCTCGGTCACTCCTGACCAAATATGGTACAGGCAAAAAACACAATGAAAATTTGAACAAAGTAAAAAAATTGCATTGTTCAGAGCATTACTCATTATTTGATTCCCAAATCTCAAGATCACAAAGCAAACAATCAACTAAGCCAATAAAACATCCTTAGAGCATCACAAAACACAAAGCAGGAATCTTATTCGTGGCCTGTGGCTTTTCATCAAGCCCAACAAACCTCACGTTTGTTTCTATGAATTCCTCTGAATTCCGAGTCCCACGGACTCTGGTCTCTACAAGACCCGACCTCCGCCAGAGCCACCAGCGTACCGCGTATCCACGGACTACTAAAAGCAGATACCGACTTCTAACGGACTACGGCTACGAAATGGCTACTGGTACGGTTCCGACCAGCCGACCTAAGATTCACCACTATCTCTACTCTGTTTCATCAACAAGACTTTTACTTGGCTTTCCGTAAATTCGTTAGTAATACTCTGATTTACTGGAATTTTTCGCAAACTCCCATATGAAGACTGATGAGATCATTAAACGGGACTCGACTCTTTAAAATCTGTTTTATCAATTTGCAATAAGCATTCACATTGAAATAAAAAATTAGGCTAATCTAAGAATTTGAACTATCTAGTTTCGAGATTACCGAGACCAAGTACAACGTTTTCACACTACGTTAGTCAAAGAAAACATAACCTCAGGTATCCCATTCACGGTCCCACACATTTGTCACATGCGCACTTCCCGCAGGAATGCCGAGTCATCCTTGACTCTACGGTCTTGGCTTCAAGGCTAGACCCGACCATACTACCCAGAGCTACCGCGTATACCACGTACTCACGATACTCTGGTACGGTCTCCGACCCAATTAACCGAGAACCTGAGTACACAAACTAAAGTGATGCCAGCTCATCATCCATTTCGTCTACAATCTCAATTGGTACTTGGCGCTCGGGCATCTTCCGAACACGGTCATAGAGCGTATTTGTAAGTACGCACCTAAGTCAACCTACTGACCAAAAAAAAGACACTAACCAGAGCCATGTACCATCATTATCCACATTACAACAATAATCTTTTTCACTAAGAGCCTTAGACACCTGGAAACCCACACACGAGCAAACCACTCAACGCCACGGCTCTCCGGCCGACTAGCAATCGCATTGCTCTCACACATCCAGCGCATGGATCCATGTGCATCACCCTGTGACTACACACTTTTTACTACGGCCGATAGAGAACCCCTACTCGTGTGGTTCCCACTACTTAGGCTTGCTCATCACCACTGTGATCACCATCTACTCCGACTGGTACATGACCTACTGGCATCATTCGTAATCTATAGTGAGCGTCTTTAAAAATTGCATTTTAAACTAGACTGGGCTTTACTTCTCAATGTAACTGTTTTTGCTGTTGTTTACAAGGGAAGCACTCAGTACCCGAGTCATAACAAAATGAAAACGACTCACCAGATTCGGTAGACAATAGATCTTTAGCTGGCTTAATGGTTCAGACATTCACTCGCTGTCACTGCCTCCTTGGCAGCAATCGCGAAGCTTCTTGCACGGAAAACACCGTCCTTAATCAGCGATTATTCATACAGGAGATCCACAGAGTGCAGCGCTCTCACTGCCATTCTGCTTGTATACGTCCGTGTGTGTTAACCTGTAACCACAAAAACAAACCAACAGCAGTGCATGTTCCACTCGGCCAATTCTGACCACATTGTTATCGAAACGCATTACTTAACAAAAATTTTGTAAAAACGATAGCAATCATCGACAACAAAAGATTCCTCTAAGCCTTAGTAATAACAGGGACAGGTCAGGAACTATATCAATTTAGATCACATACAACGCTCATGGCCCTGCTGCCGCAGCAGCTAGTGACACTATGCCACCCATATCGTCATCACCTCAAGTGATACGACCAACACACTTCACTTAACATAGAGTCCACAACTCCCAGGTCACTACAAGACCAACACAACAATAGTCTCCATTGAGACCTTGGTCCCCGCTGCACCACCAGCTGCCCATCGCTCCCTGAACAACTCACAAGTGAGTTGCAGTTACGACTACAGACAAGTGCGTATAGTGCGACTTAACCGTCTTCTACGTTTAACTCGTTAGGAACACTACTTAGAGGCATCTTTCGTATGCGACCGTGAGCAGAGGTACTTGTAAGTACGGTTAGAATTTAAATCTTTTAACGTATGGGGTCACCATCCAAAACATCAACTAACTTAAGCGGACCTCTGAACTTCCGATCTAATTCTGATGATCTGAACTTAGTATCTGATTTTGCTACTCATTTTCTACTAACACGCCAATGTTGTTATAGATGCCTTTGTTCTATCATAATTTTACTTTGCAAGTAAATGTCAGGTAAAAATGTAATAAAATCTCAATTTGTTGCTCACTAATCGCAACGCTACATATGATTTGTTCTGTGCTGAATACACGCGTTTGACCAATACCCGTCAACACAACAACGGTATTAACTCGATTGTCACTTAATTTGGCTGCACAACTCGCTTTTACTAACGAGCATTCAGCACCAGAATGGTAAACAAAACAATACAGCTCACCTTTATTTTGTAACGTGCCTGAGGGCAGATAAACGTCAACCACTCGCCCTTCACTACTTCTAGCACGTTGTCTACCATCAGCTTGGCTGCCACTGCTCGTGCAGGGCCGCGATATGTCCTGGTTTCTCACTTGCAGCACACGAAGGGTTTCAATGACGGCTGCGAGGCTGCTTGGCTCGATTCTCAAAGTCACTCCATGTCCTTATCCAGGTGAAATCCAGTCAAAGAAATATCGCACCGTGACGTCAACGCTCAATTCTCCATAATTTTTTCAGCTCGAGTGTATCCCAGTTCTGATGTCGCATCACCGGGTGGCCGAGATGCGATACATCGGGTCTTCTTCACGATCCGACATAGTTTAGATAGGTGTGGGCAATGCATTGGGTACTCGAACGAAAAGATTATTTGAATTTACAGTAACTTTAATAAACTAGCTATTTACAACCGAAACGCACACGTGCGTCGGAAACAAACACGTGCGTTGGTATTGAGCGTTTGCCGAGACTGTCCGAGCTCGACGACTGTCCACTGTAGACTGTCGCAACACTCGGTCTCGCCACCAGTACTCGCGGCATCCCCTCCACCGACGATCGTGTCCAAGCGGTAGGGCTCGCTTGCGTTTCCGATCAGATGATTCTTCGTTTACCAATCAAATTGTTAGATGGCGCTGTTCGCTGTACTGTGTTGCCACTTATCCACGACAAATATATTGTTATGATATGGTTTTATAATAATTATGTACAGTGAGTATAGCGTTATTTGCTCATATATTTTCTATTGTAATACCTATGTTATATGCGTTTCGTTTTACACAGTTGTCCCAATCTTTGTCTAAAAGATAACGTGTAGACAATCAATCTATCTAACCTTTATCCCCACTATGTTGGGGTCGCCTTTCTGTCTAACCAAATGCAGCTGGATACCAGTACCTTACATAATCCTAGAAACAAAAACCATAAAATTCAGATGCTTCAAAAAAATCCAACCACCCCTGCTAAGGGGATAAGCGAAAAAGAGCAAGATAAAAAAGAAAATCTTGGACAATCGTCAGCAATAAAAAAGAATTGAGACATCTCCTTAATTCCTTCAACATTAACAGGCCCTTGTAGAATGAAGGCATAGAAATTGATACTGTAAATTTAAACATTCCTTTTGTTTTAAAGGAAAAAGGCCAAGATTAAGTTCGGATGATATTAGCTTTTTAGATAGGAAATTGGAATTGGCCCTTTGTAAGGACTTTAGATCCTAAGGCTTGTCGTCCACGACGCTACTCAAAAGTAAAGGTCCACACATATCAGGAGGTAGTTTCAGCCGAAGTTGCGGTTGACCCCTACACCATAAGGACATAAAGTAATTGGGGGCGCTGCCAAAGAATGAATAACGATTTGATAGCTGTCCCCACTGCCAATGTGCTTCTGTCTGTCCAAAAAAAAAAATTAATTGGGTGTAGGGTTCATTCCGAAGATTCGAATTACTTTTGGACGAGGCCGAATCTTTGTTGACGGACTTAGAGAGTATGCGTGACAGGGCCGTGGCACACACAGGGCCAGGTACTAAAGCTCCATCGCTAGTCCTGACACGGACGTGTGTGAACGAGTTTACATAAAATGAACACACCAATATTTTTTTTAAGCCCCTGACGGAGCACGGTCCGTCCTCGTCTCGAGTGACCTGGGGACCTAAAAAGGCCACTTTGGCAGAATCATAAAAGGATAACTTTATGTATCATAATGGAGAGTTAACTGTTAAGTTAATCGTGTCAAAACCCATTGGTGAAGGATATTTCATTTTTTTTTTGTGCTAAAATACCAATCAATCAAATCTCTTTGATTATACCTACGTAGTGCAGCGAAAAAAGAAAAACACGGACTATCTTCGTCATATTATAGGTAATACGGGCTGGTTTCCGCAACTCCACGTCAATGCGCGTATTTTGCGTATTACATATTAAAATTCATAATGTTATCCTTTTATGATTCTGCCAAAGGGGCCTTTTTAGGCCCCCTGATATGTGTCGATAGAACTTTACAAGTTTTTAACTTAACCCCTCGTACGTCGGAATTACAGACACAATTAAAAAGCCATTGTGTCTCGCGTAGATCTACGTTCCGACATACTAAGGGTTAAATCACCAATGAGTAGCTAAAATGTCACTATATTTAAATGGCGGGTCTACACTTTCCGTCCTCATCATCAGCCCCACTTCCCACTTTCAGGACACAGGTCTCCTCTCGGTGAGAGGGAGTGGCCCGTTATCCACTACGCGGGCCCAGTGCGGGTTGGTAGATGTCACGTCTTAGAACTTTTGTCAAGGACATGCCGGTTTCCTCACGATGTTTTCCTTCACCATTTTGAGAGCAGTGGTGAGGAAATAATTTACACAAAGTAAAGCGCCTGTTTGGGTTCGAACGTACGGCCTCCTCGTAAGTCGTAGCCGTTATCACCAGCCCGCCATTGCTCACGACGCTCACGACACTCACGACGCGACTTACTAACGCGTTATTACCTAGTTTGTGATAGGTTGCGTCGTGTACCGACCGCCATTGAATTACTAGTGATGTGACACTACCTACTCATTGGTGATTTCAGTTCGTAAAAAGTTACTTTTGAATAGTGTCGTGGTCTCGTGGACGACGGGCCTTATGATGAACGATTTTGGAAAAAGAAATGTGAAATAATGAAATGGTAAGTGCTACTTTGTGGGTAATTTGTTATATTGCTCCTTAAAATGGTATGGTTAAAGTTTCTTTTTGTAGAAATACGGGCTCCTCGTAATAGAGTTTACCAGTAAAATTGACTACACTATACCAAAGTCTCGTTTTTGCCTAGCAACATCCCTGTATTCCAGTAAGATGGGCATTCATGCCTGTAAAATTACAGCCACGGGAGATGTTTCGACTTTGTTGTCAGCAACGCATTACAAGTCCTTTGATGTTCGTGCTCAGACTGAGAAAATGGTTACTTACTTAAAAGTTACAAAAAATATTTTCAGAACAACGTAACAGTAAAAAAACGTCAACGCCATAACGTTAATATACTGTTGCTTACAGTCGTAAATGTACAGTCAAGGAATCAATTAGGTATGTTGTGCACCTTACCCCTTAGTCTGCCGGAACGTAGATCTACGCGAGACACAATGGCTTTTTAATTGTGTCTGTAATTACGGCACACAAGCGGTTAATGTAAATTTTTACTTGCATTGATTTATTGCAACTTATTTTTCTGACAGTGTCATTGCCAACATGTTGAAGGAAAATGTCTGTTTGAAAAGTGACACATGGAAAATGAATATTGCTCAACATTATCTCTCCTTGACCGCACTTAAAGTATCAATAGCTACAAACATACTCACGAAACGTATGATATCTGTATGTGCATTTTTCACACTGCTCTATCTCAATAACTTGCCCATGTAGGTAAGACTATTTTTTTTTCCAAATATAGAAAATACATGGAATTGCCACTTCTCAGTGCACGAGTTTAAAACTCTTTTTTGTATGACGTTATACAAAAAAACGTCAAAACCACAGCTCAGCTTAGAAGCTTAGAACAAAATCGTTCACTAGGCGGGTACAGTGGGCTAGAAAAGCGTTGTATTTTTGTGAGGTCTGAATCGTTTTAGTTCATTCGTTCAGTGTCGTGTCTAATGGATTGTGAGTGGAGGCGCTCGCGTGTGCGGATCTGTCTGTATTTCTGATTTTGGTACAAGTTACAAGAATTTAGCGCATAACAACAAACAATAACTTCATTTAAATGACATTTACACATTCAATTACAGTCCAAAGGTTTTGAAGGAAATTCCTAATACATTGCTTTCATAGATTTGAAATGCGTCTACTCAACAGCATAAAAAACGCAATGAACGTGCCTAAACTGTCAAAATTAAAGCTCTGCCATCGTTTACCATTGGATGTGTGTTATGCAATTATTCTGCTGGTTCCAAAGGCATTCTTTTAATTATCTTCTAATAGTTAGAAGGGCACGAAAAAAATCATTTTGATGACAAAAAAAAGGAATTATTGACATGCCTACTTAGCAGACTGATTTTTCTAGAGAAAATAAACGAATATTTAGGAAAACTTGTCGAGACAATTCAAAAAGTTTACCGTAACTTCTTAAATACCTTATTCAAAAATAGAGTATGAGTGCAATATATCACATATATATATGAGCCCTTTCGTAGATTCCGGGAAAGACCTGTGTCAGGATTTATTTCAAACTAGAATTTTAAACACAATCCACCATGATACGCTTCATCTCATCCCTTAAATCCCACCACTAAGTTTGCAATGCCCTACTAAACACTTGCCAACTTTTTCGAGCACCCAGCTCAATCTCTATCACAACCCAACACATACCATTTTCGCTTAACCCAGCGTCAAATGCAGTTTGTAATCGCTGCATTATCTAGTTCTTAAATACGATGAAAATGCCTTGTTGGGCAAATTCCGTTAGGAAACTAACAAGCTGAGTCAGCGTTTTATATAAATAAGGGAGTGAATATGCTTATTCGGGCAGAAAAATATGGGTATGATTTTTTTGTTGGTAGGTAAAGAATTGTGTGAACTGCGGGTAAGGATGATTCATTCGTCTAGAGCATACATGGACAACGTCCGGCCCGATCCGGCTTTTGATCCGGCTCGCGAAATATTTTCAAATCGCGCGTGGAAAAAGGATAATACCTATTCATTCTCAGTTCAAGCCAACAAAAAAGAAAGACTAGCATTCTTTCAGGTAGATTCAAACCGAACGCGAAAAAACTGACACTTTCATGATAGATGCTGTCCACTGCTTGTTTTGCGCACCTTTTTCATATAAGATTGCGTTGTCTACAAGCAATGTATAACGGAATGTTGTAAGTCAGAATTTTATCGCAACTCACTCGTCTATTATATCCCTCTTATGAACCCTATGGCCCGTGACTTCATTAGTGATCTATGGTTTAAGGTCACAGCACACGTATCAAACAGGAAAGGGATCGGCACCGTATCAACTCGAGCGTTCAGTATTATCTGTATGAAACTCCCTACTACAACGCACACTAATCGGAATCGTAACGTAATCGCCTCGCCTTGGGACAAGCTCACGAACCGCGGTGCGGTACGTTACGGCTCGTCGTCTCCGCACTTACATCTCTCCGTACCCGAGCTTACGTTTCTTCGTCCACGCTTGCCCCTCTCACTCCTCCGGCCTGCCTGCTGCACCATCAACCAGCGGTCGGCGAGCCGTAAGCGCGGCGTAGCCTAGCCGAATCCGAGTCGACGTATCGGAGCTGCTGATCCGCTTTGGTTACGTACTTACGTTACGTTGATGCCTGTTTGACGGCGAGGCGAAAGGCAATACGGTGCCGATCCCTTTCCGATTTGATACGTGTGCTATGACCTTTAAGCCCGCAACTTTCCAAAGGTTGCCCATCCGTGGTCTAGAGGCAAACCCATGGAATTACCCGACTCCATTGAAAAGATTGTAACATTTCTTTACGTATGTATTTTAGAGATGTATTTGTGTGGCCAAGTTATATACATTTCATCAGGTCCGCCACTTCATGATAAATGATTTTATTTCTGTAAGTTGGTTTATACAAACACTTTTATTACGTCAATCACAATTATTTCATAAACTAGATGAGGTCGGCGTTTCCTGTCTGACTACTTTGAGAAGAAAGGCCGAAACAAACTCAAAAGTCACAATCTCTTGTCGACAAAGTCCAGACATAATCTTGGTAAGATCATGTGAATACCATGTAGATTTGTGTCTGAAATAGTCTTTTGAGGAATGAACCGCACAGATTGAGTGGACCTGTCCCGTCCGTGCACGCATTTGTCAGTAATCGTGCAGCTCAACTCGGAACTTAAGGAGCTCAACGATTCTACGAACAACTGACGACATACTGTATGTTATAAGTTTACCACAAAATAAACTATTCTCGTATTAGCTGAGAGTACGAAAGTCAGTGTCTGTGTGGTGCCGCCGGACTTAAAGAATAGCACCACCCCATACTTCCCGTGGGTGTCGTAAAAGGCGACTAAGGGAGACCGGAGAATGGGCAGCAGCGTTCTCTATGCATTACACCATCATACCATACTGCGATCGCCAACCCGCCTGCCAAGCGTGGCGATTATGGCAAACCCCCCCCCCCCCTTTTGGGGGAGGCCTATGTCCAGCAGTGGACGTCTTTCGGCTGAAATGATGATGATGATGACGAAAGTCAGTAGCTTTAATGAAGATTAAATCTTTCAAAGAAAAGTTATGTGCTTAATCAAAGTGCACAATCAGTCTATAATGTTCCCACTGCTGGGACACAGGCCTCCTCCCTTCAAGAGTGTGCTGTAATCTACCACGCGGGCCCAGTGCGGGTTGGTCAATATTTTGCTTTTATTTTTGATAACGCCTCCTTACTTGTAAACATAGATGTCGCATGTCTTCGATTTTTGTCTAAGATATGCTAGTTTCCTTCACCGTTTTGAGAGCAGGGGGCCTGAAAAGGCCACTTTGGAGAATCATAAAAGGATAATATTCTGAATCATAATATAGCAAAAAACAGTTCGTGTTTTTCTTTTTTTCGCTGCACTACATAGGTATAATCAAAGAGATTGGGATTGGATTTGGATCGGCTTAATTGGTATTTTAGCACAGACAAAAAAAATTGCTGAAAAATGCTTCACCATTGGGATTTGATACGATTAATTCAACGGTTAACTGTCCATTATGTTATCCTTTTATGATTCTGCCAAAGTGGCCTTTTTAGGCCCCCAGTATTAATGAAATTATTTACCCAAAATAAAGAATCAGCCTGGGTTCGAACACACGACCTCGTAAGTTAGGGTCGTTACCGCTGCGCTACCACTGGTCCCGCTCAATAAAAGTATATGTCTGTTATTATTCCTAGAATCTATCTTAGAGCTCTGCCAATATGCAGTTAAATAACACATACCTACTCAGATACAATATGACAATAAATGTACTAATATATAATCCACGGTTCGTTTCCCTTTTTCTTAAAAAAACACGCCCCCATTTGGGTTGAAATTAAAGTTTATTATCATTAGCATAACCTAAAAAAACAGCCAAAATTGCCCATAAAATATCCTTTTTATTTTTACAACCTTTCTTTTTTCGCGCCTGCAGATATAAAAATGAAAGCAAGTAATGTAAAACCTACTTTGTTTAAAAGATATGCTGGGTCTTCTTGATCCCAACTTTTTGTGTGTTCTTGTCAAGGTAGAAATTTTGCTAATGTTTTATCTAACTAATGTGCTAGCACGGTAGCATGGAGAATAGAAGTAAAGAGAACTGACACATATTATGAGGCGAAAGTTGAAAAAGTGTCCAACTTTATGCAGTAAATAACAGTTCAAAAACCCTCCACAATGGCGCTAGGGTCGGCAAAGGGTATGGTATGAATGTAGCAGTTGTTGACGGATTGAAGTATGCCGAGTTAGAAAATTTAATATTTTTAGTGAATAAAGTAGTTAGTGACAGTCCAGTATACCAAACCTCAACTATGTATGTCGTCGTCGTCGTCGTTTCAGCCGATAGACGTCCACTGCTGGACATAGGCCTCCCACAATTTTGGGAGGGTTTGCCATCGCCACGCTTGGCAGGCGGGTTGGCGATCGCAGTATGGTATGGTGGTGGAATGCATAGAGAACGCTGCTGCCCGTTCTCCATGCCCCTTAGTCGCCTTTTACGGCACCCACGGGAAGTATGGGGTGGTGCTATTCTTTAAGTCCGGCACCACACAGACAACTATGTATGTAGTTCAAAATAATTTTGTAAACATAGCCTAATAGCTGACAGTTTACCCTGTTGCTAATGTGGCGACAACCTAACATACGCAGTTTGACGGACACTTTTTCACAACAGAGTAAGTTCTCCTTACTTCTATTCTTCATGCACTTGTACCTATATGATGCCATATGATAGGCATTATTAAATGCGTGATTCTTAAATTAAACGCCTGTGTGGTGCCGGACTCGTCTGTGTGGTGCCGGACTTAAAGAATACCACCACCCCTTACTTCCCGTGGGTGTCGTAAAATGCGACTAAGGATCGTACCGGAGAATGGGCAGCAGCGTTCTCTATGTATTCCACCATCATACCATACTGCGATCGCCAACCCGCCTGCCAAGCGTGGCGATTATGGCAAACCCTCCCAAAATTGGGGGAGGCCTATGTCCAGCAGTGGACGTCTATCGGCTGAAACGACGACGACGACTAACGACGACTAAATTAAACTATTGTTACGAGCTTCGGGTTCGTGACAATAAAAACAGCCGATTTAGTAACCAAAAAATTACAGTTTAATCAACTCAACTAATATCGACTCAAAGACACTAATTATAAAACACAATTATTGCACTACTGATCGCTCTAAGACGCACTTGAAGATCGCTTCGATGGTCGTGGCGTATCCCGACCTTGTAAAGTGCCGCAGATAGTTCTAGAACCTTCCATTGTAGAAACATCTGCTAGAATGTTCGAGTAGGTACATGCCGACCCCGACTGACCAGATGTCGATAGTTCGAGAAAGTTCTAGAAAGTTCTCGCATCGAAATTTCTAGAAGGATCTTGACTACTGGTTCCGCAACTCGATACTAGATGGCGCTAGTGGTAACTAATGTCACTATGTACCAGGCATTAATTGTGGCACGCAACACTATCTTTACATCCTTTTCGGGTTTGTTTCCAGTTAGCCCGGAACGTGCAACCTATGTAACAAGCTTTCAATCATAATACGAGGGTTTAAAATAAAAGAAATTCCTAATCTATTACTTCATAGGTTTGAAAAATTCGACTGCTCAACAACTATAAAGCAATGATCGTGGTTGAACTGTTAAAATGAAAGGCATTGCGGTCGATTTCTAATTTAAGTGTGTTACGCATTACCCTGAATTTTGGTGCGATTTTCACCATAATTTAGAACATTGATCCCGAAAGGTTTATTGTAATAACACATCACAAGTTTGTAAATGTGTAGGGGTGTGTGTGTGTGTTTAATGTATACTAAAGGCAACAGCATCATTTATGTATTTACCCTTCTAAAAAAAGGCCATGTCTGGGTGCATAGTCGTTATAGTCATTATAAATTGGACGAAAGCACGCATTATTCACAATAATATTATAAAGGCGAAAGTTTGTGAGTGTGTGTGTGTGTATTTAGGTATATGTTTGTTACTTCTCCACGCTCAAACGGCTGGATCAATTTTGATAAAATTTTGTATGGAGGTAGCTGACACCCTGGATTAACATATAGGCTACTTTTATCCTGATATTCCTACGGGATCGACATTTACGCGGGTGAAACCGCGGGGCACAGCTAGTTAATAATAAAATCAAAATCGACTTCGCAAAAAAAACATTCGGTGTTTTGTCAAGAGTTAAAACAATCGGGCGAATCAAGGGCGGAGCGCTAGTATAAAATTAATTAACTTAGAAACCTTATTAAAAAGTAAGGATTCATTAAAATCATGTTCCATTTATGTAAACGCTAAGTCGAAAATCGCATTTCTAAGCTCCCTTCAATAATAAATTCTTCAATCAAATCGTTCAGATCACCCCAGTGCATTTGGCAAACGCAATCTGTTAGAAGACATTGTGTAAAGAAACTGTGAGGTTGGTGTCCTCAGGTCGTAGAGGTCAGAACCCTGACCCCGCTGGTGTTCTATTCCTTTTTTCTAGTAATTACTAGCAGCGCTAATGAGAAAAGCAGGTAAAAAGATGCAGAAGGTTCAATTTGAACAAAAATTAATAGCGCGGCTTAGTCTTTCTTATTTTAAATAAATAAATTTACCTTTTTGTGTTTAGCTTCAACTACTTGAGAACGCTGTAAGAATCTAGTAATTATGTAAACTGGAAGGGAACTGTCTCCTGAGATACAGGCTAACAACCTAGTTCAGGAGGCAGTGCGCTTATGTAACTGTGTACCTACTTACTTTGTTTTAAATAAAGCATTACTATTATTATTTACATTCATGAATTATTGTTTGAGATACATGGATCTTCTTCTTGAACTCACTTATCTTTACACGAGTACTAGCTTTTTCCACGGCTCTCTTTATTTGGCCCACGTGTATGTCAGGAATTATCCCACGGGAATTTACTACCGGGATAAAAAGTGCCCTTCTAGGAGAATAATTCCGTAATAGATTGTTTTCAAATAACTCTATGGGTTTACGCAGCGCAGTCTGTATGAATTTTTGCGACATCTTCAAAAATTGTCATCATAATTATTTCAGCTAATTCACATAAAACCTTAACTAATTATATACCTTCCTCGTGAATCATTCCGTTCATTGTTGAAAATCGTATGAAAATCCGTTCGGTAGTTTTTGAGTTTATCGCGGCCAAAAAAATAGCCACCAACGATTTTGCAATTTTTTCGACTGATTTACAATTGTTCAACTGCACCTAGAGAAAACCTTTCGTCAACATAATATTGTTGACCTACTGATTATTCTATACTGTAACAGAACTCATGTATTTTTTTGCTATTGAAGCCCTAACCTTAATGGTAGGTATTGGGAAAAATATTTATTTTTTTGTAGAAAAATAGTTGTATTTCTTTGTTAAGTATCTCTCACTGCATTACCAATCCAGCTGTCTAGTCATAAATTGGACTTATGTTTTCTTACGTCAAGTAAATATGCTGCGAGGCAAATATATCTTGAAAAGGCTGAACTCAAAGAGATCAAGGGTGAGTATTTTTGGCTAGAGATAATTGGAATGAACTTCATAAAAAAATTAGTGGATATGATTTAAAGAGCGGCATATTAATTACCATTAATAACATCATACGTAAACCTGTACCTATTTTTACTAGACTGTGCTACAGTATAGACAGGTTTATGTTTTTTTTTTTTTCCAAATTAGGCAGTGTTAGTTTTCCTCAAGTTTTTATGTCACGCATTTTTGACGTGAAAACTTCTATAGCCGCGTTGGGAATTTTTTAGAATATAATTTTATTTTGCAAATATGGGTAATATATAGTTCTTAAGATTACATTTAGCTCAGCCACATTTTACCAATCGGCATGCAAACATTTGAAATTATTTATATCACTATTATTACACTTATTTAGATCAATTTATAAATTACTATTATAAAATTTTGAATCATCAACTTTAATTAAAAATATATGTTTGTATTTTTTTGATATGGGAAAAACTATTGAACTCGCGCCACTGATACCGTAACCGACACCACTTAAGATGTGTTCGGCAGTGTTCGGTTTTAATGTATATCTGATATGTCAGTGAGTGATGGCAAAGTATTCTGTTTGTGTTTTATTTTCACTTCTGTGGGTACTCCTGGAATGCCACTGTTTTTTTTTTTATTTGAGTTTCCATTGCAATGCAATTATCAGTAGGTACACGTCACTTTTTAAACTCGATACTCAGGTATCGAGTTAATTCAAACCTAAGGGATGTTATTACTTAGCCCTTATTAAAATAATAAGGGCTAAGTAATAACAGCCGCACGGGTCGATTGATCACATTAAGCTTGCCGCGGTTGATCTTTGGATGGGTGACCATCTTTACATATCCTCTCCGTGTCTCGGAAAGCACGTTAAGCCGTTGGTCCCGGCTGTCATTCGTAGATCATTGACAGTCGTTACGGGTCGTCAGAAGCCCGAAAGTCTGACAACCAGTCTTACCAAGGGGTATCATAAATTACCTTAAGTAATTGGGCTGTGGAGGTCAGATAGGCAGTTGCTCCATGTAAATTACTGGTATTCAGCTGCATCTGGTTAGACTGGAAACCGACCGCAATATAGTTTGGAATAGGCTAGGCAGATGATGATGATGACCTGGGGGATAATTCCCGTATTTTTAGAAACGGTCGCATTCTAATCGCAGACTCAATCTGACAAAAATACCTGTAATTAACCTACACTATTGACCAGGCTTTGACATTGTTTGTCACTGAGATGAGATAACGACAAAATTTTGGAAAAAATCAAAATATTTTATTTCACATAAACCTACATGGGCACTTATGAAACGTCAGAAGCTAGGTGCACGGTTCTAATTGGTCGTTTCCTATGGAGAGGAACCGGCAAGAAACTCCACGGGTAATCTTTTTAAAAATAATTGGCTTTTACAATGTTTTCAAATTACAGTAGGTATGGGAGGACAGCGTACGCCTATCAACAAGAACCAGGTACTTGATAAAATAAAAAATAGTCTACAGATCTAAGGTCTACAAGGCCTACAAAGTCCTCACATTTACAAAAAACTTTTTTAAAAAAAAAACAACCGACTTCCAAAAATAATACTAAAAATTGAAAAATAACTTTAGTTTCGGAAGTCGGTGTCTATGGTTCCGCATTTTCGTTTATTGACACCGACTTCCGAAACTAAAGTTATTTTGCAATTTTTAGTAAGTATTATTTTTGGAAGTCGGTTGTTTTTTTTTTGTAAAAAGTTTTTATTTTTCACTTTTTAGTGGGTCCGTTTGTAATTTATCTAAATTACAATAGCCTAATGTCAACTGCTCATCACTTGTTACAAAATATTGCTTTTCCCGATGTTGGGACGTTAATTGCTGAGGAGTTCTCCTGGTAAGAACCAGGAGAACTCCCCAACAACCACTCACCATACGCAATGTGACGAGCATAAATTGCTTAGCAACCATACTAAAGTAATCGAATCGCAACCCGTGAAATATTTGTCATTGAGTAGTTCCAATGGCCATCTGTGGCCTTCTTCATCAGCTCCACTTTACCAAATGATGATTTCCGAGAGTAAATGGTCAAGTTATTTTAAAAAATACCCAAATCGTTATAGCTTTGCCTATAAGATTTGAGGGTTTCCCTCGATTTCCATGGGATCCTCTCATCAGATTCCAACTTGATGATTATGGGACCACCTCGAGAGTATACCCTTTCAAACACAAAAAGAATTTTGAAAATCGGTCCACAATTGGCGGAGTAATCGCGTAACAAACACACAAAAAAAAAAAACATACCGTCGAATTGAGAACCTCCTCCTTTTTTGAAGTCGGTTAAAAATAAGAATCTATCAAAAGGATAAATAAAAAATAAAAACCTACTAAAACCAAGTGATATGATTCCCGTTACAACTACTAGTAAAGAGGTGGAAAATTAGAATTGTCTGTATAATTATAATGTCAAATATTAAAGAGATTATGTCAAAAAGTATGTAAAAAAATAAATAAAAAATAAACATCGTAATTTGAGAGCAGTTAATAGACATTCACATAGTTATGCCGTTAATGAGGAGCAAGGGAAGCCACAGGAAGTTTTTTTAATTCGGGAATCGACCTTCTGGTGCCTACGTAGGAATAAGCCTCCAAGCCACCATGACTTTTATTATCGCGCCAGTCAGATAACTCTAATAAAAGATAATAATAATCCGCTGTTATGAAAACAGCTTATACCTACCTGAACGCTAAATATAGCACAGGGAAAAGCGTGCAAAAGATTACTTTAATCTCAGCAGAAAATACCTTTTTGCCCAGATTTTTACACCTTAAATTCGGATCTAACCCCTATTTAGTACCTCCCTACATAAAATAAGGATCTACAGAAGGTCGGCTCCATACGAGGAGCGAAAACGCAGACGCGCCATTGAGAGCCGTTATCGGCCGAAGTAAGCTCGTACCTCGTCGGCCGAACTCGGATAAAACATATTTTTCAAACCAAACATAATAATTATGTTAAAAAAGTGACTGCATCGTCTGATGACGTCCGATAAGTAGATGTTCGCACTTATCCTTCCACAGTAATTTCACCTCTAAAAGCAGCTTATTATAATGAGAATAAAAGTCATTGTAATTTTGACAGACTTACTAGTAGCAGCAATCCAAAAGCAACCTTATTACAAGAAGTAATATAATTGTGAATGGTCTGTAGAAACGCTTCACGTACAGCGAGTGCAAGCGCACTAGCGACCGGCATTTGTTTGAGATCGCCGCCACGTACACGTCTATAAGTGCGTGCGTCTGTTTTCACTCTTTGTATGAAAGCAGCCTTCTGCACCTATCTTCGTAGTGTTAGTACTACCCTTACATAGACGACGCCTTATCACCGGTTTCCGGTACAGTGAGCATTTCGTAATTAGCAGTATAATTATTTACCGTTGGAAATATACGGTCTAAATGTTTGGGAAAAAGTGTATCTTTAGTAGTGGTGGAAAAAAATTGCTTTTGCTTTGAATGGAAACGTTTTTGCTTTTTTAAGGAAACCAAGTGAGAGATATTAATGTAATGTTTTTTTTGAGCTATATCAGTACCTAGTCTGTATAACTATTAATGCAAAGATGTACTAAGTGTTTTGCTGCGATAAGGCATCTAATATTTCAGTCTGTAGCTTCAAATCGGAAGGTTTAACATTATCTTAGTAGAATGAGTCATCTCCGTAGGTAGCCGTCACATAAACGGGTCAAATAGTTCTGACGCATTCGGGTATGTATTAATTAAGGAAGTTAAATTTTGGCGTTTCTATCTATAATAATGACGAATTCATTTGGGTTATTTTGTTTATCCACCCTAAAAAATCCACCCTAAGGTGAATAGTTACGCGGAAAAGTATGTCCGAGAATTCACCAAAGGCCTACTTGGACAAACGGAATTTATTAAGGTCAAGGTGAATTCTCGGACATGCGTTTCCGTGAATTCGCCTTCAAGTGGATTCACTGGGGTGGATAAAATGGAATAACCTATTCATTTCAGTTCCGACGTGAGCTTATAATTATTAGAATAAGGCTTAATATTTTGTGGTGGTGGCTACAACTTTTCCTACCTCTGAAGATCAACAAATCATCAATAGAAGTGGGTTGTAACAGGTAAAATTGCACATCTGTTCCGCCTGTTCCTGTTCCACGTAAATAACAGTTCCAAAAACCTGTTACAAAATAACGGGCTGTTATTTTTCATACTATGTGGGAACAAACTATTGTGTTACCACAGCTGATACACGTAGGTACTTCTCTTTCTGACTAAGGTGTTACAACTATGTGAGAAAAGAAAAGAGCTTGTGACGGACGATGTTACAGAGTGTCACAGTGTATCAATAACATCATTTATCTTATTCTAACTAAAGTAACTGTCATAAGAATGAAGAGAGAAAAGCTTTTGACTGGATGGATTCTGTTATCTCGTCGTGGAACAGAAGCTGTTTTTAGTTTATTTGTCACAGTTACAGTCTGTTACCTTGTGATACCTGTTATATTTACCTGTTACGATATATACTCCTCACTCCTAGATATACAATATTATCTGTTTCCGTAACTTTACAAACTCACATTATAGCGAATCAAAATCGCCCCGACACACGAAGAAGGTACGTAGTCATAAAGATAATAGTAGGTATAATGTGAATCGAATCGAGTTTTCATTAGTATCGAAAATCGTTCGAACACACTCCACTCTCTCGATTCAATCTCGTGCGTTTCGACTCCTATCGGTTGGTTCTGATTGGATCCAAGGTTTGTTAGCTGTTTGATTAAAGTGAATTAGTTTTGAAGTAATTAGGACAGGTTGCTAAAGGTCTATCTCAGCCACATTCTTAAAAACTATGCTCGTATTATCAGAGCCCTTTTTTTTTGTAACCGCTAGTGTGTTCATGCAATTTTTTGGTCATCATCATCAACATCATCATTTCAGCCGAAAGACGTCCACTGCTGGACATAGCCCTCCCCCAAGCTCCTCCACCGACCGGTTCTGTGCTTCCCGCATCCAACGGGTTCCTGCGGCCTTACGAACTGCGAACTTAAGTGGTAGTGGGCAGGGCACATTGCTCGCAGAACAGATGGCCGATGGGGCCGAAAGGTTCAGTTACTGCTAAATAATAAATACAACTGGGATGCTTTACTGCATCACATTTTTACTTTACTGCAGCGCAGTATTTTCCCTCACAGGTAGAAAAGTACTAAGCAGAACCCAGCAGGCATCTATCAGGGTATTAATTAATTTGCCACTCGACGTATGACCGGCCACAATTGCTTTCGAATTACCGTTCATCATTATCGTTCATGATGAAATTCAATGCATTTTGTACAATTGGTGCGTTTGTACAATTTGCTCGTTTTCGGTGTCCTTGTGACTTCGAACAATGCTGTGGCTGTTTTTGTTGCTTTATTGGTACAAATGAGCTGATTTTATTAATCAGGCTGTGAATTCCTGTAGTTTAATGTAGATTTTTAAGAACGTTGACTCATAATCTTTATGCGGTCATGCGGAAAATATCTCGTCCTTAGTAGCAAGACTGCGGGACAGTGATAACAGTATTCTGAGGACAGTGGCAGAGAGTATCTACTCTCCTATTCTGAGACGTTTTGTGGGGGTGATGAACGAGTGAAGTACTTTCCCTTCGCTTGTGCGTCGTCCACATGAAGTGATCTCGGATAAAGTTGTAAATAATATGTAACTAACATTAATTATAAGGAATTTACTAACACAGTGGATCGTATGTTGTCCAAAATAAAGAATTTATTATTATAATAGAGCTTAGGAGTGTGGAAGAAGAAGGCATGCTATGACTGACCCTAATAAATTGGTATAAGGGCGAGAGAGAGGGGTTTAGTGCAAATAAATGCAATTTCTTTCCAGAATGATATGATGATTTTAAAAATTTTGATTCGACAATACGATAAATAATAGTGGGAGAGGATTCCTCACAATGCAATGAGCAATCTGCTAATTGAGCAATCTGGTAATCCATGCTCGAAACTTTGCCCAGCCATGAAGTAGTGGATAAATAAATATATAAATGGACAATTCTAAGAAGAAAGGAGAGAAGAGGGGTCCGTGGCTAAATAATAACAGCCGCACAGGTCATGATGAAATGGACAATTCTAATTTATCATCAAGAAAAAATGGCAGAAAGAAACATAACTCTTAAATCTCCATAGGTTTCATTCGATTTATCACTAAGAAATCAATAATTTGACTTAACATAGTAAGCCATGCAACAAATAAAGCCCGTTTTTCTATATTTGTCACAACCTTCTTCTTGGTTCGTACATCTTACGATCTCTTCCGTACATTGGAACTTTACCCTGGAGCTAAGAATATTATTTAGCTACTGGTCCGTGCAGGCGCTAATGAAGGGCGACCTTCCTATCTCACTGAAGCGCAAGCTCGTCGAGATGTGTATCCTGTGTATCTTAACCTTTGGGGCTCAGACTTGGTCTTTGACCGAGGCTCAGAAGTACTTCTGAGACTCTCTTCTCGCCTCTCTTCTGACTTGTGTAGACTTCTGAGCCTTCTGAGCCTGAGCGATGGAGCGTAGCATCTTAAAAATGAAACGAGGCTAAAGTGGGACTCACACACGCACACAGTGCACACACACAGTACAGTCACACCTATAGGATGCATCCAGACAGATGGGCCAGAATCAGCACAGAGTGGGCACCTGAAGACGGGTGTCGTTTGGACTCATTCCTAATCGACTGAACGTAGAAGGTACAGCACAAAGAAAAGTAAAAAAATATTGGGAAGACCTTTGCCCAGCAGTGGGACAACGTAGGTTAAACATTTCATTTCATTTCATTTATTTATTTTGTGAAACATAGGTGATTACAGGTGTTCAATATAAATCAATATAAATCTATTGTACAAACCATGTCCCGCCGATAGGCATACAAAATTAGATTAATATGAACAATGTCAAAGTTACACAAGGATGTCAAATTATAAAATTGTCATAATAATAAAGGGAAAATGTCATGAAAATAAGAAAAGATAAAGATACACAATGCCAAAAGATTGCAAAAACACAAACGCAAAATTACATGAAATAAATAAAATATATAAATTATAAAAATTGATCAAAATTTGTCATCTCATCACTGATTGTCATTTAGTAGCTTAATGACAAGGTAATTTGTTATACAATTTTGGTGGCATTGCATAGACACTTTGAAACGAAAAAAGTATATTTAAAAAGAACTTAGTGACAAGCCTTATACCCGGTGCAATTTTCCATCTGCAAGAATGACGAACTTTCATACAAAATTACATCCCATATTTAGCCCCCGTAGTAGGAGTAGGTACATACTTTAACGAAATATCGGAGTTTTGTACAGAAAACAACCAAGTTATTATCAAAAATCTATGCGGAAAAGTTGCTAGCAAAACCTACTAGAACATATTTACCATATCCATCCAACTTATCCATGGCTCTCCGGTTCTGTCCACTCGCCAGACACATTAATCCAATGCTGTTTGCTTTGTGCCTTTATTATGCGAGCGGCGTCTGTCCGTCTGTCCGTGTCGTAATACAAGTAAGACCATAATAATATACCGATAGAGATTTATCCTTTTAGTTTGTTTACTAGAAAGATTATGTGGGTTATAAGGGTTGAGATTGGTGGACACAAGTGTTTTTAGATATATGAAGATTTGCTCTTTGTGTCTAAATACTTATATAAAACTCAACTGACTGACTGACATAGTGATCTATCAACGCACAGCCCAAACCACTGGAGGGATCGGGCTGAAATTTGGCATGCAGGTAGATGTTATGACGTAGGCATCCGCTAAGAAAGGATTTTGATAAATTCTACCCCCAAGGGGATAAAATAGGGGATGAAAGTTTGTATGAAACTTTGTCAATTTTAAACCGATCGGGCTGAGACTTCGCATGCATATAGCTACTATGACGTAGGCATCCCAGAAGAAAGGATTTTGATAAATTCAACCCCCATGGGGATAAAATAAGGGATGATGGAGGATGTAAATTTATTAGTTTTTTTTAATAATGCTTAACGCGAGCGAAGCCGCGGGCAAAAGCTAGTTGAAGGCATATAAGATTATTATTTTTCTCCAAGTAGCTGGTACGACTGCATTTCAGACCTTGTTGGCCTAAAACTTCGCCACTTCCACGGCGTCGTCGGTGGCAGCGCTGATGTTACTATGATCATGACTGAAGGTGGAGCATGGTTCGCCACTTTACCAGGTTGGAGTTACATCTTCCCACATTATTATATTTTACAAATGGTAATTTATGATGTCATTTCGATTGTCCCCCCATCCCCCGCTATTAAATGGAAATGACACAATAACCAAAGTGCAAACATTGGGACACAGAGGGCAGGATTGAAGGTGGAACATGGTTTGCCACTTTACCAGGTTGGAGATACATCTTTCCACTTGTGTCCGGAGACAGTTCAGGAACTTCCAAGTGGACCATGAAAGATTATTATAATAGAGACTCTGAGAGACTCCGTCTGTCTGTCTGTCTGTCGGTCACAGCTGGATATCTCAAGAACTACTAATGCTATCAACTTGAAATTTGGAATAGTTTTAGATGACATTTGCCCAACTATTTTGCAAATAAAAATATATGTATATTTATTTTTTGCAACAGGCACTGAAAAATTCGACTTTTAATGAAAAACGTAAAAAATACAACCCTCCTTATCTCCGAAGTTTGCAAAGAGAACACTCTGAAATTATTTTATGTGATAGAAGTGTATGTAAAGATTACAGGAAAATTAAAACGAAGACTCTAAATAGCACACTTTTTCAGAAATCATTAACAAAGTTACATTAGTTCCACTATCGCTCAAGAGATGGCGCTGGCATAAAACTGCAATATCTACACCGCAGTGCACAGTGTTAACATTCTCTGACAATTATAGGCCTCGCCGATGAAAATTTAAAAACATATTATTATGATGGTACGGAACCCACGGTGCGCGAATCCGACTTGTTGTTTATAGGAACCAAGCTCAATTAAATACACAAGGCAAACGTGGCCATAATTTCTCCCTTTATGAGAAAACCTATGTCCACATTAACATTAGGATTAGGATGGCGACACAACGAGCGGCCGTTGTCTGTTGAAATACAACTTGTCTCATTATACCGCCGCTAAACGAAACGGCCTATAGGCCTTGCTGATGAAAATTTAAATACATAATAGATATAATGGTACGGAACCCTCGGTGCGCGAGTCCGACTCGCTCTTGCCCGGTTTTTTAGGGTTCCGTAGCCAACTGGCAAAAACGTTAGTGTTCCATAGCCAAATGGCAAAAAACGGAACCCTTATGGATTCGTCATGTATGTCTGTCTGTCCGTCCGTATGTCATAGCCACTTTTATCCGAAACTATAAGAACTATACTGTTGAAACTTGGTAAGTAGATGTATGTCTGTGAACCACATTAAGATTTTCACACAAAAATAGAAAAAAAAAGCAATAAATTTTGGGGGTTCCCCATACTTAGAACTGAAACTCAAAAAATTTTTTTCATCAAGCCCACACGTGTGGAGTTTCTATCGATAGGTCTTCAAAAATGATATAGAGGTTTCTAATATCAGTTTTTTCTAAACTGAATAGTTTGCGCGAGAGACACTTCCAAAGTGGTAAAATGTGGCCCCGCCCCTTGTAACTCCTAAAATAAGAGAATGATAAAACTAAAAAAAATTATGTTGTACATTACCATATAAACTTCCACCGAAAATTGGTTTGAACGAGATCTAGTAAGTAGTTTTTTTTAATACGTCATAAATCGTAAACCGCAATTTAGGTACCTTTCATTCAATCAACTATCAAACATCTATCAAAGTGACAACAAACTACAAGAACTTTTATATTCGAACCCTTCATGGGCGAGTCCGACTCGCACTTGGCCGCTTTTTAGGGTTCCGTAGTCAACTAGGAACCCTTATAGTTTCGCCATGTCTGTCTGTCCGTCCGTCTGTCTGTCTGTCCGTCCTCGCTTAATCTCTGTGATCGTTAGCACTAGAAAGCTAAAATTTTGTAGGAGTACGTATATCAGTTACGCCAACAAAGTGGTAAAATAAAATTTTGGAAAATATTTTTTTTTAGGGTAGCTCCCCTACATGTGAAGTGGGGATGAATATTTTTTTCATCATCTAACCCATCGTGTGGGGTATCGTTGAATAGGTCTTCTAAAATGGCTTAGGGGTTGCTGAAATTATTTTTCGATTTAATGCTCCATTTACGAAATATTAAAGTTTAAAGTGCAAATTTTTGTTCCAGTAGGGCGTCCCCTCCCTCTAAAAGCTAAACTACTAGCTTGAAAAATCTGGAAAAATTCTCGATGAAAGTGCATTTCATGAACTTTAAAGGAAAAGTATAGCGGTTAAGATAACTTCATTAGTTTAGCAGTAATAGTCGTAGAACTTGGGTGTTGGATAATTTTGTACCAAATACAAAATCCTTAGCATTAATCCTTTAAAGTGACTAAGATGAAGTAGTTGCTTGTTTATAATGGGTAAAGACTTGCATTGAAAACTAAAATATGTTTTTTTTTTACCTATTCAGAATAAAGAACAACAGAATCGTACTACATTGTGATAACGGGCTACTACGGAACCCTACACTGTGCGTGGCCCGACACGCACTTGGCCGGTTTTTACTTATGGTTGTAACTTATTACTTTCTATTCAAAATGGCTGCGAACGGAATTCCGATTCATGAAACCATATTACCCCATAAAAAAGACTATAAAACAAACGGAAGGAAATAGAAACACGAGCCAAACTACGTCTTTAAGGGCCGATACACACCAGACTATTTGTGCGACTGAGTCTGCGATAAACAAAAAAAAAAACGCGAGGGGTCAGGGGACCCCCGTGGCCCCGGCAGGAATGAAGTTCAAAATGAAAAGCCAAGGTGGCGGCCGCGAAAATTTGAAAATATTCACAGCCGCCATCTTAGATTTTAATTTTGAGCTCACTATCGGCTTCAGCGACATCGAAAGCCTTGAAAACCATCTCTCTATCTCTCTTTGACTCTATTATATGTAATAAAAAGTCGCATGGAGGGGACATAACGCTTACTCGTTACGTGACGATTTCTTCCAGTTTACTCCTACTGCAAGCTCAAGCTCAAGGTTAAGAACATCGTTTAAAAAACTCTGCGACACTTTGTCTGACAAGTATTTTGCCCGTTGCGTTGGGTTACTCCCGTTTGGGAACGCTCCCGTTTGGTAACGCTACACACACTTACATATAGCGGTGTATCGCATGCACCAGGTACGGTCAGTATGTTAAGTATAATTTTTAAGGAATGTATATATTTGTTTGAAATGAAATAAGTAATTTAAGATTTTTGTAGTGTATACCTATTTATTATGCTTTAGAGCATTTAACATGGACATACTTAAGATTTAGTTTACACTAAATCGCCGTCCCCGGCGAATAAAGTGGTAATCAGCTCAATAACAATCATAAAGGATACGGGCGTACTCCGCACCTTTTTGTACCTACACTTATATCGTTAGGATGTTTTAACTTTGATTCTTAAAAATATTGTCATTTGTGTTCGATGCAGTATTTAGTCATTAATATGGTAGTTTTAAAAGTAGAAAATAAAATTAATATGAAATAAATTTGGCACACCAGAACTTTTTACTCTGATTGTATTTTAAGGTGTGTGTTAGGTAGCGTTACCAAACGGGAGCGTTCCCAAACGGGAGTAACCCGTTGCGTTTGTTACCTCATCTAATCCTATGTCAGTATTTCCCACAGGTACAGAAGTGCACCTACACGTATACTATACCCACATTTCGCCTGTTATGTTTAAGACCCATGTAACAAAGGGCGGGCCTGTTGCCATCAACCGGGCACAAATCCGGAGACCGGACTCATCATCATCATCATTTCAGCCGAAAGACGTCCACTGCTGGACACAGTAATTGAATAAAAAAGAAGATTAAACGAGCATTTGGTCATAAATATACGACCTTGGCGATATGGACACGATAATATTTGTCGGATTAATCCAGCGTAAGCGGTTAAATGGATAAAAGTCTCTTTGATTTATAAAACATCTGAAAATGACAGAAGAGGCATACGAATATATATACAATCATCATCATCATCATCATTTCAGCCGAAAGACGTCCACTGCTGGACATAGGCCTCCCCCAAGCACCTCCACTTCGACCGGTCCTGTGCTTCCCGCATCCAACGGGTTCCTGCGGCCTTCACAAGGTCATCGGTCCACCTTGTGGGAGGCCTTCCAACGCTACGTCTTCCGGTACGCGGTCGCCACTCCAAAACCTTTCGGCCCCATCGGCCATCTGTTCTGCGAGCAATGTGCCCTGCCCACTGCCACTTAAGTTTGGCAATTCTTCGGGCTATGTCGGTTACCTTGGTTCTCCTGCGGATCTCGTCATTCCTGATTCGATCACGCAGGGAAACTCCAAGCATAGCCCTCTCCATTGCCCTTTGGGTGACTTTTAGCCTTCTTATAAGGCCCATTGTGAGCGACCACGTTTCCGTTCCATAAGTCATCACTGGCAACACACACTGGTCAAAGACTTTCGTCTTGAGACACTGCGGTATGTGGGACGAGAAGATATTGCGTAGCTTCCCGAACGCTGCCCAGCCGAGTCGGATTCGTCGATTTACCTCTTTCTCGAAATTAGACCTACCTAACTGGACGGTTTGTCCTAGGTAAACGTACTCGTCCACGACTTCGAGTGTAGCGTCTCCGATTTTTATGAGAGTGGGTGTTACATGGGCATTTGACATAACCTTCGTTTTGTCCATGTTCATTTTAAGACCCACTCTTTCGGAGGCTCTACTGAGGTCATCGAGCATTGTACTGAGGTCCTCCATAGTCTCAGCCATGACTACGATGTCGTCGGCAAACCGAAGGTGAGTTATGTACTCGCCATTGATGTTGATGCCAGCCCCTTTCCAGTCCAGAACCTTGAAGACATCCTCCAGTGCAGCGGTGAACAGTTTCGGAGAGATAACGTCTCCCTGTCTCACACCTCGCTGCAGAAGGATAGGTTTCGAGGCCTGATCCTGGAGTCTGACTGACATAGTGGCGTTTTCGTACAGACACTTCAGCACTTCGATGTACCGATAGTCGATCTGGCACCGTTGAAGAGACTGCAGCACAGCCCATGTCTCGATCGAATCAAAGGCTTTCTCGTAGTCCACAAACGCTAAGCAGAGAGGCAGGTTATACTCTTCGGTCTTCTGTATAACCTGTCGCAGCGTATGTATGTGGTCTACGGTGCTAAAGCCTTTACGGAATCCGGCTTGTTCGGGAGGCTGGAAGTCGTCAAACCTGCGCGCGAGACGGTTCGTGATGACTCTCGAAAACAGCTTGTAGACATGGCTCAGGAGTGAGATGGGCCTATAATTCTTAAGGAGGGCATTATCGCCCTTCTTAAAGAAAAGTATCACCACACCCCTGTTCCATGCCTGTGGTGTTTTGCCCTCGAGTATGACGGAACCAAACAGCTTCTGAAGGGCCTTCAGGACGTATCATAGGAATTGTGGGTTAGGCCACTTTTGCGCTGACGGCCTCAATTTTGAAAAAATACCTATATTTAAAGTTGCTGAAATCGATTCCGTAGTCAATTCATCATCATCATCATCATTTCAGCCGATAGACGTCCACTGCTGGACATAGGCCTCCCCTAAGCACCTCCGCTTTGACCGGTTCTGTTTCTCGCATCCAACGGGTTCCTGGGGCCTTTACAAGGTCGTCGGACCACCTTGTGGGAGGCCTTCCATCGCTACGTCTTCCGGTACGCGGTCGCACTCCAGAACCTTTCGGCCCCATCGGCCGTCTGTTCTGCGAGCAATGTGAGAGTTTCGCATTTAAATTACTCTTATGTCATTATTAGAAAAGACACAATGTGTAACTGTTTGTTTATCCCAAATAAATAAATAAATAAATGTGCCCTGCCCAGTCGTCTGTGTGGTGCCGGACTTAAAGAATACCACCACCCCTTACTTCCCGTGGGTGTCGTAAAAGGCGACTAAGGATCGTACCGGAGAATGGGCAGCAGCGTTCTCTATGTATTCCACCATCATACCATACTGCGATCGCCAACCCGCCTGCCAAGCGTGGCGATTATGGCAAACCCTCCCAAAATTGGGGGAGGCCTATGTCAAGCAGTGGACGTCTATCGGCTGAAACGACGGCCCTGCCCACTGCTACTTAAGTTTGGCAATTCTTCGGGCTATGTCGGTTACCTTGGTTCTCCTGCGGATCTCCTCATTCCTGATTCGATCATGCAGGGAAACTCCAAGCATAGCCCTCTCCATTGCCGGTAGTCAATTATGAACAAACTATTCTCAGGACTTGCGTTTATTCTGTTAAACCTTGTATACGACTCAAAATAAAGTAGTGTTTGAAGATTTATGACTGTCAATCTGCGTTCGTCACTCAAATTACCAAAAAAAAAAAATGTGTTTACGCATAAATTCATCATACTACAATACATAAATATTGTGGCGACAGTGTTTGCCAAATACTGGTTCCCCATAAATATGTGAGTCTGTATGAAAATTGTTACTTATTCCTTAACATTTTCCTGTTATCAGAAACTTTCTGTGCAAAGTACTTTTGCAATAACACCCATGATGTATTCTAGTTTTTTTCTTCTTTGACGACTTGTTTTATGTATTGTTTATGTTTTTCTAGAGTTGGAGGAAATTCGCAAATGATGTAGTGAAGTTGGTAGGGCAAACATATACTTACTAAAAAAGAGTAAAGTGGAACTGGGTCATATTTAAGGTCCTGGCACACTATAGCGGCACCGCAACGGCACCGCTCCAACGTAACAATTTACTTGCCATCCAAATCAGAGCATTAAATCGTGTGTCGTATATTATATTTCATAATGTCAATGGGCAAAGCCAACGGCTGGCAGTCAGCGCGCTTGCCGCTACCATACAACTCGACTCGCAGCCTGCGCTGCAAGCGCGCCGACCGCGTGTTTACTGCGCGCCGACTCCGAGTTGCCAGCGAAACAACGTCGGCGTCGTTGCGCCATCGCCCGAGGCGCAGAGCAGGGCAGACACATGTCTGCGTCGCACGTGCCTGCGCCGCAACGTACGCAGCACTCGGTACTTTCATGCGTTACAAAATCCTTGCCTTGCGCTGCGCGGACCTGCGTCGCCTGCGTCCCAGCTTACGCCTAGCGTAAAGCAATTGTGTTCGCGGCGACAGCAAGGCTACACCTCGCGGCCAGCGCGCGGACTGCAAGCTTGCACCTCGCTGACGACGCATAGTTAGCGCGCTAAATTCGAAGCGACGATGTCGTGCTGCAGCCGTGCAGTTGTGGTGCCGGTATGATGTGCCATGACCTTCACAGTTTATAAATTGAAGTCGCTTTTCGTGTCCGCGTTTTTCTTTTTAACTGTGCAACGGTTTTTGATGTGTTTTCTTTATCATTTAGAGATTTTTTTTTTTAAGGTTTATGTGTAAAATAGTAATAATTCGTTGATTTGTCAAGTCGCAAAAACCGTGCGAAGCGAATCAAGCAGGGATCACTATTTCTATATTAATGACTAGCTTCTGCCCGCGACTTCGTCCGCGTGAAATTTCACCCTCACCTCATTCACCCTCTTAGGGGTGGAATTTCGAAAAACCCTTTCTTGGTGGATACTTACTCTTCACAAAGAACATACCCTCCAAATTTCATGTCTCTAGGACCAGCGGTTTAGGCTGTGTTAGTCAGGACTTTAAATTTTATATAAATAGATAGAAGATAAGAAGACAATGCTAAATGTTTATTTTTCCGTCGTTGGCAATTTGTATTTCATAAAAGGTAGTTTTTAGGGTTCCGTAGCCAAATGGCAAAAACGGAACCCTTATAGATTCGTCATGTCTGTCTGTGTCTGTCCGTCCGTATGTCACAGCCACTTTTCTCAGAAACTATAAGAACTATACTGTTGAAACTTGGTAAGTAGATGTATTCTGTGAACCGCATTAAGATTTTCACACAAAAATAGAAAAAAAACAATAAATTTTAGGGTTCCCCATACTTGAACCGAAACTCAATTTTTTTTTTTCATCATACACATACGTGTGGGGTATCTATGGGTAGGTCTTCAAAAATGATATTGAGGTTTCTGATATCATTTTTTTCTAAACTGAATAGTTTGCGCGAGAGACACTTCCAAAGTGGTAAAATGTGTCCCCCCCCCCCCTGTAACTTCTAAAATAAGAGAATGATAAAACTAAAAAAAATATATGATGTACATTACCATGTAACCGAAAATTGTTTTTTTTTTTAATACGTCATAAATAGTAAACCACAATTTACCATTCATTCAATCAACTCAAAAAATAAAAAAAAACATTTATTTTCATAAACATAAACCTTATGCATAAACCCGGATGTTACGGAACCCTCGGTGCGCGAGTCCGACTCGCTCTTGTTTATGTATCATATTAATTCTCTTAAAATGAAAAAAAAGTGTAATAGATAAGTAAGTACTTTTATTGAGTTTTCTCCGAAATTTAAATAAATATTGCCCTGAAGCCTTTCCTATAACTTGTTTACCGTATTATTTTGTCATGATGCTACATCATTATTTTCTTCTAAACTTTCCTTAACCAACAAGTATTTCTTTACTAAGGGTGCAAAAATAGAAGGGGTAGCTAAAGCAAGTTCTTATAACTAGCTCTGCAGAATAAGTGAAAAGTCTTTGTACGAAAGACTTAAAATATAGCGCTATCTAGGAGCCCTGTCATGTCTAGATTAAATGGGCCAATGTCGTTGCAATTTCATTACAACAACGCTGAAAATGAGGACCCTATTCGCGTTTAGTAATTAGCATTGGATACTGTTTTACCTAAATTAAAACTTGGTATTAAAGTTCAGGCCCAGACGGAGATGGCGGGATGAGCTGGACTCCTTTGATAAAGATTGGTCTTGGCAGCTCTGGTCAGAGAGAGGGGGAAAGAGAGTAGGGAGGCCTTTGCCTAGCTGTGGGACATTAAAAGCAAAAAAAAAAACAGTGGCGCTCCGAGAGTGCCGACAGAAGTAAAAGCTTGAACAATTACTTTTTTGAATCGTCTTATGAACAAATCACGCGCGGTGTCGGTTACGGTAACAGTGTCGCGAGTTTAAAAGTTTTTCCCCATCTCAAAAAACGCCCAACGCGCCTGAAGAAGTTTTCACTTCAATAACATAAAAATCAAAATTAGTTCTAACGACAACAAAAACATTAAGGCCAATTATGCATATACTATTAAAGTTATAAATATGACGTATTAGCTTCTGCCTGCGGATCGCGGTTACGGGTCGTCAGAAGCCCGAAAATCTGAAAACCAGTCTTACCAAGGGATATCGTATTACCCAGTAACTGGGTGTGGAGGTTAGATAGGTAGTCGCGCTATGTAAAGTACTGGTATTCAGCTGCCCAATATAATTGGAAAAAGGCTAGGCAGGTCATGATTGGTTTGACACGAGCGTAATGCGTATTTTACACAATTTCAGTCCAAAAAGCCCTTACATCTGCCAACTCAGTCGCTAGCCAATGTGTCGCTTCCAATACATTTATGTATTTGAGTCTGTCGCTGTAACATCGAGCTCTGATTACCATAATACATATTTAATGCTGTGTAGACTGTGAAGATATATTCTTACTGGCCCGTATTTCATGGTGTAT
Source organism: Mesoligia furuncula (assembly GCA_916614155.1). Lineage (NCBI taxonomy): Eukaryota > Metazoa > Arthropoda > Insecta > Lepidoptera > Noctuidae > Mesoligia > Mesoligia furuncula. The sequence continues at coordinate 25,033,113 of OU744809.1, read as the reverse complement.
TTTGGATAAAGTTTAATCTGAGATAGGTTTTATAGAACAGCGTTATATAGCGTTTCCTGGGAATAAAAGGTTTTAATTCTATTGCTTACCTCAATAACGTCCCCACACGACACAAACTTCCTCTCTGTGAGCGGTAGTGAGCGATTGGCAGATGTCACATGTCTTCGTACATAAAGTGAAACGCTTGCTAAGCTTCGAACCTACGACCTACAACTCTTAAGTCGCGACCGTTACCAATGGGCCACCACTGCTATTGTCCTTTTGATTCCTGTTACGAGTAAATTGCTAAAAAAAGGTGGACTTTAAATTTAAACTACATTCTGGATAGAGGTGGGAAATGTTGATTTACAAATACTCCTCTCGTATCGGCACGAAGTCAATCAACCAACTCAGCCTATTGCAGTCCACGTCACGACGTAGCGTTGGAAGGCCACCCACAAGGTGGTCCGACGACCTTGTAAAGGCTGCAGGAACCCGTTGGACGCGAGAAGCACAGAACCGATCGAAGTTGAGGTGCTTGGGGGAGGCCTATGTCCAGCAGTGGACGTCTTTCGGCTGATGATTGCAATCCACTGCTGGACATAGGCCTCTCCCAGGCTGCGCCACAACACCCTGTCCTCCGCCTTCCGCATCCAGTCCGTCCCAGCCACTTTCTGAAGGTCGTCCATCCATCTAGCTGGGGGGCGTTTAATACTACGCTTGCCGATACGCGGTACCCACTCCAGGACTCGTCTGCTCCACCGGCCATCGGTCCTTCGACAAACATGGCCAGCCCATTGCCACTTCAGTTTGCTTACTCTGCAAGCTATGTCGGTAACACCGGTTATTTTCCGGACAATTTCATTCCTGAATTTATTCTTCATAGACACTCCAAGTATAGCTCGCTCCATAGCGCGCTGAGCGACCTTGAATTTGTGGACCAGCCCGACCGTCAGTGTCCGCGTTTCGGCACCTTCGGTCATGATGGTACGAAGTATTTTATGGACCACATCGACACGAAGTATTTTATGAAAACTCTAGAACATAAGTAACATTAGCCAGACTTCAAGAAGGTGGCAGCAGAATTAACTGACCAACACCCAAATTGCGTAACACATTTTCAATCACTAACTGAATCATTTTGAAGAACATTCCTAATCCATTGCTTCATATGTTCGAAAAATTTGTCTACTCAACAACGCAAATAACGCAATGGATGTTGTTGAACTATCAACATGACAGCCATTGCTACTGTTAGTGTCTTACGCAATTACCCCGCAGGTCGCGTCGAATGTATCTACACAACTGCTAGATATTAGGTACAGACACCAGCACATCAAGCTACTACAATCTGTCAAATTTCTTTAATAGATTTTCAACTTTATCGCTAAAGCAAAAAATTCAAAGTTGATTGGGAAAATTTAACAGTTTCGGGTAGCTTGATGTGCTGGAGTCTGTACGTCACATGCGAAGACTATTTTAATGCTGCCAATTATTTTAGGTACAATAATTTTACACGTTCCTACAATTTAGGAGTGCAAAAAATTTTCTACAAAAATCCATGCAGCATTAAACGCACCGACCTTTACAAAACTAACAACAACAAAAAGCGACAGTATCTTATCTCGACAATAAAAACAAAATTCCGCAGCGAGTCTCTCGCTGAATGCAAATCGAGTATCCAGCGTTAGAACCCGGCTTTATATATAAACTTATTGCATATTTTTGCATATACGCTACAATGTATTAAATTATATTAAAGTCCTTTGAAGAAAATGGGTCAGGGAAGCAAATTTGATGCTAAAACGCGGCTTCGGAAGATCGCAGCGTGGCAGAGATATACGGTTGAGGTTGAGTTATGGTGATGCAAAGAGGTTTATACTTAGTTCTGGTTAAATCTGTGGTCTATATTTTTAAACATTATTAACACAGTATTATAGAGGTAAGAGGAACAGGGTGTTCACTCATACTCTATAGAAAACAGAGGATCTTCCGACCAGACGGGTGTTGTGTCTGGCGGGAAACTGCCCGATGATTCATGTCGGGCCGTTGAATCTATGCTAGTTGCGCGGTAAACTCTGCTTGCGTGATGCAGGATTTTGCGTGACGTCAGTATGACGCGTTGTTCGCATGTGGTGTTGCAGATACCGCTACAGTATCATGTCTTTATTTCTCTAGTGTGCATACACACCATCTACACGCGTCAACCGCAGACGCAACTGAAGACAGCTGTGCTGCTGGGGAGTTTTTTGGGCCACTTCTTTTTCCCCGCAAAAACACCAGGAGGTGATGAAGAGCGGGCGTTTTGGGGGACTTTTTTATTTAATTTTGACGTTCGAAAATGGCTGATTGTCAGCCTAATTTGAAGAAAAGACTTTTGTTTTTTTTTTTTGAAACTGCTGCCGTTTCAAAAAAAAAAAAAACAAAAGTCTTTTCTTCAAATTAGGCTGACAATCTTAAACAACCAAACAAAAGTATTACGCGAGACGGCCGCATCCGTCGACCCGTCGGCGGCTGTATGCAATAAGTACTATAAATAATCAGAATAATAATCGGATAATCAGGATGGCATAGCAACCAACCGATTATCATTTAAAATTAAATTGCATTAATTTAGTTTTATCGATATTAATTAATAAATTATTATTTTGTAACCATTGAATTATTAAATTTAAACTACTATTTATAATATTTTCATCATTGTATACAACAGTGCAGTCATCAGCAAATAGTACCATATGATCTGTAGTAGATTTTGGCAAGTCATTGATATACATAATAAAAAGTGGCGGGCCTAAAACACTACCATGCGGAACTCCATATTTGCACCTAGCACTGTTTGTCTCTGCATCACCCAAAGGTTGACTGGTAGAAAATGCCTATGGCATTAAGTCCGCCTCTGTACATATTTATGTGCTAGAAGTGTTAAATAAATAAATAAATATTTTGCTCAAATACAGGAGCGACATACTGTCAACGGCTGCAGCTGTCTCTGCAGTTGACGCATGTCACTCATATGTATGAGAGAAAGAAATAGGTTCCACGCACCTAATAGGATCTAGGCCTACTGCCACTGACTGGGCACATAATTACGCGAACTTTTGGGTTCCTAGTAAAAAATTTCTGCCGGAAACGGCTAATCACTTTGGGGTTGAGCCGTGACCCTGCGCTCGACTCAACCACCACAAAAAAGAGGGAATCGCCAAAAAAAGCTTCCTCCTCTACACATGGTCCAAAAAAGGTATATCACGCAGCATAAGTTAATGACGAGACGACACGGTTACGACCAAAGGCATAATTATAACATGCTCAAAAAATTTAATTATCAGAATCTCAAACCTTTCACATCTTAAAAGCAAGTGCAGACCCTCTCCACGATGTATTTCAATTTCGAACGCAATCAAGGACAATATAAAAGAGCTGGATCACAAACGACACTTAATTTTTTTTAACAAGGTCCCCGTTATAAGTGCGTAATTTTGTTTAATATTGTATCCGTAGATGGCCATAAAATAGATTGAAGGCTAGCTTCTAAATAGGATGTAAGGAACATTGACTTGCAAACGGTTACCGTGAATTCAGTAAATGGTTCCCCAGACGAAAAATTTCAACGTACGAACCGTTGAAATTTTTCGTTTCGTTATTACTAAAATACGTTATTTCCCGTTTTAGATGAATGATGATATGAATAAAAATCTTGTTCGGAAACAGGACTACGTCGGTCAGTTTATAAATTGTGTGCATTAAGGGACCTTACATCGTGCAGGCTGTACGCAAAATACGAGCATTGACGTGAAGATGCGGACATCAGCCCGTATTACCAGGGAGGCTGGTAGAAAAATTACTCTGGTGGTATTCGATTAGGTACTCGAGCGAATTGAGATATGTTTTAAAATTGTATACAACTTTATTTTTAGTATATGCAAAACCTGAATACAGGAAAAGTTTTTAACCACTGCGTAAATTTTTTTGGTGGCTCAGTGTAAGCAATAGAACACATTTCCATTTTTAGTTTATGACTTTTTTGTTTTCATTTTTCCACTTTGTCCCAATTTGAAATAAGCAAGACATGGATATAATTTAATAGTAATACTATGAATGAGCATGAATGAAAACGCGAAGGCCGCCGGCCGCAGGACCACGCCCAGCGCACGAGACGGGGGTGCGGGGGCATGCGGCGCCGGCGTTTGATAAACAAAACGCATGCACATGCAGTACGTCACTTGCGGTAGCGGAGGTCGGATGTCCGCGCACTTCGCCGTCCGCGTCCCTGCGCGCGTGCCGCGTACTAGACTAGCGTAGTGACAATGTCTCATTTTACTCACCGCGAGTATTATGAAATGGTGCGAGTGTATTTGTTAAGCAATGAAAATTTACGAGCAGCACGAAGAAGATACGAAAGGGAGAGCGAACCTTGTATGCGAGCCCAAGGGATCCTCAATCCCACGGTCCCTAATGCGAGGACAATTTTAGGTGTTAGTGTCCTAAACAAACTAAATGCTTACTTATTTAAACGTGCACGTTTATGCCTTGAAAAAGAAGGAGGTCACTTCGAACAATACCTAAAATATTGTGATTAATAAAATGTAGAGGTAAGAAGAAATTATAAACAATCTTTGTGTGTTAGGTTCTCTTTGATTAAACATTGTTGTAAGATAGTTGATTCCAATTTTTAAATACGCCAAAATGCAATTGTTTCAATCTAAATTGTATCATGTCTAAATTGTACCTATCATACCTAAATGTTTTATTTTGAATGGGCTAAAACGTATTACTTTCTTACTTATTATGATTTATTTTCTGCATTTTGATGGTCCTAAGCCCATGAAAGTATGAAGGATGAATTGGAATTTACGAACAATTACGTTTACAAATAACTTTACACAGTCTAAACTTAAAAAATTGTAGCGCTAAACTGGGGTCAATAATCGTACCTACTCCGCCGCCGTCGCATAGAGCGAGCGCGCGTGAGTACTTCTGATAGCAGCTGGCGCGTCAGGCGACCGGTCGACGCGCGGCGTGAATCGGGCGACCGGTCGACGGACTGGCAAGCGACGTCCATAAAATAAATTTCTGAGTAAACAAGTCTCGTAAGCGTTAACTTAATTTTTTACTATTGAAACATATCAAAATAAAAAATACGTGTTTATTAAAATATATCCAAGTTTATTATGTCAAAATTTGCGCACTGGTTAAAAACTTTTCCTGTATAGTTTGTTCAAAATAAGTAGCTGAATCGATTCCTATAATTTTTACCCTATGTTAAACTTTGTCCCAAAAATATTTAAAAAAGGTTAAAAGTTAAAAACCGAGCGACACTAAGTAGGTTATTCAATCTCCGCGCCGAAACGCTAGGTACCTAGGTACTGTTATCAATGAGCGCAAGACGGCGCGGCGAAGAGGCGCGGGTGAGCATGTTTTTGTACGGACAAACATGTAACTTAACAAGCTTCATCATCATCATTTCAGCCGAAAGACGTCCACTGCTGGACATAGGCCTCCCCCAAGCACCTCCACTTCGACCGGTCCTGTGCTTCCCGCATCCAACGGGTTCCTGCGGCCTTTACAAGGTCATCGGTCCACCTTGTGGGAGGCCTTCCAACGCTACGTCTTCCGGTACGCATCGCCACTCCAGAACCTTTCAAGCTTATAACTTTGTGATTTTTCATGATACAGTTTTGAAATTTTGTACATAGATTCTTTACATAAAAAAAACTAGACGCGTCTTTCCGTACCACAAGGCAAAAATGCCGAAAAAACATGTTTGTTGTATGGGAGCCCCCCTTAAATATTTATTTTGTTATTTATTATTAAAGTTAAAATACAACTGAGTATTTTGTGAGTATTTCAAGTGCCTACCTGTTGCCATTTTTGATATCGAGCAAAAAAGGGCAAAAAATCGCGTTTGTTGTATGGGAGCCCCCCTTAAATATTTATTTTATTTTGTTTTTAGTATTTGTTGTTATAGCGGCAATAGAAATACATACTTTGTGAAAATTTCAACAGTCTAGCTATCACGGTTCTTGAGATACAGCCTGGTGACAGACAGACGGACAGACGGACAGAGAGCGAAGTCTTAGTAATAGGGTTCCGTTTTTACCCTTTGGGTACGGAACCCTAAAAACTAGATGAGGTCGGCGTTTTCTATCTGTCTACTCTAGAGAAGAAAGGACGAAACAAACTATCATGGCCAGACCATGTAGATTGGTGTCTGTAATGGTGTTTTGAAGAATTTCACAACAGTTATAACAGTTAACCCGCGTAAAAGTGAGCACGTCCTCTTGAAACAAATAGCGTAAATACGTATTGCTTCTTATTTTTCATAAGTACAGACGCCAGCACATCAAGCTACCCGAAACTGTCAAATTTACCCAATCAACTTATAACCTTATGCTTCAGCGATAAAGTTGAAAATATATAAAATTAATTTGACAGATTGTAATAGCTTGATTTGCTAATGTCTGTACCTAGCGCCTACCCCTTATAGATGTAAGCTCGCCCAGCAGCGCTTACATCAAAAGAACCATTTCAAGGTGGGCTCCGCTGCAGCCAGCGAAAACGCACACAAACATAGACACGTGTATGCGTTCAGCGAGTTCAAGCGCACTTGCGACAGTCATTTGTTTGAGATCGCCTTACATTGGCGTCTATGTGTTCATGCGCCTATTTTCGTCGTTGTATAGAGCAGGGGGCCTAAAAACGCCACTTTGGAGAATCATAAAAGGATAACATTATGAATCGTAACATGACGAAAACAGTCCGTGTTTTTCTTTTTTTCGCTGCACTACGTAGGTATAATCAAAGAGATTAGGATTGGATTTGGATCGGGTCGATTGGTATTTTAGCACAGACAACAAAAAATAACTGAAAAATGCTTCATCAATGGGATTTGATACGATTAACGTAACTGTTAACTGTCCATTATGTTATCTTTTATGATTCTGCCAAAGTGGCCTTTTTAGGCCCCCAGGTCTTCTGAACAAACCTATGTAGTTTGTGCTCTAACTTAAAAAGAGTTTAAGACGTTTTCAGCAAAATTGTTCTTTCTAGTGCTCATTCTAAGGATAAGTAATGTCTGCCATTCAATTAATCATCACAAGTAACTCTGCAGTTATAAGAAAGTTATTTGAAGGATTCGCGAATTTTATAACCAATTCTAATTTTCCAAGTCATAATATCTGCTTTTAGAAGTTCCCGGGGGCCTAAAAATGCCACTTTGGCAGAATCATAAAATGATAACATTATGGCGAAGAAAGGCCGTGTTTTTCTTTTTTTAGCTGCACTTCGTATCCCAATTAAACAGATTAAGTGAATTTGGATTGGATTGATTGGTATTTTAGCACAGATAAAAAAAAACTGAAAAATTCTTCACCAATGGGATTTGATACGATTAATTTAACAGTTAACTGTCCATTATGTTATCCTTTTATGATTCTGCAAAAGTGGCATTTTTAGGCCCCCAGGTCTTATGTTTTTTAATTTTTTTGAATTACCATTATTTTCACCGTAAAAAGCAAATACCTAAACTATTGGCGCTGCCTTCCGCCCAGCACCGCACTCTGTCTCGCTTTCACTCAATCCGCAAGCAGTATCGTGCGAGCGAGATAAAGAGTGAATTTTAGCTGAGGTAGTATGGGGTCTTAAGAGCCTATACTACCTCAGCTAAAATTCGCTCTATATAACATAATACCTGCTTTATAGTTAGTTCAGTTAGTATGCAAAGTTTCATGATCTAATTTGAAGTATTTTTTGAACACCAGCGTTTTATTGTTCGGTTTGGAGGTAACTTTGAAATTTTTTTCTATCGAGAAAATTTTATGGAATCGTGTTTTCGTCTAACATAGTACCTAACATTAATCCTCAACTTTAGCATATATTTATTTCAAAACTAATGCTACGGTATTTTCGACATAACGAAGGATCATGCTAAGCCATTTGAGGTAGTATAGGCTCTTAAGGAGCTTATAGGACCTAAACGCAAAAAAACGCAAGTTTTAGAAACAATAAAAGTATATTATCAGCTACGGTAAACAAAATCAAAATATGATATGGTTTGTAGTGGAAATAAACGAGTATACGATTTCACAGTTATATTTCTTACATAAAGTATCACTGAATATGTACAAAACTGTAGAAATAGTAAAAATATAAATATTCTTACGAATCTAAGCTAGATAGAAAGTGTTGAAAACATCATACAACTAATATGATACGATAGAAAAAAAACATGAAGGTATATACTTTATTTTTACAATAAAAACAATACTAATATACACACAATCATTATGATTTTTTTTTCAGATTATTCTACAAGCAACGTACTAAAGCACTAGTGTTTTAATGTTTTAGTCCAAAGAATAGATTTTTTGTAAAGAGATAATATTGTTTCATATTTTGCAATAAATTACCAGCGTTGTGTCATCGCGCTTCTCTTTCTTTTCTATGCAGTCCGACAAAGACCGCGCTTTAGGTCATGTAATCGCCAGGAGTAAAACTGTTGTAAAGATGTAAAGTTGCTGCCTAAAATGAATACCTATAGATGTTTTGAAAAGAAAAACGAGAAAAACAAAAAAGTAAAACGCCAGACGGATATTAATCTATTTGCATACTTATATGCATACTTTGCAAGAAATCTGCCTCATTACTTCGAAGGTTGCGTGACAGTCCCAACATCATTCTGCACTAGATAGCCGCCCGGGCAGATAGCTCGCTTGTGTGGGCGTTGGCCGATCGAACCAGATCAGTTTTAGTTATTAGGTATGTTAGTACATAGGCTAAATAATATTGTTACTAATTGTTATTTGATGAATATAAATAAATAAATAATAATAACATTCCTAGAAGGTTTCCATTCTAAGGACGACAGAGGTTTGTCTGATGTTTTTTTTTTTTGCTTAATGACCCCGCTTTGACCTCGATCACGCCTGATGGAAAGCGATCGATGAGGTCTGTGATGGAACGAGCGTGCCCAGAAGATGCCTAAGGCACTGGAACTCCCACGCATCGACGAAACTCAGCAGGCTGTTTGACGCCGGAGTCCTGTGAGAGGGTGGTCGCAAACCAGGCGGGCGTTAGCCGTACCACCGCAAGGGGAGAATTGGTCAGTCAAATAAGGTGTTGGGTGTGACTGTCCAGCGCTTGGTTCAGTTGAATAACTGGCGGAACAAACTGCGCTACACAAGGAGGCTTCTTCATGATTCCAAGAATTATTTTATTTTAACTTAAAAATACTGTAAATACATACAACATTATACACTTCTGGACACATCTATTGGCCCACCTTGTATTTTCAGTTTCGTTTGGTCCTAGCTAAAATTTTATATTAGGTCGAGCAAAAAGTTTTTATGCAGTTTTGAACCTGGCACATTCACAATTTCATTCAATAGTCTTTTTTTGAATTTCGAACACACAATAATTTAAAGAAACAAAAGACAATTTGGAGCCTGTTTGTTGATATCAAACAATCGAATACTAAGAAAACTTGGTTTTATTGGTTTACTTGGATTTAATTCTTGAAAAAGTGATTGATATCTTTGGTTTTGCAACAAACATTACTTATTCTTAACATTAAGGTGAGGTTCTATCAATAATCTATGGATACTTCACCTGAAGTCGCCGCCCAAGCTGTGGCACTTATTCAGGCCGGACACAGCCAAAGAAACGTGAATGCTCAACTTAATTTAAGTCGATCTGCGGTCCGAAATGTTTATCGGAGGTACCTAGAGACTGGCGGCTATGTTCGTCGCCAAGGAAGGCCACGATCTCGGGTCACAACTGAAAGGCAGGATCGATTCATCGTGACGACCAGCTTGAGAAATCGTCACCTTACCTCCATTGAGATACAAAACCAACTTCGCGACTTCCACGGAGTATCTGTGAGCGCTCGAACTGTTCGGAGAAGGTTAAAAGAACGCGATATGGTTCCACACAAGCCAGCTAATGGGCCCAAACTAACGCGAGCCCACCGAACAGCGCGCCTTCATTTCGCACGCAATCATTTAAATTGGACACAGCAAGATGAGCCGTGTACTCTTTTCTGATGAGTCTAAAATTGTGTTACATGGCAATGATGGAAGGAAGAAGGTCTACCGACGTAAGGGAGAGCGTTTCGCACAATGCTGCTTTGAAGAGAGGGTTGCTTATGGCGGTGGCTCATGGACTGTCTGGGGCGGTATATCCGCGAGCGGCAAAACTCAACTTGAGGTTGTTACAGGACCACGGCTGCCAACATTAAATGCTGAAAGGTACATTCGTGAGTGCTTAGAACCTCTCGTGATACCATACGCGGACTATGTGGGCCCAAATTTCCTTTTTATGCATGATAATGCAAGAGCCCATGCGGCCGGCATCGTCAGGGAATATCTTCGGGATGTGAACATCACAGTTATGGACTGGCCAGCCAGAAGCCCAGACATGAACCCCATTGAGCACATGTGGGACGAGCTAAAAAGACGTGTTAGGGCTCGTCAGCCAGTTGCCCAGACGATGCAGGAGTTGAAAACTGCCATAGAAGAGGAATGGGAGATGATCCCTCAAAATTTCATAGAGCGGTTGATAAACTCTATGCCTAATCGTATGAGAGCTGTGGTAGATGCCCATGGAGGCAACACGCGTTATTAAATTAAACCTTTATTTGATAAAACATGTTTTTTATTAAAAAATCAATTGCCTTTAACAAGGCGCATATCCGACTCGTTAGGCGTAGCTCCATGTAGTATGGTATTCTGAATTCAAATTTAAAACAATACGATCGAAAAAGATGGTAAAATGTATCAGGTTTAAAACTGCATCAACAGTTTTTGTTCAATCTAGCAATCATGTTTCGGTAGGGGCCATCGAAACCTAAACTCTAAGGTGGGCCAATAGATGTGTCCAGAAGTGTATTTACACTAAAAAACTAACAACTAAAAACTAACGCACACGAATTGTCTGCGTCGTGTTTCGCTGACTGGTGTCATGTAGCCGGCCACGAAACCGGCGGTACACAACACCCTTCGGCCAGAACTCTTCTTTGAGGAACTTCTCGAGATGATGTGTCGGAACACGCACCACGAACAACTTGAAGTTCGTGTTATAAGAGGGTTCTTTGATATTCATAAGAATGTAAGAACTGTGTTAAAACTCGTACTTTTCTAAGACGCCATTCTACCGTCTATAACTCTAAAAGGACTTATTCCTTCCAGTTTAGTAGCTACTAACTCTAAGCACAGCGATTACTGAGAGTAGCCAGTCTTTTATATTGTCTCTTTTAGGAGATAGCTTAAAAGATATACAATAAACGGAAAACTTTTAATTACATGAAGGTTTTATGATCAAATTATCATCGATATAAATAAAAATGAAATGATGTTCGTTGGTGAGCTCTCTTTAACTTTTTGATTTTAAAAATTTCGCAATATTCCGAATTCGTTTTTTAGAAAAAGAAAATATGAAAAAGTTGCCTGGAAAATTGGTAAAATAGGAAAAAAACTAAAGGTGTTTTTTTCTATGGGATTTTTGTAAGAACTATTGAAAATATTGGGACAGGAAAATGTCGGTCAGGTCAGCTAATACTTTTATAAAATCACAAGCATCCAACACGCGTGGCCAGACGATAAAAAAAAAACATTCAAATGTTACTATTAATTCAAATACCTACAATGCGCCCCTAAACTAACACTAGGAGTTCCACTTGTATGCAAATTATTGGATAGCGCATATCGTGTAATTATACTAGCATGTATTTTCAATGCCTTTTAAACCAGAATACGGCATTACCACTTAACGGCAGAAAAATATCGATTTTCTAAAGTAAGAAATAAATCCCACTACGCCAGCCAAGCTCACTTAGTTTCTAATAATTCAACGTGTGTATATGTCGCAGTCGGATTGTATAATCCGCCATATTACATTACAGCTAGCCGTTATCAAAAACAGGGCCGTTTTGAAATGCGGCGGTTCAACGATTAGCCGGATTGTCATTGAAAATCAAATTTACCCGCTTTGCGTGGCTCCTATTTCTATGTAAAGGGTTTAAAGTAACCTAACCAAACCGAACCTCGGGGTGCCCTTCGCTCGCTCTTGCATCCTATGTCGACGTAGTTTTGTATCCGACGACACATTCATCGACACGACGACATTGTTGTTGTTATGTCACGCAGCGCCACGAGTGTTAAGAATCGGAACTAAAAGCTGTCAAAGAGGCGGCTAATGTCTCGCTGTATTACATTATGGCTAGCCTTGTTGAATAACGTATGGCGGCGAATACATTCCGGCGGTTTTTTATTCAGCTGCTGTTTTTGATAACGGCTAGCCGTAATGTAATATGGCGGAATATACAATCCGACTGCGACATATATAAAGCCTGGTTCTAGCATAGGATACACGATTTGCATACCTTACTTAACAAGATTAACGCCACTATTTCTCTCTATTCTCTGCATTACAATGGTCAGAATATTATGGCCGTGTCCATGCATTTTATTCTCTATGTTAAGTGTTCTCGTGTCGACACGAGTTGCATGAGAATTGCTCGTTGTGATAAAAGATTAGGACAGCAAGGTTGGTAGCGAGGACGACTAGGTACGCCGGACGAACTTAAGTATCGGTACTTGAAGAGAATCTTTCATTGCACTCTGAAGCGGTTTTTGAGTTAAAATTCTGGGTATATTATACAGGGCGTCCCACGGCTATGCCACATGGAGGGAAAGTACCTTGAATATTGTAGATGGAACATTTTACTGAAAGAAGACATTATTTTAATTTAAAAAATAATTTAAACTGCATTCATAGATTTTTAAATAATTACATGGTTGAACCGAACCCGCTACACGAGAAAAAAAATGGGTCCGTGGCTTAGGCCCCTAGTGGTCGACGCACCTGTGGCCGACGCCCCCGATTCGATTAATTTAATTCAAAGTAATTTTTGATCAATTGTACTGTCAGGCACAAAAATTGTTTTACAAAAATATTAAATGTACTTACTTACTTACTATGTAATATTGATTGTTGGCGATCTATTCTCTCTGCTATTTGATAGATAACTTTTGTTTAGCAAGGAAAAATACTTTATTAATAGGGTGAAACACTTTTCTCATTTACTGTACTAAGTGAAAAAGCACAAAAAAAAAAGATATTAAATTAATCGTATCGGGGGCGTCGGCCACAGGTGCGTCGACCACTGGGGGCCTAAGCCACGGACCCAAAAACTGTAGCTTTGTCATACCGATCGAAAGAAGGCTTCATCATAAGCATTATTTTTTGCTAAATATTATAGTAATATTATTGTCTGTGTGGTGCCGGACTTAAAGAATAGCACCACCCCATACTTCCCGTGGGTGTCGTAAAAGGCGACTAAGGGGCGTACCGGAGAATGGGCAGCAGCGTTCTCTATGCATTCCACCACCATACCATACTGCGATCGCCAACCCGCCTGCCAAGCGTGGCGATTATAGCAACCCCCCCCCCCCCTTTTGGGGGAGGCCTATGTCCAGCAGTGGACGTCTTTCGGCTGAAATGATGATGATGATGAAATATTATAGTGTCAGAAATAAAAGGAAAACCATGAATTTTAACATTTGATGTGAAATTTTGTTCTGAAAAATGAAAAGCTGACGTTGGTGTAAGGACATACAACTGACATTATCATAAGTACAGAAGTAAGCATCATTTCCCGATTATAATTTAAGTGCATGATAAAATGATAAAGAGATACGTAATTAGTAGGTAACTGGTTGAATGTAACAAATCGAGCCGTATCCTGAGCCGAAAGATGCGTAAATTATTCTGCCCATCGCAACGCGGCTGGCTGATTATAAAGAAATAATTGAAAAATGTGTTCCATTTTTATTCTTTTGTTTCTGTGATTTTCATTGTAGGATGTTTGCATTGTATCTGGGGGCACGGGAGTGCCCCCGCCAAGACCAGCCAAGCGAAGCGCAAGGGCACTACCTACCTTTTCTCGAAGCACTTCGTCGTATTTTTGAACCCTCTTAACTTGGGTTTGGATTATACTAGATAAACAAAATTTTCGGAATATGATGCCAGTGGTTGACTTATTAAACCTATAAAGTTTCAATTGCATAGCTCTTATACTTTAGATTTTATTGATATCTAAAATACCCCGATTTCGTCACTGACTCACTGACTGATGATCATCAAAATTCTTAAGGTACTTCCTGAAGTCCTAGAAAGCTGAAATTTGGTATGTAAGCTAGTAATAGTACACAAACAACAAAAAAATATTAAAACTTGAAACTTTTACCCCCCCAAAAAAAAAAAAAAATCCGTAAATTTTGATGCTAGAGGTCTGAAAATTTATATAGGGGGTCCTTGTTATAAATAAACCCCAAAAAAAGAAAGAAAATATGAACAACAGCAAAAATACTCGTATAAATATCATAAGCAACTTACAAAAAGAAATGAAATCCCACAAAAACATTTCATGTTAAATGTTGCCAAGACGAGACCATGTAGCTCGCACTGTCAAAAAGTAATCAGATCTCATGTAGAGCCAAGCTTCTAACTCTACACGCCCTAACTCTACAAGGCCTGACTTCGCAAACTCTACACCTTAGTCAAAATAATATGGCTTGGCCATTTCGCTACATTCACATGAGCGTAAGGTGAAAAACTCTCATACTGTTAATGGTTCTTGTAGTAACGAAACGGCCAAACCAGATATTTTGACTAAGGTGTAGAGTTTGCGAAGTCAGGCCTTGTAGAGTTAGGGCGTGTAGAGTTAGAAGCTTGGCTCTACATGAGATCTGATTACTTTTTGACAGTGCGAGCTACATGGTCTCGTCTTGGCAACATTTAACATGAAATGTTTTTGTGGGATTGTGAATTTTTGACATAATCATGGCGTACCAAAATAATTTTGATTTAATGGAAGCATATTTTTTGAACCACAAAAACATAACATTAGCCTTACAATGGCACCGCGAAAGATATCCTGATTGCATTTAGCGCTAAACGAATTTAAACATCGATCTATTTCTGCCAATCGTTTAAAGATGACAGAGATAAAACGATGTTTTAAATAGGTACTTTTAGCGTTAAATGCAATAGGTGATTGTGGCCTAAGACATTATCATCTTCATGTCGTGCTTCTCTATGGCTAGTGATATTCCATTCTCAGCATTGACTCCCTTTTCTTTCCCGCGCCAAATGCTAGTCTCCGTTGAGATTGGCTGCTATGGCCCAAATATTGTCTGGAGGACTTTTTCATATCATTCCTCACACATCCATCCGATTCTTCTTTGGCCTTCCTCTCCCTCGCCATACATTATGCAAGTGTGCCTACGACAGTAATAAGCTTAAATCAATCAGATTTAAGCTGATTAAAACACACATAGTATCTAAATACTACTAGAAGGGCCCGTGGCTAAATAACAACAGCCGCACAGGTCGATCGATCAAGTTAAGCTACGCTTGCCGCGGTTGGTCTGTGGATGGGTGACCATCTTTACATACCGTGACCTCTCCGTGCCTCGGAAAGCACGTTAAGCCGTTGGTCCCTGCTGTCATTCGTGGATTTTTGACAGTCGTTACGGGTAGTCAGAAGCCCGAAAGTCTGACAACCAGTCTTACCAAGGGGTATCGTATTACCCGTGGGTTGTGGAGGTCAGACAGGCAGTCGCTCCATGTAAAATACTGGTATTCAGCTGCATCCGGTTAGACTGGAAGCCGACCCCAACATAGTTGGGAAAAGGCTAGGCAGATGATGATTATCTAAATACTAGTATCTAAATACTATGTTGATTAATTATCCGTGCTAAGCACATTTGCACAGAAAAATTCGGCACAAGTCACAGAATTCTTTAGCCAAACATTGAAAAAGGAACCACAAACACCCATCAAATACATTTCATTTCACAGTGTCACCTTATCACAAGAAAGGCAACGGTACAAACAATTTGAGCATATATAATCATTTTACCCGACACCGCCGGCGTTAAAAAGCCACCACAATCGACGTTCACGCGCCGGCGAACTCTTTACGTCGGGTCTTAACGAGTCCTCGCGAGAATTATTCCTTTCCTTATATATATTTTGGCTTCTTAGGGTGGTGTCAGACTGATCATGAACCGCAGAACGTTTGTTTGGCAAACCGTTTAGGGAACACAAAATATAAATTTTAAAAAGTGAATTGATACAAATATATATTTATAATTATACACCCACCCCATACTTCCCGTGGGTGTCGTAAAAGGCGACTAAGGGGCGTACCGGATAATGGGCAGCAGCGTTCTATACGCATTCCACCACCATACCATACTGCGATCGCCAACCCGCCTGCCAAGCGTGGCGATTATGGCAACCCCCCCCCCCTTTTGGGGGAGGCCTGTGTCCAGCAGTCGACGTCTTTCGGCTGAAATGATGATGATGATGATGATGAATTGTTTTAACAAAAACAATACAGTGAGTGCCAAAAAGGTATGTGTGTGGTGGTGTTGTATTGATTATTTATCCTTGTCTTTTCATTATCTTGAAAATACTAGCTGCTGCCCGCGACTTTGTCAGCGTGAAATTTTCTAATATAATTCAATCATGATTCGAAAGACACGCGGTGCAATTTATTATCATAATAACGCTATTGTTGTTTTCCTCGGGAACAGCACTTTTTTTGGGATGAAAGGTAGTTATGGCCGTTTCTGTACACCTGACAACGTATATGCAAAATTTCAGGATGATTGGTTCAGTGGTTTAGGCGTGAAAAGGTAACAAACAAACTCACTTTCGCATTTATAATATTAGTTAGGATTAGCCAAAAATTACAAAGACAAAGAGCAGTGGTGGTCCAGTGATAACAACCGCGACTTACGAGTTGTAGGTCGTTGGTTCAAACCCAGACAGGCGCTTTACTTTGCTACTTGCTAGTACTGCTCTTAAAATGGTGAAGGAAAATATCGTGCAGGCCATGTCGAAAAACCAAAAATTCGAAAACATGTGACATCTACCAAACCGTACTGGGCCCTGGTGGTGGATTACGGCCCATTCCCTTTCACAGAGAGGCCTGTGACCCAGCAGTGGGAATATAATAGGCTGACTCATAGTAATAAACAAAATCCACTTAAAACTACAATAACCTTATGACATAAAGGACCACATAAAAACGCGACTGAATTTTAAATTTCAGGCAACCTGGTTAGTTACATATCGATTGCCCATAACCGTAGTAGGGGCATGGCAATTTAGAAGCGGAGTCGTTATGGTTAAAGATAGGATCCCTTGTATTAGATAGTAGTAACTATGTCTGATCAGAATTGTTCGGGAATTACTTGGGAATTGCTACGTCGAGTGTCTTGTTTGAATCTAGGGAACAGGCTCGGTGAGAGGTTGAATGTTAATGTGGGAATTAGGGAGAAAAGGTATTGCTTTGTAAAAGGGGTTTATAAACAAGACATTATTGAGAGAGTTTGTTGTGCCACTTCTTCTTTCCCATTAAAGCAATAGGAATATGGGAAGGGCGGGCATTTTGGGTGACGCGACAGTCTTATCTAATTTTGACGTTCAAAAAGTGCTGATTCTGAGCCTACTTTGAATAAATGACTTTTGGTTTTGATTCTGTTTCAGGTTTATAAGCGTGCTTAAGTATTGTTATGATATAGTGAGATTGGGTAGGTACTTTATAACAAAGATCAAGTTAGCCGAATGGTTTTACTAAATACTTTGGTCATGTAGTTTGGTGATTAAGGATACTCACCTCAAACGAGCTGATCTAGGATGGAGATTCATAGATTTATTTAACTTAAGAAGAATCTAGCCTTTCTTGGTCCACTTGGAAGTCCCTGAACAGTCTCCGGACACAAGTGTGAAGTGTAACTCTAACCTGGTAAAGCCTCCTTGACGGAACGGCAGTAAGGTGTGGATGTGGAGGAATATCGCAAATTATGCTCCACCTCCTGTCCTACCCTCTGTGTCCCAAAACATACTGTTAAAGTGGCTTCTGAGGCGCCACCTACGACGCCGTGGAAGTGGCGAAGTTGTCGAGCCTTTATCAATATTATGAGACATTAGAGTTCAAGTAGGTAGCTTTAGCATTCCTCTTTTATTTTACATAAAAAAAATATATATGTTGATAAAACGCACATAAAGTTCGTGTGAAATATCTCTTATATCCTCCCGAGTCTTATCAACATTTTCTTCTCTGGATGAATGAAGACAATGGTTGGATTTCATGAATAATTACATTTAGAGATTTGTTATAGTCTCTGGATGACTGCCTGTTAATTATTAAGATAGCTTTTGTTTATACTTAAGTTGATTTGAGGTAGGTACATTGTGTGAGACACTTGAGTGTTTAAATTGATTCAGTTTTCATCATGCTAGAACATCTCATAGACTTTCTGACAGAATCATGTTGAGATACAAGCATGTTTTTTTTATTGGTGAAAATAATGATAATATTTGAGATTATCGCAATTTGACAACGTTCGTATAGAATGTTATGCCAAAACTCCACATTTATTATTCAGAAAAAAAAAATTCTGTCAATAGAAAAATCAAGCCCTTAAATGAGTTGATTAATGAGTTGAGTAGAATTACATTCCTTTATACATTAATACCAGCTGTTGCCCGCGACTTCATCTGCAATCCAGGATTAAAAGTTCTTATGTCCTTTTCCAGGTCATGGTCTATCCATGTGCCAAATTTCATCCAAATCCATTCAGCCGGTTTAGCGTGAAAGCGTATCAAATAAACATACACACACAGAAATAAACAAATATTTTCTATTTTTAACCCCCGACGCAAAAACGACGGAGTGTTATAAGTTTGACGTGTCTGTGTGTGTGTGTGTGTCCGTCTGTGCCACCGTAGCTCCCGAATGGATGAACCGATTTTGATTTTGTTTTTTTTGTTTGAAAGGTCACTTAGTCGGGAGTGTTCTTAGCTATGTTTGAAGAAAATTGATCCAAAATGGCCGCCGCCACAAAATGGCGGATTACATATTTTTTCACAACTTCCTCATTATAATATTAGTTTAGGCTGGATTTCCTGCTGGACCGACGACGGTCAGTGCTGACATCAGTCGCGTACCAATTTATATGGACTCGCGCTCCCTGACCGTCGGTGCTACAGTAAACACGCGTGTCCTACAGTATGCGACAGATGTCATCGTAAGAAGAATTCAGGCAATTCTCGTAATTTTAAGAACGTTCACAGTCTGATCTGTCTCAATCTGTCAAAAATACCTCTAATTTGACAACACATTTTGACAAGTTTTTGACGTTTGCTTGTCGCCGAGATAAGACTAGGACTAGATTTTGAACGTTTTAAATTACGAGAATTGACCTTCTGATAATCATCATCTGCCTAGCCTTTTCCCAACTATGTTGGGGTCGGCTTCGGCGTAATTCAGCTCCGTAATCGGCGGGGTAGTTGCGTAACAGACTAACAGTAGCAATGGCCTTTAATTTTGACAGTTCTAAAACATTCATTGCACTATTTACATTGCTGAGCAGACGAATTTTTCGAATATGAAGCGATTTTGAATTTGCATTTGAAGCGAAATTATTCAGACTGTGATTGATATTGTGTTACACAATTAGTGTACTGTTGATATTTAGCCGTTTATATCAACATTGACTATACTATAACCAAATAGTCACAAAATCCACAAAACTAAAATAGTAATATTTTAATCCATCACACCTAGAGCGCCGGGAAATATCTAGATAACAAAATTAAATACAGTTTAAACAGTATCCAACTAAGTGAAACAAATCCTTGGGAAGCAATGGTATAATGAATCGCTCCTTCATTAAAAGCAGTATGTCTAATTAGATTATTTTACACTGTGCCAATGTTGGTTCAAATGTTTAAGGATTTAATATTATGGGAATTGGTTTCATTTGTCTCATCATTATCTATACAGGAAAAGTTTTTAACCAGTGCGCAAATTTTGACATAATAAACTTGAATATATTTTAATAAACACGTATTTTTTGTTTTGATATGTTTCAATAGTAAAAAATTAAGTTAACGCTTACGAGACTTGTTTACTCAGAATTTTATTTTATGGACGTCGCTTGCCAGTCCGTCGACCGGTCGCCCGATTCACGCCGCGCGTCGACCGGTCGCCTGACGCGCCAGCTGCTATCAGAAGTACTCACGCGCGCGCGGACGGCGGATTATTGACCCCAGTTTAGCGCTACAATTTTTTAAGTTTAGACTGTGTAAAGTTATTTGTAAACGTAATTTTTCGTAAATTCCAATTTATCCTTCATACTTTCATGGGCTTAGGACCATCAAAATGCAAAAAATAAATCATAATAAGTAAGAAAGTAATACGTTTTAGTCCATTCAAAATAAAACATTTAGGTATGATAGGTACACATGATACAATTTGCGTCAATGTCTAATCAAAGAGAACCTAAGACACTAAGATTGTTTATAATTTCTTCTTACCTCTACATTTTATTAATCACAATAATTTTAGGTATTGTTCGAAGTGACCTCCTTTTTCAAGGCATAAACGTGCACGTTTAAATAAGTAAGCATTTAGTTTGTTTAGGACACTAACACCACTTTTTACTTCATTGAAAGCGTTAATTATTTTTTCTTTCAAGTCATCTAGGCTCTGAGCCTCTTCTACATACACACGGCATTTCACTTGTTTCCATACACCTTGGTTTGCTGCTAAAATTGTCCTCTCATTAGGGACCGTGGGATTGTGGATCCTTTGGGCTCGCATACGAGGTACGCTCTCCCTTTCGTATCTTCTTCGTGCTGCTCGTAAATTTTCATTGCTTAACAAATTCACTCGCACCATTTCATAATACTCGCGGTGAGTAAAATGAGACATTGTCACTACGCTAGTCTAGTACGCGACTACGCGGCACGCGCGCAGGTACGGCGAAGGGACATCCGACCTCCGCTTCCGCAAGTGACGTACTGCATGTGCATGCGTTTTGTTTATCAAACGCCGGCGCCGCGCCGCATGCCCCCGCACCCCCGTCTCGTGCGCTGGGCGTCCAGCAGCGGCCGGCGGGCGGCCTTCGTGTTTTCATTCATGCTCATTCATAGTATTACTATTAAATTATATCCATGTCTTGCTTATTTCAAATTGGGACAAAGTGGAAAAATGAAAAAAAAAAAAGTCATAAACTAAAAATGGAAATGTGTTCTATTGCTTACACTAAGCCACCAAAAAAAATTTGCGCACTGGTTAAAAACTTTTCCTGTATATCTTAGAATATCGTGTGCCCTTATTTCCGGCATAACTTGAGCCTACAGAATATACGGATTCAATAGTATAATGAATCGTTCCTTTATTAAGGCGCTACCTCGAAAATAAGTCGTAGCGACTGATCTGAAGCGAGTGAAAGTGATGCAATTACTTTTGAAACGCGAAAGAAGAGAGATGGCTGTAATGTGCGTGCGCTTGGAATAAAACGACGTATGTGCCAAAACGATTTACTCCTTTTTTTACAAAATAAATGAATTTTTAAAACAACTTTGAGTAAACTTTGTTAAATGTTTTAAAGTAAATTCCATTGAATAATGTTAAATCTCTATTCAACATACTTATCAAGTTACACGAAATAGAAAAACCACATTTTATTCAATATATCACCTTAAAAGCAGTCTTTCTAATTAGATTATTTTATACTGTGCCAATGTTAGTTCAAATGTTTGACTGAAAATTTAATATTTTAGGTAAACGAATTCGTAATAAATTATGTTTCGTCATTATTATCCGCTTTTGAATATATGTGCTTTATTTTCGGCAGAACTCAACTACAGAATATACTTACCTACGCCTATCTTTTTTTTAAGAGTGCTTTCTGGAAGTACTCAACGTCGCAATCATCATCACCATCATTTCAGCCGAAAGGCCCACTGCTGGACATACGCCTCCCCCAAGCACCTCCATTTCGACCGGTTCTGTGCTTCTCGCATCCAACGGGTTCCTGCGGCCTTCACAAGGTCTTCGCACCACCACCAACGTCGCAATAGCTGTCAAATATTTCGCTGTTTTTTATCAATATGACTAAGGACTAATTTTTCAATCAACTGATAACTTTATTCGAGGAATAATTTTGAAATTTTGACAGTTATTTCATACAAAAACTGTCAAACGTTAATTTTATTCCTCCAATAAAAGTTATCTGGCGATGGAGAAATCAGCCCTAAATTAAATTATGAAATATCGCAAACCGCATTTGTAGTGCACTTACTCAAGGAAAAAATGTGTTTGCCATGTATTTGCCATGGAGCGACTGCCTTTCTGACTTCTACATCCCAGTTCAGTAACTGGGATGTAGAAGTCAGAAAGGCAACCCCCTTTGTAACTAGTCTTACAAAGGGGTATCGTATTACCCAGTGGTAATAAGATACCCCTTTGCATTATCAAACTTTCGGGCTACTCGAGACACGGAAGGGTCTTGGTATGTGAAGATGGTCACCCATCCACAGACTAACCGCGGCAAGCGTAACTTAACCTGATCGATCGACCCATGCGGCTGTTATGACTTAGCCACAAGCCCCTCCTATCGGCTTCCAGTGTGTCCGGATGCAGCAGTATTTGACATGGAACAACATGGAGCATTGGTCCGGCTGTCATTCGTGAAACTTTGACAATCGTTACGGGTAGTCAGAAGCCCGAAAGTCTGACAACCAGTCTTACCAAGGGGTATCGTATTACCCAGTAACTGGGTTGTGGAGGTCAGATAGGCAGTCGCTCCATGTAAAATACTGGTATTCAGTTAGACTGGAAGCCGACCCCAATATAGTTGGCAAAAGGCTAGGCAGATGATGATACAAGAGGTCTTTGTTTTTCTCTGACATAAAACATCCAATATGTAGGTACCGTTCTTACGACAATTATCGTCAATCACAAGCTCCTTAATTAAACAGATTAATTTAATTACTCGGATCTGAGATTACGGCTCTCCTTCGTCATTCGCCCTTCGTCTTTCGTCCTTCGTCATTCGTCCTTCAGATATCATCGTGTTTTTTCCTCAATTTTTGGAAAATTAATTACGAGTGTAGTGTTGTGACGGAATACTTATCGTTACTTAGATTGATTGCTTGTATTTTTTATTAAGCTTGGAATATTTTGATGCGTGAGATAGTAGAATAATGCTTGATTTCAGAGGATATAGTCGCGACATTTAAAACTGAATGGATTGATAGGAATACAGTGAATTACTGTTAATTTATTAGAAAGCCCTATAAGGACATATACTGATTGACCTTGTTGAAGAAGAACGCCAACGTTGTTGTTCAGAAAATTTACGTTTGTAGTAATCGCAACTGGCGTGCGTGTTTGATCAGATGTATGAATGTAAACGAAGCAAAAGGTGTTTGTAAGGATCGTTGCAGGGGGGATTCTGTTGTTTCTGCTAACCCCTATGGGAAAATGGCATGAAAAAAAGTTTAAGTAGTGCATAATTATGTAATATGCATTCGCGATTTATTTTCCAAAAATGTAAGCAAAGATGAGTTTATGGAAAAATAACTTTAAATCCTACACAATAAAGTTCAGTTTACGCTACAACTTCAAACATTTTTATATTTTTTTCAATAGCTGCTGCTGCTAGTCACTCTGAAATCAACTTAATTACCATTAAAATAAAGTTTATATTTGTTCAACTTGAAATAATATTCATTTGAAACTTAAGTTTGAATAAACTTCTTGAATTTGACATTCTTTGTAAATGTCAAATTGTCAAATGGAAACAATGTAACAAGAGTAAAAAAGAATAAACATAAAATGTAACCCGTAACACTTTCACAAACCGACCTTTCCAAACGTTTTATTACTTCTTCAAACATCGCACGAAATTAAGGACGCGTTGTCAGTTAAATTGTATAGCGTCTGAATTGCCTCTAAACATGGCAGGTACGTACAGGTATCTGGCAGATTGCCAGTCTATTGGACGCCTAACATTATTACGAGGGAACGGAAAATTGGTTTCAAAACACTGCTCGCGTTTAAAGGCAAACAATTTGTACTTGTAAATTTTACTCTGCTGATTTGAAATTTGGGTTCCCTATCCATTTGCATAAAATTTTAAGACCTAATATAACTTAGCATAATTTTGTTTGGCATAATTATATTTTCGCATAATATAATTACGCATAACAGCTTACGCATAATTTTTTAAGCATAATTTCTCTAACCATAATAATGATTAAGCATAATATTCTAAAGCATAAATTTATTAAGCATAAAGTTCTAAAGCATAACTTTTTTAAGCATAATATCCTAAAGCATAAATTTGCCCGAAGAGGATATACCAATTTATTTCGACGATTGGAAAAAAGCCATATCTCCTGAATCAGGTAATAAGTAACATATTAATATGATATAACGTATTGAACAATTTTGTGGGTTTTTTTTTCGCTGTAGGAAGCATGAAGCAAGCAAGCATACAGCATGCAAGCAAGCATACAGCATGCAAGCAAGCATGCAAGCAAGCATGCAGCAAACAAGTAAGCATGCAGCATGCAAGCAAGCATGCAGCATGCAAGCAAGCATGAAGCATGCAGCATTCAGGCGAGCATGCAACATGCAGCAGGGTTTCTGTCACGGCTCCAGCGCTGCGGGCCTCAGGCGGTCCCACGCGTGCTAATCGTCGCAGACGGCTTTCGCTCACCGCCGCGGCTGAGGCTGGCCGGCGAAGCCGGCCAACAAGCCGAAGCTGCGGCTCGCTCGCAGCCGCCTGCTCCTCAGCCCGCGGGCCGCCTCGCCCCTACGCGCCTACGCGATTTTAAATTACACTCTAGGGGTAGGACAAACAAGACTACGTGGAGTCGGGTTTGCAGCAATTCGGTTCTGTCACTAACTTTTGTTGCACAGCATATTAAATTTAATTAATTGTATGCCTAAATATTATTATGCTAATAGTCATTAGGCCTACTAACGTTATGCGAATCAAATTTATGCTAAAACAAATTAGTCTTTAAGATGATTATGCCAACATAAAATGTATGCCTAAAAAAATTATGCCGAAGTATTATTATGCCAAAACAAATTGTGCCAAAATCGTTATGCCGAAGTATATTAGGACAAAGAACATTATGCGAAAAGAAGGGATCCCCGTTGGAAGGCCTCCCACAAGGTGGACTGACGACCTTGTGAAGGCCACAGGAACTCGTTGGAAGAGGAGGTGCTTGGTGGAAGCCTGTGTCCAGCAGTGGACTTCTTTCGGCTGAAATGATGAAGGACACAAGGAACCATGGAGAATCGCAGAAAGAAAAGGAGGCCGTGAATATTTTTTAACTGTAATAATGACGATGATGTTTGAGACTTTAACTCCTTCGTACAGAGCAGCTTAGCATAAGCATAATCAGCCTATAATGTGCCCACTGCTGGGACACAGACCTCTTCTCGGCGAGAGGGAGTGGCCCGTAACCCATCAGTGCGGGTTGGTAGATGTCACATGACTTCGAATGTTTGGTTCTAGAACATTTTTCCGGTTTCCGTTCACGATATTTTCCTTCACCATTTTGAGAGCAGTGCTGATTAAATAATTTACACTAAGAAATCGCCTGTCTGGGTTCGAACCTACGACCTACATACAACTCATCAGTCGCAGCCGTTACCACTGGGTCACCAGTTCACCACTGCTCTCGAAAGAGCAGTTTAACTACTACTATATAATATTCCTTTGTAAAGACAGTCTTAAATCAATATGTGACTAGTGTATATTGCTGCAGCTGATCCTCTTGAATCATCACTAAGTCGCCTAAAGCAAGCAAGGTGATATTTGTTCTAGCTCAATCCCAGGCCGCACGGACAATATACACCTACGACCACCTTTGAATACGAGGCTAGCTCGGTTATGTCGTATTTCTACAGTGTATGTTCTATCTAGACAATACCTGCACGGAGCTATGCTATATTGTGCATGCATGTACAGGCTGTGCCTAAATTTGTGTCATTCCTTTCAACTATGCACTGAAGATAGACATAGAAACTGATATAGAATGAGATTCACCTAAAATCAAGTGGAAATAGCGTCAGTGATTGAAAATTCGTGTGGAAATCGGTTTTTGGTATGAGCATGATAAGAATGCGGAAACACTTGACGAATGATTTGAGTATGAATGTAAATACGAGTATGACAATAATAAAAGTAATTTAAAAAAAAAATCGACTTCTTAAAGAAATTAACTTAAAATTATGAAATAACTTTAATTTCGAAAGTCGGTGTCTTGGGATCTGCATTTTAGTTTTAGTTTTTTGCCACCGACTTCCGAAATTAAAGTTATTTCATAATTTTGATTGTTTATAAATTTGATTTTGTTTTATTACCTTTGTTGTGAATATTGCACTAGAATTTGACCAAGGTTTTGAGATGTTTTCCCTTTGACACTACACCCGTAGCTCGTATCAATAAGCCAGGCCGTCACACGTATTCGTCCATATCTTGAAAATGAACCGAACCGGGAGGGGCCCGTGGCTAAATAATAACAGCCGCACAGGTCGATCGATCAGGTTAAGCTACGCTTGCCGCGGTTGATCTGTGGATGGGTGACCATCTTTACATACCGAGACCCCTCCGTGCCTCGGAAAGCACGTTAAGCCGTTGGTCCCGGCAGTCATTTGTGTATCTTTGACAGTCGTTACGGGTAGTCAGAAGCCCGAAAGTCTGACAACCAGTCTTACCAAGGGGTATCGTATTACCCAGTAACTGGGTTGTGGAGGTCAGATAGGCAGTCGCTCCATGTAAAATACTGGTATTCAGCTGCATCCGGTTAGACTGGAAGCCGACCCCAACATAGTTGGGAAAAGGCTAGGCAGATGATGATCTTGAAAATTACTAAATCGGTTTTTATGAATCTTGCACTGTCCTTAAGTTGAAGTAAATGTAAGCCAATAAAAAAATGGTCATGATCTAATTAATAGTTGCGGAGAAATGCGTGGACACACATACATACATACATTTATAAATTAATGTTGTATATTTTTTTTAATAGATTGTCATATGTGAATATAATGCAGTTCCAATAATATTACATATGTCGTGGATAGATGGCAACACAGTATAGTGAACAGCGCCATCTAACAATTTGTTTGGTAAACGAAGAATCATGTGATCGGAAACGCAAGCGAGCCCTACCGCTTGGACACGATCGTCGGTAGAGGGGATGCAGCGAGGACTGGTGGAGAGATCGAGTGCTGCGACAGTCTACAGTCGACCGTCGAGCTCGGACAGTCTCGGCAAACGCTAAATACCAACGCACGTGTTTGTTTCCGACGCACGTGTGCGTTTCGATTGTTAATAGCTAGTTTATTAAAGTTACTGTAAATTCAAAAAATCTTTTCGTTCGAGTACCCACTGCAGTGCCCACACCTATCTAAACTATGTCGGGTCGTGAAGAAGACCCGATGTATCGCATCTCGGCCACCCGGTGATGCGACATCAGAAGCGGGATACACTCAAGCTGAAAAAAATATGGAGAATTGAGCGTTGACGTCACGGTGCGATATTTCTTTGACTGGATTTCACCTGGATAAGGACATGGAGTGACTTTGAGAATCGAGCCAAGCAGCCTCGCAGCCATCAGTGAAACCCTTCGTGTGCTGCAAGAGAGAAACCAGGACATATCGCGGCCCTGCACAAGCAGTGGCAGCCAAACTGATGGTAGACAACGTGCTGGAAGTAGTGAAGGGCGAGTGGATGACGTTTATCTGCCCTCAGGCACGTTACAAAATAAAGGTGAGCTGTATTGTTTTGTTTACGATTCGGTGCTGAATGCTCGTTAGTAAAAGAGAGTTGTGCAGTCAAATTATGTGGCGAACGAGTTAATAGCGTTGTTGCGTTGACTGGTATTGGTCAAACGCGTGTATTCAGCATAGAACAAATCATAATGTAGCGTTGCGATTAGCGAGCAACAACTTGACATTTTATTACGTTTCTACCCGACATTTACTTGCAATGCAAAGTAATATTATGATAGGACAAAGGCAGCTATAACAACATTTTCGGTTGGCGATTTCATGTTATTAAAAAACGAAGAGCGAAATCAGATTATAAGACGTAAGTTAGATCGGAAGTTCAGAGGTCCTTTTATTTGATGGTTTGGACGGTGATACCCATCCGTTAAAAGCTTTCAATTCTAACCGTACTTCTAAATACGCTCACGATAGGTTATGAATGATGTGGCGTTAGTGTGTGGTTTTCTCGTTGTCTAAGGTTCTAAGTGCAAAAGATGGTTGTTAATGTGGATAACGATGATACCTGGCTCTGGTACATGAATTTCGCTATGATTAGATAATCAAAGTTTGTTTACATAGCTCTGGTAGATGATTTTCGCTATGATTAGACAATCAAACTTTGTTTACATGGCTCTAGTAGACGATTTTTATGATTAGATGATCAAAGTTAGTTTACATAGCTCTGATTGATGATTTTCGCTTTCTTTAGATAATCAAAGTTACTTTACATGGCTCTAGTCATTGGATGTTTTTGCTAAGATTAATCAAAGTTTGTTTAGTGAAATTAGAGGTATTGTTTTGTAAAAACAATAAGAAGAGAATTAAAGTTTTCTGATTTCAAAAGTTATAAGCCATAAATGGTCAGAATTGGCCGAGTGGAACATGCACTGCTGTTGAATTTTTGGTTACAGACAAGAACATGTGCAAGCAGGATGGCAGTGCCCCACAGCATCTGTTTTCGATGCGGCAACACCAGACAATTTGCTTCGAGATGTCCACGAAACAATGATGGAGGCGCCATCGCCAGTAGGGCGAGGGGCTCAGGCGGTTTCGGGCAAGCGCCTGCAGCGGCTAGTAGCGAGTGATACGGTTCAAGTTTGCTATGTCAGCAATCCGAGCAGTGTACTGATGAATACTGGGTGAGTCACATCCATTTTATTACGGTTCTGTCACTATCATCAAAGGTTGTGTTGCGTCAAAGTGTATTGGCTTAGCTTAGTGACAACTGATGATGAGTTGACTAATATTCACTTAGATGAGATAGTTGACCACGTGACACAGGGTCTTAAAAAAATGCAATTACGATAACATTCGATTTGACTAAAGTAAAGTTAGTCTCTAAGTTTGCTTTTAATGAATGTTTTAAAGGCGCTTGACTGAGCGAACCTAAGAATACTCTCATGATTTTGTGAGGAGGGTACCCGATCACCAAGTTACTCGAGAATTAGATGTTATAGTTGAGGACAGTAATAGTGAAACCACCTCTGATTAAGAATGGCTTGTACACTCAAACTCAAAACTTAAGACCGCACCTCATGAGTAACATGTGGCGATGGGTCTATAAGAAATCGTTGGTGCGATTTCTGTCTGTGTTGGTGCACAGGGCGCTTCATGTGTTGTAGCACATATTGCGCTAGATGTCTAAAGAGTCGTTGGTGCGATTCTTTTCTGTGTTGGTGCACAGAGCCCCTCATGTGTTGTAGCACATGTGGCGGCAGATGTCTAAAGAGTCGTTGGTGCGATTCTTTTCTGTGTTGGTGCACAGAGCCCCTCATGTGTTGTAGCATATGTGGCGGCAGATATCTAAAGAGTCGTTGGTGCGATTCTTTTCTGTGTTGGTGCACAGAGCCCCTCATGTGTTGTAGCATATGTGGTGGTAGATATGTAAAGAGTCGTTGGTGCGATTCTGACCTGTGTTGGTGCACAGTTTACAATAAAAGTTTCATGAGTTGAGTATACATTGCTTATGATATTTATTTCGGTAAATTCTAACTGATTTGTCACAACAATTGTGATGGTATAACTTGTTGATCGGTCGAGTCCTGTCTGTGTTGGTGCACAGAGCGCTTCATGTGTTGTAGCACATATTGCGTTAGATTTTTGAGAATCAATGGGTCGATTCTAGTCTGTGTTGATGCACAGAGCGCCTCGTGTGTAGTAAGCACATGTAGTGACGAGTCTCGAACGCACCTTATGTGCAGTAGCAAATGTGACAACTGATCTGCTAAGAATCATTGGTGTGATTCTGGACTGTGTTTTTGCACAGATTTTGGTAAATAGTAACTGATTCGTTACAATTTTGATTTTCTTTGGTTCAACTTAATGATCGAACCTTTTCTAATGAATAATGTTGTATGAGGTGTGAAACCTTGCCAACAAGGCATTGTAAATTAAGAATAGAGAAATTAAAGTAACAATGAGATACAGTTACCTTAGTGATTAGGTATTGGCAAAATGGTCGAGTTACCTTAGTTATTAGGTATTGGCAGGATAGCCGAGCTTGTTTACTCTGTGAGTATATTTGGTCCACAGGTACTACACCCGAGGACGGGTGCTAGTCAGGGATGGCCGTGTCGTGGATAGATGGCAACACAGTATAGTGAACAGCGCCATCTAACAATTTGTTTGGTAAACGAAGAATCATGTGATCGGAAACGCAAGCGAGCCCTACCGCTTGGACACGATCGTCGGTAGAGGGGATGCAGCGAGGACTGGTGGAGAGATCGAGTGCTGCGACAGTCTACAGTCGACCGTCGAGCTCGGACAGTCTCGGCAAACGCTAAATACCAACGCACGTGTTTGTTTCCGACGCACGTGTGCGTTTCGATTGTTAATAGCTAGTTTATTAAAGTTACTGTAAATTCAAAAAATCTTTTCGTTCGAGTACCCACTGCAGTGCC
This sequence comes from Mesoligia furuncula, assembly GCA_916614155.1. Classification (NCBI taxonomy): domain Eukaryota; kingdom Metazoa; phylum Arthropoda; class Insecta; order Lepidoptera; family Noctuidae; genus Mesoligia; species Mesoligia furuncula. The sequence goes on along the minus strand of OU744809.1, from coordinate 25,002,579 downwards.
CACACCTATCTAAACTATGTCGGGTCGTGAAGAAGACCCGATGTATCGCATCTCGGCCACCCGGTGATGCGACACATACATACGTGTCGAATTGATAACCTCTTTTTTTTTAAAAAGGTGAAAATCAAAGAAATTATTGACAGATTGCATAAATCGATTTAAATTAGGGCAGGCGGATAAAAATGCCGTGGTGTCGGTATATTCTGTAAAAATCTTACAGCGAAAACTTAAGTGAAGTGAGCTTCAAATGAGCTGTCAATAGTGTCAAACCCTAGCATCGGGTGGAATAGCTGTCATTCCATCCGACGCTAGGGTTTGACTCTATTGACAGCTCACTTGAAGCTCACTTCACTTAAGTTTACTTTAGCATCGGGTGGAATAGCTGTCATTCCATCCGACGCTAGGGTTTGACACTATTGACAGCTCACTTGAAGCTCACTTCACTTAAGTTTACTTTAGCATCGGGTGGAATAGCTGTCATTCCATACGATGCTAGGGTTTGACACTATTGACAGCTCGTTTGAAGCTCACTTCACTTAAGTTTACACGGTGAATTTTCAACAGAATAGCATCAAGTCAACTCAGCCTAACGCAGTCCACTGCTGGACATAGGCCTCTCCCAGACAGCGCCACAGCACCCTGTCCTCCAATTTCCGCATCCAGTCTACCCCAGCCATCTTCGTTAGGTCGTCTGTCCATCTAGCTGGGGGATGTCCCGGAGTATAAGCATAATCAGCCTATGATGTTCCCACTGCTGGGATACAGGACTCCCCTCTGTGAGAGAGAGTGGACCATAATCCACCACGCGGATCCAGTACGGGTTGATGAAAGTAACAGTCTACGAATTTTTGGTTCTAGTACATGCCGGTTTCCTCTACCGTTTTGAGAGCAGTGGTGAAATTACATACACATAGTGCCAGCTTGGGGTCGAACTCACGACCTACAAAGTCAGGGCCGATACCACTGGGCCCGCACTGTTTTCAAAGTCTCACCACTGCTGTACACCAGAGTAGTGCAAACATATTCTGAAACACCCTGTATTAGTATGTAGATAATAAAACAAGGGTGTGTATAAAGGGTGCACATCCTTTGATCCAGTGGTCGAGAACTAAATATACTAAAGTCTAACAAAGGAAGGGTCGGTTGGTATGTGGGCAATGTAACAAACATTGCCCACATACCGACCGACCCGTCTGTAAAATACTCTAGGTACTGGAAATACTAGAATGAGAAAATTAAAGTGCTTACAATGATATGTCAGTATTATACTATTATTGGAAAAATAACTCTCAATCTAGCGTTTAACTCTAAGCCCGTACCCATAAAAGAACTTAAATAAAAGTCTGTATCTCCCCTGGGTACAGACTGTTATTTAAGTTTTACTGGAGTAACCCTAATAGAAAAACCGGGCAAGAGCGAGTCGGACTCGCGCACCGAGGGTTCCGTAACATCCGGGTTTATGCATAAGGTTTATGTTTATGAAATTAAATGTTTTTTTTTATTTTTGAGTTGATTGAATTAATGGTAAATTGTGGTTAATGTACATCATATAATTTTTTTTAGTTTTATCGTTTTCTTATTTTAGAAGTTACAGGGGGGGTACACACATTTTACCACTTTGGAAGTGTATCTCGCGCAAACTATTCAGTTTAGAAAAAAATGATATTAGAAACCTCAATATCATTTTTGAAGACCTACCCACACGTATGGGTTTGATGAAAAAAAAAATTTTAGTTTCGGTTCTAAGTATGGGGATTTGGGGAACCCTAAAATTTATTGTTTTTTTTCTATTTTTGTGTGAAAATCTTAATGCGGTTCTCTACAACATCTACTTACCAAGTTTCAACAGTATAGTTCTTATAGTTTCGGAGAAAAGTGGCTGTGACATACGGACGGACAGACAGACAGACAGACAGACAGACAGACGGACAGACAGACAGACATGACGAATCTATAAGGGTTCCGTTTTTGCCATTTGGCTACTGAACCCTAAAAAGGAAATAAATCGTCATTACCACGACGTCAACTTACATAGACTTTTTCAACACACTTGCTCGTAAAGTTAATGAACTGCTTTTAGGTCCATATTGCAGTGTATTAAACACGCTTGCTTTTTAAAAACTTTATGTTACCGCACGGGCTAGTGCGGTAACGCCACAGATGACTATTTACTATTATCTATTTAGTCGGAGATGTGCGCTTTTTTTAATCTCATCAAAGAGACTTCATATATTCTGAATTGTCCTAGATCCCAAAATGAACTAAAATGTACCTTAAATTGTCCGTGGTCCCTCCCGGAACCAAACGGAAAAGACCCTATCTGGCGTTCTATTATTATTATAATGGATTCTCACTGAACTAATGTTTATTTCTCTATGCCAATAGCACTTTCTAATTCCATACTACTTAACTAAACTACAATAATTTGACATACGACAACATTACGATAAGTCTAAACATTATTTAGTTTTTACTCAATTTTTATAGGTAGGTATAGGCTGTTTAGCTGCTTTACCAGTGCCTTTATTTAACCTGCGCGCGCATCGCTAGCGCGGCGTGCGCAAAAACAAAACCAGCGCGCCATTTTTAGTGTGTTGAAAAAGGTCGTATGAAAGGTCGTATGAGACGCATGTGCATTGATCATTACACAAATATGTCATAATGTACTATTATGGTACTAACATCAGCCTTACATAAAAGTCACAACTAAACTTACTTTATAAATATTAAAATAAAAAAATGATGCCTAAATTATTTTGGCATATTTTTTTTTATTTTGATGTCCTCTTATGGCATAAAATAGTACTATATTATATGTATTTTAAACACAGTTACCAACCTACACCACAAACATGCTTTATTGAACTAACAAAATTAGATTTTCAAATAAATATAACATGTTTCAATTGAAAGGGACACGTCCAGAATTGTAATATTACAGTTACAACTTCTAGCACTCGTATAGTTTCCAACTCGTTCTATTAGTTAGTAATGTTATAATTGGTAAAGTTTGACCACATGGACACTTTTTGGGCAGAAATAAAAGGCTTTGTAGGATTATATCCTGTCGTAACTTTATGATATTGATGCATGGCGTCCTTGGGAAGTTAAATAAGCGTTTTTGATTGGGTATCTAACTATATGAGCGATGTCTATTTCGTTTGTTTGTGAAATGTCTCGTGTGCTTATTGTTTTTTATTACTGTGTAGGGTAATATCGTTCGTTTCAGCCGATAGACGTAGACGGGCCCCTCCCTGTATGTAAATTCATCTGTTCCCTTATAATAACTTCAAAAGTACTTATAATAATTTGACAAATGAGGTATCGTTAGAACCGTCTTGTCAGTCCGCTAGTTATAGGCTTTTTGGTCCATGCGACCACGGGAAATTAGAACAAATCCCTTATGGAACAAATCTAACTTAAAGATTAATGATTCTAATGACTATAATTCTGTAAATACATATCTGTTATAGTCGCAATCTTTTGATCAAGATACAACTTGACACCGACCTGCAAATTGCAAAAAACGTAAGAAAATTTAAATTTTGTGGACTACCACTGTTCATCATCATCATCATTTCAGCTGAAAGACGTACACTGCTGGACATAGGCCTCCCCCAATTTTGGGAGGGTTTGCGACACCCATGGGAAGTAAGGGGTGGTGCTATTCTTTAAGTCCGGCACCACACAGACCTAGGGTAATATAGTACTTACTAATTCCATGGTGCAAGCAGACTTATCTGTACTGTCGTCGAAATTGAAAACTACAATCCTCTGATTTTGAATCACTGTCCAAATCATAGTGATCTTTGCTCTTGTTGCAATAAGGTTGCTGTTGGGTTGCTGCCACTGACAAGTCTGTCAAAATCATTGTGATCTTTATTCTCGTCATAATAAGGTTGCGTTTAGGTTACTGCTGTCAGAGGTAAAATAACTGTGAAAGGACTGTAAATTGGGATGTACTGGATTTGACAGTTTTTTTTTATGTTCCCGTTATAAGTAGCAGCGATTTGACATTACACTAATATTATAAAGGCGAAAGTTTGTGAGTGTGTGTGTGTGTTTATATGTTTGTTACTTCTTCATGCTCAAACGGCGGGACCAATTTTGATAACATTTTGTATGGAGGTAGCTGACACCCTGGATTAACATGTAGGCTACTTTTATCCCGATATTCCCACGGGATCGACAAACGCGGGTGAAACCGCGGGGCGCAGCTAGTTATAGATGAAAGTCTTGGTTTGCGTCTTTATAAAATCAAATCAAATTGATAGTACCGAAGTGGGACCTATTTGCAAATAGTAGAAATCTACGTTAAATCGGATCGGATTTGAAAAAATATATTTTTGCGTTTGATAGTACAATTCTTGAGGGAGGCTGTAGGCTATTTTTAAATTCACGTTATGACCCTTAGGGGCGAGCTGAGCAAAAAGAAAGAAAGCTAAGCTAAAACGAAGTGATAGCACGGGCAGGTGATGCGATGCGGCGGGGTGGGTCGGGGGGGGGGGGGGGAGAAAAAGAAATTTCAATCAATCAATCAATCAACTCAGCCTATCAACTCAGCCTATCGCAGTCCACTGCTGGACATAGGCCTCTCCCAGACTGCACCACAACACCTAGTCCTCCGCCTTCCGCATCCAGTCTACCCCAGCCACCTTCTTTAGGTCGTCCGTCCATCTAGCTGGGGGGCGTCCCACACTAGGTATATAGGTACCTACGCTTTGGAATGGGCAACTAGCTTCATACTGACCGACTTCTTGACAATTCAAAAGTGCCTGTTAAAGGTTTAATTGAAATAAATGCTTTGAGTTTGAGTTTGACTACGCTTGCCGATACGCGGTCTCCACTCCAGGACTCGTCTGCTCCACCGGCCATCGGTCCTTCGACAGACATGGCCAGCCCACTGCCACTTCAGTTTGCTTACTCTGCAAGCTATATCGGTAACTCCGGTTCTTTTCCGGATAATTTCAAAAGAAACACGCGGAAGAAATTTCGCGGGCAGAAGATAGTATTATATGAATACGAAAATAACATACAAAATTCTTAAGGTGAATGCGCAGTGGCAGACCGCGAAATTCAAATTTTCTTACGTTTTTTGCAATTTGCAGGTCAGTGTCAGGTTGTATCTTGATCAAAATTTGATTGTGACTATAACAGATATGTATTTACAGAATTATAGTCATTAGAATCATTAATGTTTTAGTTAGATTTGTTCCATAAGCACTTTTCCATAAGGGATTTGTTCTACCTTCCCGTGGTCGCATGGACCACAAAACCAATAACCAGCGGACTGTCAAGACGGTTCTAACGCTACCTCATTTGTCAAATTATCATAAGTACTTTTGAAGTTATGAGGGATAAGATGTGCCCCTGTGCAACTGAAGGAACACGGGTGGGTTTTAGTCAGTAAGAGTCTGACACTCCCTTCCGCTCCGCCCAGAGCGGGGAAATCATCAAATGAACCCTTCATTTGATGATTTCCCACACAAAAAAAAAAAAAAAATGGGATAAGATGAACATACATACATACCGGTTAAAATCATATCACCCTCCGTAGTTTGGTAAATATAAAATGAAACTTTGTTGTTTTGGATGTTGGAGGTAATCTCTGGAAGTAGTGATCCGATTTCGAAAATTCTGTCACTGGCAGCCACAATTTTTGCCGAGTGCCATGGGATATTTATTACAGTATAATTTAACTAATATGCGGAAAAAGTGGTGGACAACAGCTAGTACCATTACCATCATTCTCTTGCCCTTATCCCAATTTATTTGGTGTCGGCGCAACATATATTTTTTCTTCCATACCTCTCTATAATAAGTGATTGCTCACGTAGGAATGCGCGGGCGCGGTGGACTGGCGATTTCGTGTTCACATTGTCCGCCAGGCGTTTGCGCGATAAGTAAGTTCGATATGGTTGAACTTATACCTGACGTCGCGAGTGAATCGCGCGCTCCGCCGCTAGTTCGACGTGAACACACTGACACAAACATCATCACAGGTTTGTTATAAACGCGAGCGCGCCGCACGCGCCAGTCGCTAGGCAATGGCCCGCTTCGCCGCATCTGCGTTTTGTACGTGAACACTTGCTTATAATTGCCGGCACGTAACTTGGCAAGAGTTTTTGTAGTGGGGGAAGTTTGCACACGCACAATTTCATACATTTTTATATGCGCGAACTTCCCCCACTACGAAAATCTCTTGCCAAGTTACGTGCCGGTATCTATACTATGCTGTGTGTTTGATATATTTCGTGACCGCGCCCGCCACCGCGCCCGCGAGTCGACATGTTCGATCACTTGTCATCATATCGCTAGACAAAAGCTGGTACCATTATAAAGATAGTAAAACTTACAACTACAGCATACGTTGTCAAATGACAGTCAAAGCTAGGTTGACAAAGGTGTATTCTTTGCTAAAACTTCGCAAATAATTACAGGACCTCTTTCATTCTCCCTCTTTACGTCGCTTCAGCAAAAGGAGTGCAACGGTTCTGTAAACTGAGTGCACTTCTAACTTGTTCGATTCGTACGTTCGCGTATTTTTAGAGCATTTTTGTAGATAAATAAGAAAACTAATTGAATTTTTCGTACTTAAATTTGTAGAATACTTATGAAGTCACTAGACTGAACAATCATAGAATGTCTTGAGTGCTTGTGTGTAATGGACGTTTTTCTTTTATATTATTTATAGAACAAAGATAGGGCGTAGTAGTGAAATATTAAGTGCAAATGGAGGGAGGCTTTATTTCAGGGGGTTAATTGAAGGAATCCTGTGGTGTCTATAGAATCCGGTGTTTGAACATCGTCCATCGTCCTGAACCGTGTCTCAAAGTTCATACTCAAGATTTTCCAAAGGGCAATGGAGCGTACCGTGTTGGGTATTACGTACGTGCGACATGCTCCAAAACAGGAATTGCTGATGTGGGCAATAAGTCTGCTAGGCTGAAATGGCCCATGTATGTAGGATACAACGAGACAGATGGGCCAGAGTCGGCACGCAGTGGGTGTGCGCCAAAAGTCGGGTATTGCCACCGACGAAGGCCAAGGAAATTCTGGCGTGATGACTTAGATGCGATTAAGGGAGATTGGCCGAAGTTGGCAACAACACATAGAATAGTGGGAAGTTACGGAGGACACCTTTGCCGAGCAATGAGACAATACAGGTTGAAAAATTGTTTAAAAGAATGATGGAATTTATAAATATACGAGTAAATAATATATTAGTTAGGTACAGTAGGTTAGGGCTGGAGGGCCCGTGGCTAAATAATAACAGCCGCACAGGTCGAGCTTCAGGTTAAGCTACGCATGACGCGGTTGGTCTGAGGATGGGTGACCATCTTTACATACCGAGACCCCTCCGTGCCTCGGAAAGCACTTAAGCCGGTAGGTCCCGGCTGTCATTCGTGGACCTTTGACGGTCGTTGCGGGTAGTCAGAAGCCCGAAAGTCTGCAATGACAACCAGTATTACCAAGGAGTATCGTATTATTCAGTAACTGGGTTGTGGAGGTCAGATAGACGGTCGCTCCATGTAAAATACTGGTATTCAGCTGCATCCGGTTAGACTGGAAGCCGACCCCTACATAGTTGGGAAAAAGGCTAGGCAGATGATGAGGTACAGTAGACAGCTCTTTGGACTGGAGCTGGTCTCGTGCAGTACATAATTAAATAGATTAATTAGACAGATTATACTGATTTTATTATCACAGACGTGCAACCAGCTGCATTAACCCTTAGTCTGCCGGAATGTAGATCTACGCGAGACACAATGGCTTTTTAATTGTGTCTGTAATTAAGGCACACAAGCGGTTAAAAAAGAAAAGTTTTCTTGTAGTATTATAATTGATGGTCTCGCAGTCGCAGGTAATAATAATGTCAGTGCGCTCATTTTTTTTCTTTTCCTGTTACTTTTTTTTTTAAGTTGTTCACTTAGTAGGTAATAATTAGAAAATGCTGTATTTGCCTATAATTGTTTGTTACATTTGGTTCTGTATTGTCTGTTGTTTTCAATAATTTCTGTGGTGTATACAAACGTTGGTGAATCTAAATAAATAAATAAATAGTAGTTACTTAGAAAGTAATCTGTGACGTACGAACCAACGGAAATATAGACAAACTACCTGTTGCCAACATCGCGGGCAACAACTAGGTTGCCTCCAATCCAGGATGAAAAGCAGCTAAAGGCCTTACCCATATCACTTGGTTTTAGTAAGTTTTTATATTTAACTGACCCGGCAAACATTGTTTTGCCATATAAATTATTTCTAGCCGCCCGGCGCCACTTCGTTCGCGTGGTGTCCTACCCGTTACCCTGCCCAACTCTTACACTACTCCTACCCTAATCCTATCCCACTCCAACCCTACTCCTAACCTACTCCTACCCTACTGCTCACCTACCCCTACACTACTCTTACCCTTCTCCTACCCTACTTCTACCCTACTCCTAACCTACACCTACCCTACTCCTACCCTACTCCTACCCTACTCCTACCCTACTCCTCCTCCTACTCGTAAGACTAGGGTAGGAGTAGAATATCGGCGGCCTTCCCCACAATAGTATACCGTACGACATTACACTATGAAAATAGCTAAAGTACACTAAACGAGCAGTCTCTATATCAGTTAAATTACGAATTTTTCTAACAGCGTATGCTGCGGAACTTAGCTTTTTGAATAATTTATCTATATGTGGACCCCACTGAAGCTTAGCATCCAAAGTTATGCCCAAGAATACTGTGTTGTCTTCAGGATTCAATTCGTCGCCCTTTATCAACACATTAGTTTTCACCTGCCTAACGTGGGGTAGCGTAAACTTAATGCATTTGGTTTTTTCTCGTTTAAAAGCAAATTATTAACATTGAACCAGTGGACTACTTTCGAGATCGCGCTATTTATATCGTCAGTAACCAACTGCTGACGTTTAAGTTTAAAAAAAAAGAAGACTATATCATGATTATCCTTTATGAGGTACGGCAAGTCATTAATATAAATAAGAAACAAGAAAGGACCAAGAGTTGAGCCCTGTGGGACTCCCATTGTTACTATAGATCCGGGTGATCTTTTTCCATTAACGTCAACGCTCTGAATCCTTTTACTCAAGTATGAAGTAAGAAGATCCAAAGCAGTGTTCCGGATCCCGTAGTGGCGGAGTTTCCTGATTAAGGTTTCGTGAAGAACGCAATCGAATGCTTTGGACAAATCACAAAAGATGCCCAAGGCATCGCATTTATCTTCCCATGCATTATCAATATGTCCTAAAAGTTAACACCGGCGTCAGTAGTTGAACGACCCCTTGTGAAACCGAACTGTTTGCTATGTAATAATTTATGTTTATTAAAAAATCTTTGCATTTGGTCTAAAATTAATTTCTCAAAAATTTTAACAAAAGGTAGGTAGTACAGAAATAGGTCTATAATTTGTGGGGTCTGATGTACTTCCTGATTTAAACAAAGGTATTATTTTACTATTTTTCATAAGATCAGGAAACTCCCCATTGTCAATACAACTATTAAAGATAAGAGCTAGAGTAGGTGCTACAATGTCAATAATAGACTTAGCTACTTCTACAGAATTACCCCACAGATCTGCAGTCTTTTTTACATTAATTAAAGTGTGAAAGGTTTTAATTATATCTCTACAGGTAATATATTCAAAATGAAATTCCGATTCACAACCATTAACATTTTCCTTAAGCAGAGACTCAGCAACAGAAGGTGATGAGTTTAGTGATTTAGTAGTTGAAAAGGTTCTAAGCTACCTCCCCACCAATTTTCAGCCAAATTGGTTCAGCCGTTCTTGAGTTATAAATAGTATAACTAACACGACTTTCTTTTATATACATAGATTTTCAAAGTCAAAATATTTTATTTGTTGAACATAGGTAATATGGTACATGGTATAAAATTTGCGTTGTATCACTATGTTTTGCCTTGCAAGGCGTACAAATTAGGCGTGAAAAACTACAAATCTATATAAAACTGTTTCAAACAAGTAACGTCGTAAACAATATAGAATAACAAGTGGTTTGGACATTTTTTATTAAATGCTTCTATCATCTAAAAACACATTGATAGATTAGTAAGCCTTATCAATCAATAATTTTTTAAGTTGCGATCTAAAATGGTTTATGTTGGTCATGCTTTCTATTTATCCTTTTATTAGATTCTTAATTTGTAAATGTGAGGACTTTGTAGGCCTTGTAGACTTTAGATCTGTAGACCATTTTTTATTTTATCAAGTAGGTACCTGGTACTTGTTGACAGGCCTATGCTGTCCTCCCATACCCCATGTAATTTGAAAACATTATAAAAGCCAATTATTTTTAAAAACAGTAACGGTGGAGTTTCTTGCAGGCCCTTCTCCATATGGGTTATCTGTATGCCAAGTTTTATCTAAATCCATTTAGCTCTTTTAGCGTGAAAGAGTAACAAACAAGTTAACTCACTTTCGGATTTATATTTATATTTAGCATACTTTCGACAAAAGAAGGTTTCTTTGCATACCTGTAGGTGATGATCTGCTTAGCCTTTTCCCAACTATTTAGGGGTCAGCTTCCTGTCTAACCGGATGCAGCTGAATACCAGTATTTTACATGGAGCGACTGCCTATCTGACCTCCACAACCCAGTTACTGGGTAATACGATACCCCTTGGTAAGACTGGTTGTCAGACTTTCGGGCTTCTGACAACCCGTAACGACGTCAAAGTTCCACGAATGACAGCCGGGACCAACGGCTTAACGTGCTTTCCGAGGCACGCAGGGGTCACGGTATGTAAAGATGGTAACCCATCCACAGACCAACCGCGGCAAGCGCAGCTCAACCTGGTCGATCGACCTGTGCGGCTGTTATTATTTAGCCACGGGCCCCTTTGTATACCTGTAGGTAAACAACGCAAAAAAAATATTTGAAATTTCTTTTACCTGCTTCGAAAACAACGTATAGCAAAGACGCGTCCCTTTTACAGATTATGTACCTACTAAAATAAATGTTCGGACCAGCTTAGGGAGCCACGATACGCATTAGCATTCTGATTATATACATAATCTTCAACCCTTGTGTATTTACTGTACACCTTGATAACAATGACTTAAGGTTGTTATTCTTTATAATTAGGGGCTAATACCTTTTGCAAATGATGGTGTTTTTATTTCAGTAAGGTTGTGTTTGTAAACTTAAGGCGCCACTAGTCGATATTTTCTCCATACAAATTTCGAGAGAGTATTACTCCACTGTTTGACATTGTGCATCCAAAGTTAAACATGACATCGTTTTGTCTTATTATTAATGTTGTCTCTGTGGAAACAGAATAGTAAAATAAAAAGCCATTATAAAGTTATGAGCCGACAAAGATTCGTTTTTCTTCCTATTTTTAACGAAACTTTGGGTGTGAATAAGTAATAAAACAATTGTAAAATCTTCAAAACCAAGTCCGTACCGACAAAGCTCAGTTTTCAAAGAGTACAATAAACTTTATTTGTAATTGATTTATGCAGTGGTTTTTCATAAAACTCTATTTTCCGAAGCAGTTTTCGAATTTTTTTACGCGCATATCAGTTCGGAATGGTGTTTCTGTGCGTGGGAACTAGACTTTTTTCGGGTAGACTAGCGTCTAACTGCTTATCACTGATACTGGCTCTGTCGGACACGAAGCCAGATGAGACAGCGTGCTTTTTGGCCATGACCACCAATGAGTTCGAGCTTGCGACTAGTTTACTCTTAAGCAAGGTTTTCAGCGAATACAAAGGAATTAGTGATTTTTTTTTTGTTTTGTTTTGGTTAGTCTTAGGAAAAATGATAGGTCTATTGCATTTCTATAAATGAATATATTACATATACATATATTATTTAGACACATAGTACTTCATAATGGTTTAATTGGAATTAAATAATTTAATTTCATAATATTATATTAATAGGCATTTTACAGGAACCATCATTAAATTTAACGTATTTTCTTCGACTAAAACGCATTGCTGGGAAATAAGCCTTTCTCGATCCATATAGTATTGAACCAAAACCAGTCACACTCCAAATCACATATCTCCAGATTAAAAAAACTGGCAAAGTGCGAGTCGGACTCGCACACAAAGGGTTCCGTACCACAAAGCAAAAACGCCGAAAAAAACACGTTTGTTGTATCAGTCGTGTACCTACAGTGTGTAATTTGCTAGTGTGATTAAATTGTTCGTGAAATTATAATCTGATTTGAACTGCAGACCGTTTTTCTATTGCGCAATAACCAACACATACCTACTCTACGCCCACTGTAGTTAAAATATGGCTGATAATAACGAGACACACTATACCTTCTCCGTCATATAGATATATTTTAAGTACAGGGCACAATAGCTTTGGACTTACAAATTCGCCAATTATAGGTTTACCAGCAATCTCAAAAAAAGGTGATTTATAATATATTTATTTTCAAAGAAAAGTATAAAATGTTTTCTTGGAATAACTGGAATCGGATCAGCCACCTATTAATACAACTTTTCACACGAAAAATCTGCTCTTGAAGAGGTGATCTTGATGTTGTGACCTCTATGTCTGCTAGGGGTCGAAAAAAAAAATTGTATCGATAAAACCGAACAGTTTGGCAAATAATACGTAATTTTTAACATTTTTAGAAGGTATTTAGTAGCAGTTTCTTGTGACCTTATCGGTGGTGTTCTTGTAGCTAAGTAATAACAACCGTGCGGGTTGATTGATCAGGTTAAGCTACGCTTGCCGCGGTTGGTCCGTAGATGTGTGACCATCTTTTCCGTGTCTTAGAAAGTACGATAAGCCGTTGGTCCCCGCTATCAATCGTGGGCAGTCGTTATGGGTCATCAGAAGTCAAAAAGTCTGACAACCAGTCTTACCAAGGGATATCGTATTACCCAGTAACTGGTTGTGAAGGTCAGATGTCTAGTCGCTTCATGTAAAATACTGATATTCAGCTGCATCCGGTTAGACTTGAAGCTGACCCCAACATAGTTGGGAAAAGGCAGGCAGATGATGACTTGGGTTTTAGACGTAATTAGTAGTGCGTAGTACTCACTACCGGGATGCGTGTATGACCAGGGACCACTTTGGCAGAATCATAAAAGGATAACATAATGGACATCAAATCCGACGGGTGAAGCATTTAGTCAGTTAATTTTTTTGTCTGTGCTAAAATACCAATCAATCCGATCCAAATCCAGTCCCAATCTTTTTGATTATACCTACGTAGTGCAACGAAAAAAAGAAAAACACGGACTGTCTTCGCCATATTACGATTCATAATGTTATCCTTTTATGATTCACCAAAGTGGCCTTTTTAGGCCCCCTGATGTATGAACGTAAACGAAGCAAAAGAAATATATAAGGAACGAAGTATTTGTTGTTATGTAGTTTTTTCCTACCCCCGTAGGAAAAAGGTGTGAGTTTTATGTATGTACGTACGAGTATGTATGTAAAAGCCTTTTTTTTTGCTGCTTGTTGGATACACTCATGGACATCCCCCATCGTGGAGCATGCCGGACTCTTACCGGCTAAAACCACCGCGGTGTTCCACCTCTGCCTAGGTGCAGGATTTGCGTAAGCATTCACCGCTCCATGTATGTAAAAACCTACTAAAATTCTAATAAATAAGAATCTAATAGGTTTGAAATATACTTGTAAAATTTCTACATTTTTATCTGTGACATTTATGGTAAACATAATAAAGAATATTTTATTCTATGCGGGTCCAAAAATTACCACGAATTTAGGTTTCGGTATAAAACGTATATTTTTAGATCAACTTTGACTACATCTACATAAATAAAAAAGTTGCGTACCCAATCACTTCTACACCACCTTAATAATTCTCAAATTTTAATATTAAACTCTAAAATCTAAAGCACCTTTGCACTAAGTCTAGTCTAGCCACATTCAAGCCGATATTAGAAAGCTTTTTACTAAATCTTTGGCAAACAATCTGGAATTTCAAAATGCCTTACCTATCCACTTTTAACATAATTCATAGTGGCATAGATCACAAAAATCCACTTTAACAAGCTCTTACTTTAATGAAGTGCCCTCCAGAGAATAACTTTACTTCGGAGAGAACATTTGGATTTTCAGAAAACTGTAGTGCGAAGATAGTGTTAGAAAAATAATCTGGGAATTTAGTGGAGAACCGTTTGGGGTGTAGATTGTTCGTTTTTGTGGGGTTTTTTTTAAAGAAAGAAAAATGCGTTAATTGGCATTACAGCAAAATAAATACACCTTAAAACTATAAAAACAGAAAACAAAAATTATAATGCCAAAAGGGCCTCAGCTCAGCATGATGTCAGATGACAACACAAGGTGTACCACCTGACGCTGATTTTCAGATGCAACCCACGAGTGCCATACGCTGGAATAACAAACACTTATGGATGTGTGTTTCCATTAAAATAAATTTAGAATTTTTATATTCATTTATTTAGATATTTTTATTCACAAGGCAACTACAACACGTTCTAGGCGATGTCATTGCGAATTATTGATGTTGACGCGTGAGAGGGTATCAAAACACTAGATTCACATTATAGGTTTCGACCTGATTATCACCCAGAGCGTAATCGCACAACATAACTATAATAGCAAAAATAATATTAATGATGTCAACTACAGTAAAAAGTTTAGTACACCAAATTACAGCGACAAGGTCTGTGCGTCTGCCCTCCGACACACTTCTACTTTGGTGGGGAATTTCTAAGAGACCAAACACGACAGGAAAAGTACAAAATTGACACAGAGTTACATTACCTAAAGCGTTACAAAGTTAAAAATTTAATTATGTTAATTATATAATGAATGTATGCAAAAGATTGTAAAACATTTTAAAAGAGTAACGGTGGAGTTTCTTGCCCATTCGTCTCCATGAAAACTACCTTTTGGAAGAATTTATTTGATTTTTTCTTACCGACTAAAATCAATTCTATTTTATTGTAGTTTTTGACGTTCAAAGGTGCCTTTTGTGTACCTATTTGAAATAAATCCTTTGACTTCGAAAGAAAGAGTACCTACGGATTTACAATGTCGTTAATGTTTTGTTATATTTCTTTTGACGTTGTTGCCTCGGGGAAAAAAAGGTAATTGGTACTGTTTACTAGTAAATGAAAGGTAATCCTATTTCAGAGAGCAAGGTGACCCTGTGGTAACGGACTTACGAGTTGTAGGTCGTGGGTTCAAACCTAGATAGGCGCTTTACTTTGTGTAAATGATTTCATCAGCACTGCTCTCAAAACTGTAACGGAAAACATCGTGAGGAAAATTTTGTGCAAAAATAAGAGTGATTAAGTATGAATATTATATTGTCGAATCACCATATTTTTTATTTACTTAAAGAGCGCAGAAATTTAAACTGAAAATACGAAGGAAAAGTGGAATAATCAAAAATGAAAAGGTCTGGATGTTTTTACATTAGGGTCCAGATTTTCCCCCCGAGGGGGATTCTGTCAGGGCAAATAGTTTAATAAGCCGAAACCGGCATGTCCTAGAACCAAAAATTCGAAGACGTGTGCGATCTACTACAAGTTACTAACTACTTATCTTAATTTTTAATTTGTTTATAATATGCTTAACCTACACAATAACAATAATAATTACATATATGTGTG
Source organism: Mesoligia furuncula (assembly GCA_916614155.1). Taxonomy (NCBI): domain Eukaryota; kingdom Metazoa; phylum Arthropoda; class Insecta; order Lepidoptera; family Noctuidae; genus Mesoligia; species Mesoligia furuncula. The sequence goes on along the minus strand of OU744809.1, from coordinate 24,986,966 downwards.
GTACCAACCCGCACTGGGCCCGCATTGTAGATTACGTCCCACTCCCTGTCGAAGAAAGGAGGCCTTTGTCCGCATCAGGGGCCTATTATGTGGATATTATAGGCTGATTATGCTTATGTTTTGTTGTATTTAGCTTTGTGTAATTTAGTTAATGTTTGTCATCTTTTATTGACCTTGTTGCCTTGGTGAAAAATAAGGTAATTGGTACTTAACAGGCGCGACACGGGATAAAATCGCGCGCGACACAAAGGCACCGCTCGTTGCATGACTTGCGGTGCCTTTGTGTCGTGCGCGATTGTATCGCATGTCGCGCCTGTTTTTAGAAGCCTTAAATGAAAGGTTATCCTATTTCTATTAGTGCTTGGAGAAGACAGCACTGTTTTATTTTTAACAATTCTTTGATTCATACCGCTTTTTGTCTGTTAAATTGAAAAATAAATGTTTTAGCGAATGTAACATGAGATTTAACTAGACACGTAGCTTTTATTGGATTTTCAGTGTAAGATTTATATTGTAGGTAATCTATTATTTTATTTTGGCTAGGTTCATCTTAATGAGTGTTCAGACTAGATTAATCTTTTAAGCTGAGTCTTAGCAAATACTCATTTGCATTAAATATGTTAATGTTTTAAAAAATGGTTGCCTTCATTAGGGTTCCGTAGCCAAATGGCAAAAACGGAACCCTTATAGATTCGTCATGTCTGTCTGTCTGTCCGTCCGTATGTCACAGCCACTTTTCTCCGAAACTATAAGAACTATACTGTTGAAACTTGGTAAGTAGATGTATTCTGTGAACCGTATTAAGATTTTCACACAAAAATAGAAAAAAAAAACAATAAATTTTAGGGTTCCCCATAAGTACTTAGAACCAAAACTCAAAATTTTTTTTTCATCAAACCCATACGTGTGGGGTATCTATGGGCAGGTCTTCAAAAATGATATTGAGGTTTCTAATATCATTTTTTTCTAAACTGAATAGTTTGCGCGAGAGACACTTCCAAAGTGGTAAAAAACTAAAAAAAATATGTGATGTTCATTACCATGTAAACTACCACCGAAAATTGGTTTGAACGAGATCTAGCAAGTAGTTTTTTTTTAATACGTCATAAATCGTAAACCGCAATTTACCATTCATTCAACCAAATCAAATATAAAAAAATATTTAAAAAAAACATTTAATTTCATAAACATAAACCTTATGCATAAACCCGGATGTTACGGAACCCTCGGTGCGCGAGTCCGACTCGCTCTTGCCCGGTTTTTTTAAACTATACCTGCCTATAGCTTTTTATCTTAATTTAGCATTTAGATTTTTCAAGATAGTTAACTATGCAGTGCATTCTTGATTTTTCATAACTTGTAGGTCTGTGATAGGTTTAGTATGGGGCTACAAAATGATACAACGTTATAATGATTACATTTATTCGAAGCGAACGTGTTTACAACGCGGGTATGCTATCACTGTTTTCGAAACAAAAAACCAAATAGAAATAATTTGAAAGCTAATTCTAAATTCGCTGAAACGTTTGAATGCAACCACAGAGTTATTTTTCTGTCAGCTTACAGAACATAAGGTCGACTCTTGCAGATAACCTTTGCAGGACCTTGCAGGACCTAGGAAAGAGGTTATGTTTGTCCAATTTTGACTCTAACTAATGGCCGACGGCCCCTTACTTCCCGTCGGTGTCGTAAAAGGCGACTAAGGGTCTTACCGGAGAATGGGCAGCAGCGTTCTCTATTTATTCCACCATCATACCATACTGCGATCGCCAACCCGTCTGCCAAGCGTGGCGATTATGGCAAACCCCCCCCCAAAATTGGGGGAGGCCTATGTCCAGCAGTGGACGTCTATCAGCTGAAACGACGAATGGCCGACGGTAATTTTATGTTAAAGTAAAATACATAAATAACTTTCGTAATAAAACCGAACCTTGCAAATTAATATACCAAAACATATATCCACCCCTTTTTCCCAAATTTTTCTCCTTTCCATACAACTTATTATCAATAATTTTAGGCCAATTTTTCTTTAACCCCAAATCTTTTCATGTTGTCAAGAAAGAGTAATTAATATAATCTCCGTCTTTTATCTTAGGGCACAGATGTTGCTGTGAATGGGGCTCCGTTTTAGTAATTAGAAGAGCGTGAATGAGATTTGGTTATGAATGAGCCCCGGGCCCCGAGATATCGTATTTTGTTTTGGTAACGTTAAATTAGATATATTTTTCGTGTAAACAAAATTGTTTTTAATAAAATATTCTGCCTTGTCATGCTCTGATACGAGTGTATTTAGGCAAAAAAGGTATATATATTTTTGAAGTGAAAACTTCTTTAACGCGTTGGGCATTTTTAGGGTTCCGTAGCCAAATGGCAAAAAACGGAACCCTTATAGATTCGTCATGTCTGTCTGTCTGTCTGTCCGTCTGTCCGTCCGTATCTCACAGCCACTTTTCTCCGAAACTATAAGACCTATACTGTTGAAACTTGGTTAAGTAGATGTATTCTGTGAACAGCGGTGTCCGTCAGATGGCGCTGACAAGTAAACACTGTTCGAAGTTGTGCTCCCGATAAAATAATTATTAAAACTACTAAATCTCACCTCCGGACTGTATATTGTACAAAAAAGTGTAAGTGGACATACTAACTAACTGTGGCAGTGTTATTTTCGATGAATAGTGTCGAGTTACTAAATAAATACTCAATCTCAAAATACGTGAACAGTGAATTTAAACTCAAGAAACGAAGTGTTACTGTGCTACATTGTGACCCCTTTGCATAAGTCTTCAATCTCAATGCAATATGGTCAAAAGAACGATAATTATTATAATTAAGATTGACTAATTCATTCCAACAAAAAAAAAAAACGTTTTTTATTCAAATGTTACTCTGTACTACAACGCCATCTAACACAAATCACATGAACTAATTTTCATATGTGTTGCCACTGCTCCAATAGTGTTATCAGAGTAATAATACTACTCTGCATTAAATATTAAAATAAGCGACATCAACTGTCGCAATAAAGATCTACATTGATAAAGATCTACAAGATCAACAATTTCACCATCTTCATTACAACACACCTGTGGTGTATGTGACGACGAAGCATTGACGTGATCGTGCGTTCGAATTCAGCGAGGCGAGAATCTTTTTGAATTACATTGAATTTGGAATTCATAAAATTATTCTACCATTATGAATTTCTTAGAAAATATGGTAGATAATATCACGTTCCGGCGCACTCGCACCAGGTCGGAACCAAATAATGATAGTAGTGACATTATCTCCCAAACATTAGATTGTACCACAAATAGTGTGCCAGAAATGTCTGATGACGAGTATGACACGCAAATAAACATGTATAAAAATGAGATAGAGAATCTGAAATCACAGCTAAAAAGCGCACATCAAGAAATAGAAGTGTTGTCTTTGGAAAATAGTAACTTGAAGCAAATTAATACAGGTTTATTAAAGAAAAATGAAATTTATAAAAAAATTGCTAATAGCCCAGTTAAGCAAAAAGTCCAAACTCCAAAGAAGAATATAACTAGTTACATGAAGACAAAACATACTCAAACTTCAGAAATAACGGATCGCTGCACACCTCTAGCTGAAACTAGTACTAGTAGCACTCAAAAAGCCACAATATCACCCAACGTTATTACCGAAAAAAATCCTTCATCGCCGCTTGTAAAACATAGCATCTGTGTTGTAAGTAGCGAAACGTCTAATAGAATATATACGATGTGCAAAAGAATACTTAACTGTAATTATGATATATGTCACTATCGCATGCCTAAATGTGGATTAAAGCATATTTTAAATAATATTGATGTAAAAGTACGAAACTTCACACACTCTGATTACTGTGTTATTCATATTGGCGAGGAGGATTTTAAGAAAACGCATAATTATATAGAACTAGTTACGTTTACTCGCGAAAAATTACAAACATTAAGTCATACTAATTTTATAATATGTCTACCGACTTTTAAATATATGGATAACCGTAATATTATGTTTAACAGCCGTATAGATACTTTTAATAACTTAATGTACATGGATGTGGAGACATACAAATTTGCGTACGTATTGGACTCCAATCTCAATCTCCCATATACCTATAGCACTTATAACCATCGGTATGGGAGATTAAATAACAAAGGCTTAAATATTGTAATATCGGATTTGCAAGACCTTATCCTAAACTTGAACAGCATGAATGAAACTTACTCAGAGCGACTTTCCTCTAAAAAACTGTCGTAACATAAGAAAAAGTAGAAACACAGATTTAAATACAGTCTTATTAAGTTTTTCTTTCTCTATGCAAATAGCTAAATAAATACTTTGTTAGTTAAAACAGTAAACAGGCAAAAATTTGTAACCTAAAAGTCACAATAGCATTAATTTATCGAAAAATAATTTTAATCGTTTTTTTTTCAAAACTAGCTGTCCCCGTCTTACGACAGTTTTTCAGAGGAAAGTCGAGAGGTTGACTGTTCCCAGAATAACCAAGCAGAGTTGGTAACTGATAAACAATCACAAAAAAAAATCAGTGTTTTCTATAGTAATTACCTTAATATTCTTCATCAAAATATTGCGGGACTTATGAATACAGCGGATTTACTGACAATTAAGTTAGAAGAGCTTTTTAATAAAGGAATCAATATAGATGTTATATGCATAACTGAACATTTTGTCGAGGCAGGTTGCGAGAACCTACTACATCTACCTAATTACTACCTGGCTGCCTTCTTCTCGAGAAATACTAAGCGAGGAGGAACCTGTATATTTGTTCGAATAGGATTACATTGTAAAGAATTAACGTATGTAGCAAAACAATCAGTGACCGGTGTCTTCGAATGCTGCGGTATAGAGCTGACATCTCATAATATTATTATGGTATGCGTATATAGAATACCTAAATTTAACTTTAACGTGTTTTATGAAAAACTGGACGATATATTGCGAAAAATTCGTTCACTTACAAATAAAAATGTCATTTTAACCGGAGACTTCAATATCGATGTACTAAAACGAAACAAAAGTACTTTAGACTTTGAAAATTTTCTTTTGCAATATAATCTTAAACTAGCTCTCTATGAACCGACGCGATTAAGTAGTAACTCTTGCATCGACAACTTTGCACACTCTTACCGAAAAGAATGCAAAGCGGAAATAATGGATCTAGTTCTTTCGGATCATACTTCTCAGTTACTCAAAGTACCTATCAATAAAATCTGTACGCTAAAATTCTGGAAAACAAAAAAACAGGACATTTCAGCATGTAATCTATCCAGATTCAAAAATCACTTGAAGTGTTTATCTTTCCTGGAAGTGTACAAGGCCAAAGATGCAAATGAGTCTTATGAGAATTTTAAGGATGACTTTTTGTTACTATATCGTTTATGCTTTCCGGAAAAAAATGTCACTATATCTACTAATAAAAAAATTAAATGGTTATCTCGTGGAATTAAATTATGTAGTCAAAAACAGAGAAAGTTACTCTGGGCATACAGACTTAATCCTAATTCAAAAAATAAAATTGTTTTCAAAAAATATTCTACACTTTATAGGAAAATAATAAAACTAACCCAGAAAGCCCAAAATAACCATTTTATAAATGATTCACAAAACAAGTCAAAAGCAGCCTGGCAAGTAATAAATAAATCAAAATTTTGTTTACCCCAAGAACCAATATTATCCTTAGCAAAGGAGAATGTAATTTTAACGCACCCCATGGATATAGCTAACGAGTTTAATAAATAATTTATTGAGGCTGTTGAAAATAATCTACAAACGAATTGTACCTCGGCAAAAAAACTGTCTAGTGAAAATCTGACGTCGCAGTCATTATTTATGTTGCCTGTTGTAGATGATGACATAATTAAAATAATTAACAGCCTTAAGAACACGAATACGACAGGATACGATGGCATATCGACTAAAGTGATAAAATATGTCAAGGAAATTATAGCACCACCACTATCGCATGTAATAAATCTATGTATTGCTGATGGTATATTTCCAAATAGTTTAAAGAAAGTAATTATTAAGCCCATTTTTAAAAGAAACAACAGAGATGATGTTAAAAATTATAGACCGATTGCAAAGATTTCGGTTTTTTCAAAAATAATTGAGAAAATAATTTATAATTCTGTATATGCTTATTTTGAAAAATTTAATTTATTTTGCAATGAGCAAAAGGGGTTCAGAAAAAATGTCAATATTAATGTGGCACTTTTTGACCTACTATCTAGTGTCATGGCAGCTATCAATAAAAAAAAACATGTTTGTGCGATTTATACAGACATGACAAAGGCGTTCGACTTCGTAGATCATAAAATTTTACTGCAAAAATTGCACGGTTATGGTATTAGAGGGAATATCCTGAAACTTATAGAATCATACCTAAGTGATAGATTACAATGTACGGAAATCTCTAGAATATGCCCTATAACTAAATTAGAAACTACATATACCTCTGAAGCAAGGTACATAAAATATGGCGTACCCCAAGGCAGCGTTCTGGGCCCGCCCTTGTTCTTGATATACATAAATGACCTCCCAAAATCCACAGGACAAACAATGGTACTCTTTGCAGATGACAGCACGGCTATAATAGAATGTAATAATCCAAACAATTATCAAATGACATTAATAATTCTCTATATAAAATAATCAATTGGCTTAATGATAATAATCTCGTTATTAATCTAAATAAAACTAAAATTATGCACTTTCACCAGCGGCTTGAGAAACCGCTAGTTGATGTTGCTTATAAGGATTCTGGAATAGAGGAAACTAGTATTGCGAAATTTTTAGGAATAACTATAGATGATAAATTAACTTGGAAACCTCATTTAGAGGAAATTTGCAAACGATTAAGTAAATCAGCATATTTGTTATGAAACTCTCAAAGAAAGTAAATATTGATACACTGTTAACGGCCTATCATGGACTAGTCGCCTCAGTTCTGCGGTATGGTGTTATTTTTTGGGGGCAGTCAACGGATCGGGAACGTGTTTTCAGGATGCAGAAAAGATGTTTACGTTCAATGTGTGGTTTAAAAACAACAGATAGTTGCATTCCATATTTTAAAAACTTAAAAATATTACCCCTACCAGCTTTATACATCCTGGAAACTGCATTATTTGTAAAAATGAATCCGCATTTGTTCAAAAAACTATGTGCAGTAAAGAAAACACCAATGCGTGCTCAATATATACATAATTGAATTGACATTAAATTTTGACATGAAATGAAATTGACTATGAACTGTAATGACATTTAATTTATATGCATGCGTTAATACAATTAGGTACTTACTGAAATACTTCTAATATTATATTGTAATAAATTTATGATTGTAATTTAATAGTAGGTACCTACCCACTTATTTAATTGTCTTATAATCACATCAATCATTTGTATGTCAATATTGGCAAAGCATAGCGCACAACTAATTCTTAAGATCTTTGTATGAAATTACCTAAGTTTTACAAATAAATTATTCTATTCTATTCTATTCTATCAGCTTTAAGATTTTCACACCAAAATAGAAAAAAAAACAATAAATTTTAGGGTTCCCCATACTTAGAACCGAAACTCATTTTTTTTTTTCATCAAACCCATACGTGTGGGGTATCTATGGGTAGATCTTTAAAAATGATATTGAGGTTTCTAATATCATTTTTTTTCTAAACTGAATAGTTTGCGCGAGAGACACTTCCAAAGAGGTAAAAATCTTCTAAAATAAGAGAATGATAAAACTAAAAAAAATATATGATATACATTACCATGTGAACTTCCACCGAAAATTGGTTTGAACGAGATCTAGTAAGTAATTTTTTTTTTATCACACTAATATTATAAAGGCGAAAGCTTGTGAGTGTGTGTGTGAGTGTGTGTGTGTGTTTATATGTTTGTTACTTCTTCACGCTCAAACAGCTAGACCAATTTGGATAAAATTTGGTATGGAGGTAGCTGACACCCTGGATTAACATATAGGCTACTTTTTATCCCGATATTCCCACGGGATCGACATTTACGCGGGTAAAACCGCGTGGCGCAGCTAGTAAGTCATAAATCGTGAACCGCAATTTACCATTCATTCAATCAACTATAAAATATAAAAAAAACATTTAATTTCATAAACATAAACCTTATGCATAAACCCGGATGTTACGGAACCCTCGGTACTCGAGTCCGACTCGCTCTTGCCCGGTTTTTATTTGAGTTGGGAAAAAACCATTGAACTCGCGACACTGTTACCGACACCGCGCTACATTCGGATGTGTTCGGCTGTCCTCGGGATGTACTCGGTTTTAAATCCGATATGTCAGTAACGGCAAAGTATTGTTTGTGTTTTGTTTTCACTTCTGTCGGCACTCCCGGAGTGCCACTGTTTTTTTTTTAAATTACTTATTCTTTTTATTAGCTTAAAACTGCCTATTTTGTTGGTATTTCCTAACTACTGTAAGGTAGCTCAGCGTCCGATCAGGACCAGGCCCGTGCCGGACGACGCGTACGTGTTCCACGCGCGCCTCAATAAGATGTCAGCATCAAACGAAGGGGCCCGTCAGGGCCGAAGCCTACCGGGTCAGCGGGATTGTCCGAAAGGGTTTCCGCTGGCCCGGAACATATAGGGCTAAGGAAAGAACACGGGTGGGTTTTAGTCAGTAAGAGTCTGACACTCGCTTCCGCTCCGCCCAGAGCGAGAGGGGGTGGGTCATTTGATAATTTCCCAACCAAAAAAAAAAAAGCCCAGGTAGCACGGGCGCGTTTCTCCCGCGTTTTTCGTGCACTGAATTCTCAAGGTACTGCTCGCGCCGAGAGTTGAAAATCAAACTGTGTGTTTTTCGTCACGCTGGGATGCGTGCCATAGGATTCTGAACGTTTGGCTTAAAGGGCTTACAGGACCTAAACGCAAAAAACGCAAGTTTTAGAAACAATAAAAGCACATGATCGACTACAGTAAAAAAAAAAACAAAAATATATGATATTCTTCAGGATATATGCTAGGTAGATAGTGTGTTGAAAACATAATACAACGATAGAAAAAAGTCATGAAGATACCTCTAAAAACTTTCTTTTTACAATAAAAAACATACATACAATCATTTTGGTTTTTTGTCAGATTATTCTACAAGCAACATACTAAAACACTAGTGTTTTAATTTTTTAGCTCAAACAATAGATTTTTTGTAATTAAATAATTGCTTCATATTTTGCAAGAAATTTCCAGAGTTGTGTCATCCTGCTTCTCTTTCTTTTCTATGCAGTCCGACAGTGACCGCGCTTTAAGGCATGTAAGCCCCATAACACCGAGAATTGAAAATCTAATGCGCAATAAAATTCCGCCGCGTTTTTTTTCACGTCTGTGCGTACTGATTTGTGAAAAAAAAAAACTGTTTTTGTTTTTCACGTCTGTGCGTACTGTTTTGTGAAAATAATTTTAGTAGCAACTCTGGAATTTTGAATAGAATAGAATACTCCTTACTATACAGGGTTATTGGTAAAACATTAACAACCTCTTAAGAGGACATTGTACTCATCATTATGAACAAGTTTTACTATGGGACCAAATCTGAAATCGCAAAAAAAAATCAGCTGTTCCATACATTTTGAAGAGTTATCACACTAATATAATAAAGGCGAAAGTTTGTGAGTGTGAGTGTGTCTGTTTATATGTTTGTTACTTCTTCACGCTCAAACGGCTGGACCAATTTTGATAAAATTTAGTATGGAGGTAGCTGACACCCTAGCTTAACATATAAGCTACATTTTACCCCGCTATTCCCACTGGATCGACATTTACGCGGGTAAAAGCGCGGGGCGCAGCTAGTACGAACATAAATGTAGAGAACAGCTGTTAATTGTTTTCGCGATTTCAGGTTTGGTCCCACAGTAAAAGTTGTTCATAATGATAAGTATAATGACCTCTTAAAAGGTTGTTAATGTTTTACTAATAACCCTGTATACACCTTATAAATTACTGATATTAATGTATTATCCTAAATCAGCCAAGTATGCGAAAAGTTTCCTAGTCATGTGTATACGCATTTATAACAAAATTCCCAAAGAAATAAAATTGTTATCTAATATTAACTCATTTAAAAACAAATTACTGAAATGGTTGAAAGAACACATGTTTTATGACATTAAATATTTTCTCAACAATAAATTATAAATTCCTGGACTTGTGTCGTCGTTTCAGCCGATAGACGTCCACTGCTGGACATAGGCCTCCCCCAATTTTGGGAGGGTTTGCCATAATCGCCACGCTTGGCAGGCGGGTTGGCGATCGCAGTATGGTATGGTGGTGAAATACACAGAGAACGCTGCTGCCCATTCTCCGGTACGACCCTTAGTCGCCTTTTACGACACCCACGGGAAGTAAGGGGTGGTGGTATTCTTTAAGTCCGGCACCACACAGACCACACGGACTTGTGTAATTGCAGGTAATGCTGAGAGAAAACTATTATTATTGTAATTGACTCTGTATCTGCGACATTGAACTTTAAATTTACTAATAATAATTATTATTTTGCATGCAATTGATACATGTCCTGTATTGCTAAACATGCGGACTTTAGATTAATATCTGACTGTAACAACTTTATACCATGTTTAAGGCAATTATAGACTTATCTTATCTTATCTTAGTAATTTCACAAAGACAAAGCATTTATTTCAAATAGGCACAAGAAGACAAAAATTACAATAAAATAGAATTGATTCTAGTCGCCCATTCCAAAAGGTAGTTTTCGTATAGAGAAGAATGGGCAAGAAACTCCACCGATCATCATCATCATAATTTCAGCCGAAAGACGTCCTCTGCTGGACAGGCCTCCCCAAGCACCTCCACTTTGACCAGTTTTGTGCTTCTCGCATCCAAAGGGTTCCTGCGGCCTTTACAAGATCGTCGGTCCATCTTGTTTGAGGCCTTCCAACGCTACGTCTTCCGGTACGTGGTCGCTATTTCAGAACCTTTCGGCCCCATCGGCAGTCTGTTCTGCGAGCAATGTGCCCTGCCCATTGCCACTTAAGTTTGGCAATTGCCAAACTTAAGTGGCAATGGGCAGGGCACATGTGGCATGTGGCACATGTGGCATGTGGCATGGGAAGTAAGGAGATCCGCAGAAGAACCAAGGTAACTGACATAGCCCGAAGAATTCTTCGGGCTATGTCAGTTACCTTGGTTCTTCTGCGGATCTCCTTACTTCGATCACGCAGGGAAACTCCAAGCATAGCCCTCTCCATTGCCCTTTAGGTGACTTTTAGCCTTATTATAATGCCCATTATGACGAATGAATTATACCGCGTTTCAGTGCCATATGTCATCACTGGCAACACGCACTGGTCAAAGACTTTCATCTTGAGACACTGCGGTATGTGGGACGAGAAGATATTGCGAAGCTTCCCGAACGCTGCCCAGCCCAGTCGGATTCGACGATTGACCTCTTTCTCGAAGTTAGACCTACCTATGTAAATTTTACGAATTTGATGTAAAAAAAGACGTACGCGTTAAAAGCTTCCAGAGACCAGCAAAGAGTAACAAAACAATCATCCAAAAATAAAATAATTAAAAATAAGCCGAGGCAGCTAAGTGATGACCAGCCCCAACTGACAGAAGTACAGAGTACAGAAGCCCGCAAGCCCCCCACCACGAAGTCAATGTAGAGAAACGGCGGTGGGGTTACTATTATTATTTATTTCATTCATTAATTAAAACGGTTTGAAACCAATTACAAAAATTAAAGACACAGTTTGTATATACGTGATATTACACATACACATAAAGAAAAAACATAAATTTATCGAGTAAAAATTTAACAACACTTGCATAAATCCCTCTCACAGTATTTCTGACATGCCGACAAATTCTTCGTCCATTCGTTCTCAAGGATAGTTTTGTTGGATTAGAGTCCAAGAGACCATATCCGACCGGTCGTCCGTTAGCACCCTTTGGGTACGAACCCTAAATATTAATGTTCCAACAATTGAATTCGATTCACTGAACCGCAAACAAATAAACAAAACACTATTTCTTTTTTTCCCATCTACATATAAATGAATGCCCGAATCTGTGTGCGATATATTGTGACAATAGTCACAAATTGTCACAATACACACAAATTAACTATAACGTGCCTACAGTATCTTTCCCTTGGTTATTTACGAATCGTACGTGATAGAAATTGTTAACAATTTATTACTATTCATTTGTATGGAATAGGATTTAGATGCTAATGTGAATAGTGGACGTGATTAATTGTCATTAATTTTATAGGGATATTTTTTTTTAATTCTCATTTAATAGGGAGCAAGCCACAACTTACGAATTATCGGTCGTGGATTCGAAACCAGACAGGCTTTACTTTAAGCAAATACTTAATTTTTTCACCAGTGCTCTTAAAACGGTGAAGGAAAATTCGAAAACATGACGTCTACCAACCCGCACTGGGCTCGCGTGGTAGATTACCTACAGCCCTCTCCCTCTCGAAGAGAGGAGGCCTGTGTCCCAGCAGTGGGAACATTATAGGCTGTTTATGCTTCTGCTATGGCCACAAATTCAGACACTGGGCTACTGATGAGAAATTCTCAACTGAAAAACCCAAAAACACTTTGCCCAACCGTAGGATCGAACCCAGTCCCTACCTACCTACGCCATAATTAAAAGCCAGTAGACTAAAATATGTTTCAAATTTTCTACAGTCATTGAATATGCGACTGCTCCCGTCGTGTTGCCAGTGCACGCCAACACTTGTATTTAATTCAACAAAACTTTTAACTCGAAACTTTTTTAACAAAATAAAGAGACAACATTTAACAAGGCAACTGCAGCGTCCACACTAACGTTATAATGCTGCAACAATAAAAAGAACTCACGCATTTGCAACTCAATTTTGAAGTTAAACAAAAATGGTGAGATCCAGTTTCAACCGGTTCAAACTGGAACATTTGCGTAGTAAAAACACATGTTAACGTAAAACTGTTCGTTTTTAATGCAGTATATAGCAACAGGTCGCTGGTTGGATAGGAATATAACAGTATTTCATTTAAATTGCCCTATTCGTTGCAATTGAGTAAATTGCAATATGCATGTGTGTTATTCCGGGGCTAAATAATAACAGCCACACAGGTCGATCGGTCAGTTTAAGCTACACTTGCCGCGGTTGGTCTGTGGATGGGTGACCATTTTTACATACCGAGACCCCTCCGTGCCTCGGAAAGCACGTTAAATAACTGGGTTGTGGGGGTCAGATAGGCAGTCGCTCCATGTAAAATACTGGTATTCAGCTGCATCCAGTTAGACTGGAAGCCGACCCCAACATAGTTGGGAAAAGGCTCTGAACTCTGACCTGGTAAACCTCTTTTTAGGGTTCCGTACCCAAAAGGTGCCGACGGAATCCTATTACTAAGTCTCTACTGTCCGTCTGTCTAATGTCTCTCTGTCAGCGGACTGTATTTCACGATACAAGACGGTACGGACGAGAATATACGGTTCATGAACCGTAATATGTTGGTTCGACTAGATATGTAGGTTGGGACAGTTGACATTTTCACAATTTTTGCCGCTAAAACCACAAAAAAAAGTTATTAAAAATTAAAATTAAGGAGTCTATATACAAGAAACGTGTATTAATAATAATAATAGCAGGGTGGATGGTGTGTTATTTTCTTCCATAGGTCTTGGTAACCAGTCCACTTTATCCACCCAAACCTTTAGTGTACTTAGCACTAGCACTTTTTATTTATCCATAAATCTTGCAATAGTCCTTTTTTTTTTTATCACTGAGAAATGACATTACGCATTTCCGCTCGTCGGGGGACAAGACGGAGTATGTGGGACTCCCTGCCAGAGTGGCAGTATACCCACTAAAACTCAGCGGTGTTCCCTCATCGCCTTGATGGGGGGGTCATGGGAATCCGGCTCAGCCTTTGCGTCCACAACGGTGCATTCCCGTCCGGCACTCGTGGAAGCCTGTGCAATACAGGCGAGGGTGCCCCCGCAACCGTCGCCTGCTGGCTTCCACCTGGGAGGAGTCGGAGATGACTGTCATACTGACGTCTTCTTCGACCCCTCCTCCGCCTTCGGAGCGGCGCCGCGAGAGGGTCTTCCTCCCGCGCGCGCTCCGCCGCCTCCTTCTGGGACATGACGTGTTCGCAGAAGGAGGCGACTGCCGCCCAGGACCCCTCATCCCCCAGCATGGCGTTGACCAAGCCGGGGAGCGAGAGGTCCATTCCGATCGCCGCGGTGAGACTGCGGCGCGGCTCGGACCACGACGGGCACACCTTGAGAGTGTGCTGCGCCGTGTCCTTCGCCGCGCCACAGTCGTGACACGACGGCGTCTCCTCCCGCCCGATACGGTGCAGGTACGATCCGAAGCAACCATGTCCGGACAGCACCTGCACCAGACGGAAGGAGAGAAACCCGTGCGACCGCTCGAGCCAGTCTCGCAGGACCGGCCCAATCGCGTCGAGGGTTCGGCGGCCGAAGGCTGCGGCGGCGAGGTCCCGCGTCCAGTGGACGACAATGGCGTCCTTCGCCTCCCGCCGGACGGCCTCCCGCTCTTCCGGGGCTGGGCGTTCTCCTCTCGCCCTCCGCCCCGCCGTCCATTCATATACTCCAGCGAGCACCCACGCCTCGAGCTCCCAAGGCGGGGTGCCGGCCAGAGCACATGCCGCGGAGAAGCCGACCGTGCGGTAGGCCCTCGCCACCCGCTGGGCTATGGCCCTTTGGGGGGCCCGCAATGCGCTTTGGGGGGCCCGCAATGCGATCTTGCAATAGTCCTACACCACTTGGTCGAGTTGACTTCGGTCCGCCTTCCAAAGGACCGAGACCCTAGGGTCCCGAGAAATATAAAAAGACATATAAATAACGATAATGATTTTATTATCAGGCAACTAAGGCCCAAAGGTAAATTACAAAAAATAATGTTATACAATAATAAACTAATACATATTAAAAACCTTAAAACTATGACTATACACGCAACGTTGTCGTATTTCGCCGTGTGGTGTCGCGTAACCGTCTTCGGAAACGTCAATATACGACACCTTTCGGCCACAAGTCCTCTTTCAGACAGTTCTGTAGATGTTGGGTTGGAACTCGTACCACGAATGACATAAAGTTGATGTTGTGGCGCGATTCCAACCTTTCGACCCTTAGAGTTGGTCTTCATCTTCAAATAATGCATGACTTCCTCAGTTGTCGTGGAGTGATGCAGATGTGAAAGGTACAGCTGCGTCGTAGGCACAGCAGGGCGCAGCATGTTGGTTCCACTCGGTGCGGTTTTTTCCGGCGGTTTATCCTTATGGTACGGAAACGTTCGTTTGCGAGTCCGACTCGCACTTGGTCAGTTTTCATTCCCATCAGTTTACAGTGTAGAAAACAAAGTAAAAAAGAATGTTATTTTTGGCCTAAACAAACCTTTTACAGCAATCCCAATCTGTTGAAAGTTTTCCTGTCTGTGCATACCATCCTTTTAGCAACAAAATTCCGTTTGGAATTAAAAAATTGTTTCGTGCAAGTGAACAATAAAAGTTTGGATGTAAAAGACTTTTATGTAGCAGATAGCAATAAACGGGTTCAAAATATTCTGTAAGCGATGGACATAAAAATGGATATTTCGTAAACTGATCGAGTGGATACCGCTTATTCGAAATTGAGCTAGATAATTTTTATATGCGAAGTTATTTCTGCTTTTGCTCACTGTTTCGTCTGGGTGCGGGAACATACTACCGTAATAAGTACGTATCATAGGTAAGTTATTCTAACTCAGGTCATATTTCATCCAAAGTCAAAGTCGAAGCACTTATTTCAAATGGGCACATAAAAGGCACTTTTGAACGTCAAAAAATACTAAAATAGAATTGATTCTAGTTGCCTATTCCAAAAGGTAGTTTTCGTATGGAGAAGAATGGGCAAGAAACTCCACCGTTACTCTTTTAAAATGTTTTACAATAATTTGCATGTACATTAATTATATAATAATAATATGCGATGCACCTAAAATAAAATTACTATACCACAATAGGAAAAAGAATACAAAATTAAACCATGACATAATAAATTAATTATCTGTTAGATACATGGTGCTCACATATTTACAAACATGGTAAAAGTAAACGATTTTCAGTCAAATAAAAAAAAATACAGTAATAAGTCAGGGTGTGAGTTAAAGTAGGTAATTACAGAATGTAAATCAATGTCAAAAAAAAACAAAGATTAAATACAATTAAATTTGCAACCAGTTTGATTTTGTCTAGACTCTAGATTGTCCTATGGAGCAGGACCAGCATGTTTCCAAGCATCCTTATCTTGGATATAATCTTCTAATTTATAGAAGGATATAATTTTCCGTGTGCCAATTCATCCTAAATCCGTTTAGTCGGTATGGTGTGCAAAAGTAACTCAGTCTGTCTGTCTGAAAAAAAACTGTCTTTTCAAATTTCCGAAATTTTCTTTCATACAAACCTTGTCCTGGCAATACCATACACAACAAAAAAAGAATTATCCAATTTGGTGCAGTCATTCGGAAGTTATGCGCGTACAGACATTTACAAAATTGATTGTTTTAAATTGACTAACTCTAGAATGAATACTTCTGAAATATAGTACAATAACCCAGCCGGTCGATTCTGTAATAATCTCACCGTGAAAACTTAGGTGAAGTGATTTGTTTTTGCTAGGTATTGACACTATTGACAGCTCACTCCACGCTCACTTCACCTATGTTTTCACGGTGAGATTTTTACAGAATAGCACCGCAGATAGACCCAGAGCAGTGGTGGCCCAGTGGCATCGGCCGCGACTTACGTGTTGTAGGTCGTAGGTCCGAACCCAGACAGGCGCTTTACTTTGTGTAAATTATTTCATCACCACTGCTCTCGAAACGGTGAAGGAAAGCATCGCGAGGAAACCGGCATGTCCTAGAACCAAAAACTCGACGACATGTGATATCCACCAACCCGCACTGTGCCCGCTTAGTGTATTATGGCCCACTCCCTGAGGAGGCCTGTGTCCCAGCAGTGGGAACATTATAGGCTGATTATGCTGAACCCGGAAAATCATAATAATTAGATATTATGACTAGCAGCAGTGGATATGATTTCTGCTAAAATGACGAAAATAATTAATTTTGATGAATGAGCATTGAGACTAATCCTTACTAATATTATATTATTATAATAATATTAATTAATATAATATTCTTAGAGGATTTGACAGCTGAGAGGGCGGGGACATTACGTCGCTGCGATGGTGCTGTCAGTGGAGGGGGTGACACACCATGAGCCGTGTGCTCACTCGCCTCTGTCAGTTTTGCTGCGGAGCTCGGATGGGACGGACGTTTATTACTGAACTTATTGAATTATTTTCTTGTAACGATTTTCGTAATTTAAATAAATAGTCGTAGGCCGTGTCGTGTTTTCTTTTTAGAAAATTAATTAGGCTTCTGATCCCTAAGATCAGAAGTGGGATAGGTTTAAATTACACGCGATTTAGATCGTTCGCCATCTTTTTAACCGAAAATAGTGTTTTTGAGACTGTTTAAAATTTTTCACCACGTGTTGTTGGTTTTGTTCGTGATTAGTTTCTGTGCATTTTAACGTGATTCGCCACGTGTTTCTACTCGATTACATTATATTTCGTACGTGTTTTTGAACTAAACAACCACGTTTTAGTTCTTTTATTTCGTGCTTAGTTTGTTGTTCACGTAGTGGTCATTTATATTGCCTATAGTCCTAATCATGTCGAGTCGTGAATGCACGCCGCGTGAGAATACACCTAGGCGTAATTCTCGGGAAAACGATTCGCATAACAGCCGTGATGTTCATAAAAGGCGTCGTGACAGTCATCGTCAATCGCGTAATAGATCTCCTAGGCGTCGTCGTGACAGATCAGAGTACTCTCAAAGTCCACGTAGGCGCCGGGATAGTTCGTATGGGCGTCGGGATAGCCCACGACGCGACCCTTTAAATGAAATACTGGTTCGATTGAGCGCTTTAGAGGAACGTTTGCCTTCAAACGCTATACGTACGTCTACTCCCATGTCGTCACATCCGGGCGGCACTCCGCCGCTGACAACTTCGGTGGTTACCGAGGCACCTGTTACCGCTAATACGGAAACATGTGCTACGGATAGAACCGTGACCACTGAGACATCGCGAGAGGCTGATGCTGCGGACAGGATTGTGGGGGCACTTTCTTCCCTAATTCAAGTAAGATCTAGATAGATAGATAGATAGATAGATAGATAGATAAACCATTTATTTGGCGCATACAAAAAGACAGCACAACACACAAAAGTACAATATTAGAAATATTATATGATAACCAAACTACCCACTTATAATATAAAAACAAGGTGCCGATATAAAAACAAGATGAAAAACACATCGAAATAAAAGTGACACTATGACGAATAAGTACTTAAAATAAAATTAATATTAATAACGAAACGTACACAGTGCGGTGTGCGTCTCAAGGTTGCACCAAATGGGAGTCCAGCTCAGCATGTGTCAGGCAAATGTACCTGACGCTGATATTCTGCTGGATCCCTGCAGTGACACACGGACGCTGAGAAGACGAGATGAATTGGTGTTGTGACTGGTGTTAAGTGCAGAGTGAAGTTTTGTAAGTATACCCGACACTTTAATTATGTATTCTACAGTAAGTTTTGCATTGGGAAACGTTCTTGTTTGTAGGCGTGTTAGTATAGTGTTTATATCTAAGCATTACTATATTTCTAATTTTGACCCCAGTGTGCTTGACTTTGACGTGTGGTGTGCGGAAGTCGACCGCGGGCGCGAGATATGTCAATGGGACGATCGGGAATGCCTGGGACGCATTGGTGGGTGTTTACGGGGTGATGCTAAGACGTGGCTCAACGATTGGGTGACCAGTGATCGGTCGTGGTCCAATTTTAAAATTGAATTCCGATCATTGTGCCCACGCGAAGTTGATATGGCTACTGTGCTGTATGATGTCATGAGTGTGAATTCTAATAAATTCGCTACTTATGCTGAGTATGCGCGGAAGTCCCTGTTGCGACTGAACATTGTCAAGGGGCTTTCAGAGGAACTAAAAACCGCCATTGTGATCCGTGGCATCTCCGATCCTCAAGTGAAGGCCGCGACCGCCAATGCTAAACTACAGTCAAAGGAATTGGTAGAATTTTTGGCAGTGTATTTAAAGCCTAAGGGCGCGCCACCTGTTAATAACAATCCTGTTCGCACGTCAAACGCAGATTCCCCTGATTCGCGTAAACGCAAGGTCCCACAGTATGACCGATTAGCATGCTTCTCATGCGGAAACATAGGTCACAAACAGGCCGTTTGCCCTAAAAAGTCAGCGAAAGTCGATGCGGATTCTGATAAATCTTCATCAAAAACCGAATCGACTAGCTCAAATTTTCAATCAACAAAGTCGAATTCCAAACCTGTTAAGACTTGCACATTTTGCAAAAAGATTGGGCATTCAGTTGAAACTTGTTTTGTTAAGGAACGTGTCGAATCGAAATCAAATATTAAAAATAATTCGAGTAACGTAAATTTTTGCTCAGAGTCTCCTCCAGACAAAACAATGTGATGTCCGCGGTTATACAGAACGTACCTGTTGACGTTTTAATTGATTCTGGTTCTGATATTTCGCTGATCTCTGATTCCGTCTTAAAGAATTTTAGTTTAAATAAAATTCCCACCTATCGCCGTATGCGTGGTATCGGAAGTCAAGATATAGAGTCCACTTCGTATGTAAGCACTCTTATCGAATTTCCCGAATTATCTTTAGAAGTAGATTTGTTTGTTATTCCCCCGGATTGTATTCAGGCTCCGGTTTTGATTGGCACTGATGTTTTAAATCGTAGCGGAGTTACGTATACTCGAACAAATAACTCTCAACGGTTAGTCAGGGTTTCGCATGTAAACAACGTGTTGACTGTAGAGTCCCCTAAGATAAGGACGCCCTTAGTAAGTGACGAAAAAGAGTGTTTGTTAGCTCTGTTAAACGAGTTTTCTGATACGTTTACTACCGGTACAGCGACCTCTACAGTAAACACGGGTTGTATGGAAATAAAAGTTAATAGTGACATCCCAATTTACTATCGACCTTATAAACTCTCCGCAGACGAAAAGCGTCGCGTTCGTGAGATAATTAACGATTTGATTAGTAAGGGAATCATTCGCGAGTCAGAGTCTAATTACGCGAGTCCTATCATCCTCGTTAAGAAAAAGGATGGGTCTGATAGGATGTGCGTGGACTACAGAGCTCTAAATGCTATCACTATTAAAGAGCGATTTCCGCTACCGTTAATCGACGATCACATTGACAGGCTGGGCAGTTTTAAATTCTTTACAAGTCTCGATATGGGAACAGGTTTTCATCAGGTGATGATGAAGGATGATGACTCTATTAGTAAGACAGCATTCGTAACGCCGGAAGGGCATTACGAATATTTAAAAATGCCTTATGGGCTCGCTAATGCACCTATTGTCTATCAAAGAATCATCTCGAAAACCCTGAAGCACCTGCTGGATACCGGTAAGGTATTGATTTATATCGACGATGTGTTAATAATGTCTGATTCTGTCAGTGACGGTCTGAAAACTTTGCGAGAGGTGTTAAAAACACTCACTGAAGCGGGATTTTCAGTAAATCTAAAAAAATGCACGTTCCTAGACACCGAGTTAGAATACCTAGGTAGGCTTATTGGTCATGGTCAGGTACGGCCGAGTCCTAGTAAGACTGAAGCTTTAGTGAAGTCTCCTAAGCCATCTAATGTAAGAGGTGTTCGTCAATTTTTGGGTTTGGCGGGCTATTTCCGGAGGTACATTGCTGGGTACGCTTCGAAAACTGCTTGTATTGCCAAATTACTTAGAAAAGGTCAGCCTTTTGTATGGGGCGCGGAGCAAGACTTAGCGCGTGATTTTGTTATTAAAAGTCTTACTGAGGAACCCGTTTTAGCAATCTTCGATCCCAATCTGCCCACTGAGCTTCATACGGACGCCAGTGCGATTGGCTATGGTGCAATTTTATTGCAGGAACATGAGGGTAAACGGAAGCGAGTTGTCGGCTATTTTAGTAAATCCACACAGGGTGCCGAGTCCCGCTATCATAGTTACGAATTCGAGACGTTGGCAATCGTTCGCGCATTACAACACTTTCGGCATTATTTAATAGGCGTAGAGTTTAAGATAGTAACCGATTGTAATTCATTGAAATTGACTGAGCGTAAAAAGGACTTGTTGCCTCGTGTGGCCCGTTGGTGGGTTTACATGCAAGACTTTCGGTTCACGCTTGAGTATCGAAAAGGTTGCCTCATGCAACACGCAGACTTCTTAAGCCGACAGCCCGCTACTGTTCTCCAAATTCGAAACCCGCGAAATTGGGCGAAGATTGCTCAGACGGCTGATTCTGAAACTCAAAGCTTGATGCAAAAGCTGAGAGAGGGTCAATTGGATTCTACACGGTTTTTTATAAGGAACGATTTGTTGTACTTACTATAAGTATTCACCAACTGGTGAAGACTCTCGTTTCCTTTGTTTTATCCCTAAAGGGCATAGGCTTAGTTTGCTAAGGGTATTCCACGATGATCACGATCATATAGGAATAGACAAAACTACTGAGCTTATACTGCGTCATTTTTGGTTTCCTGGGTTAAGGGCTTTTATTAAGAAATATGTTGGTCACTGTATTGTTTGTCTGTCACATAAGAAAGTCCCTCGCGCTCCTAGGCAACCCATAGAATCTTGGACGAAGCCTGAGGTACCCTTTTCAGTGGTTCACACTGACGTCCTTGGTCCCCTAACGGAGTCAAACGGTTTCCGATACATACTCCTTGTGGTTGATGCTTTTACTAAGTACTGTCTGTTGTACGCCCTGTATAGACAAGATACCACCGATTTAAAACGTGTATTTTCCAATACTGTCTCACTATTCGGTACTCCGTCAACAATTGTGTGTGACCGTGGCAGAATGTTCGAAAGTGCATCCTTTCAAGACTGGGTTACTGAGTTAGGCTGTAACATACATTTTATCACGCCTGAAATGCACCGTGAAAACGGGCAGGTCGAGCGTTATTGCAGGACGGTCCTCAACATGTTGCGGATAGAGGCGAACAACAAGGGTGCGCAGTGGTCCGATGCGTTGTGGAAGGTGCAGCTCACCTTGAACATAACGAGGCAAGCCACAACCCGCACCTCGCCTCTACAGCTGTTGACTGGCATTGAAGGGACTACTCCAGTGCTGAGGTCTCTTGTGCGAGACGTAGCGCTGAACGACTCGCATCCAAACCGAGAAGCTCTTCTGATGCTGAGAAGACAGAGGGCGTCCGAGTTGCTTGCCGACAATCAGCAGCGGCAGGACGCGTACGTCAACGAGCGTCGCCGTCAGCCGCGTACATTTGTCGTCGGCAGCTTCGTGTTCGTGAGCAAGGGCTCGCAGAGCACGGGGAAGCTGGACTCCGGGATGCGTGGTCCATACAAGGTGGTACGAGCGTTACCACATCACCGGTACGAGCTCGAGCTGCTTGCTGGCTCATACGGCAAGAAAACCCAGACCGCCGCAGAACATATGGTTCAGTGGCGTGGTGAGTGGACCCCGGATGCCTGCGAAGTATTCTTCGATCATCTTGGTGGTGGTGAGTATACCCCGGATGCTTGCGAAGTATTATTCGATCATCTCGGTGGTGGTGAGTAGAAGCAGCATTGTGGCAGCTTCTTACTCATGGCCAAGTGGCAGTGGTTACTGGAACCCCGATAGTGGTTGCCAGGTGATGTTGATAACTGGAACCCCGATAGTGGTTGCCAGGTGATGTTGATAACTGGAACCCCGATAGTGGTTGCCAGGTGATTCTGATTACTGGAACCCCGATAGTGGTTGCCAGGTAATTTTGTTATTGATTCAGTAGTGATTGAGGTCCGGAACTCTTTCATTGGTGTAACGATAACCTATCTGCTACCCATTTTGATGTTATTGCTGGAAGTTGTAATATTGTAGTTCCATTGTAATGGGTAGCTCCAAGTTAAAAATTTGCTTTCAAAATGTTGTGTTAATTTTTGTTATGTTGGTATGTTTTAGATGACGAGTCAAATGATGATGACCAGGCGCAAGGAAGCCTACCATTGGAGAATCCATCCAGTGGTGGCCAGACGGACGAGGAGCTGAATCCTGGAAGCCAAGCTGACGAGGACGTTCAGCTGTCAGGAGAGGCCGTCTTAGAGGATTCTTAGAGGATTTGACAGCTGAGAGGGCGGGGACATCACGTCGCTGCGATGGTGCTGTCAGTGGAGGGGGTGACACACCATGAGCCGTGTGCTCACTCGCCTCTGTCAGTTTTGCTGCGGAGCTCGGATGGGACGGACGTTTATTACTGAACTTATTGAATTATTTTCTTGTAACGATTTTCGTAATTTAAATAAATAGTCTTAGGCCGTGTCGTGTTTTCTTTTTAAAAAATTAATTAGGCTTCTGATCCTTAAGAATATAATAATAATATTAATTATATTATTATTACTAATTATAAATTCGAAAGTAACTCTGTCTGTCTGTAAGTTACCTTTTCATGCCTAAACCACTGAACAGATCTCGATAAAATTTGACAGAGAGATAGATTGCATTCCGAGGAAGGACATAGGATAGTTTTTATCCCAATATTCCCACGAAATCGACACTTATGCGGGTAAAACCGCGGGGCACTGCTAGTATACCATAAACAACCAGCACATCATTCATATTGTCATTTCCAAATAACGTCAGCCATATATAATTATGCTTGCATAATATATCCATCGTTATATGTGTAGGCTTTATTGAGGATGCGGTATCTCGGTGGAATGCCATGAATTTGAATCCACTTCAGCCGAATTATTGTGGCTTCTACATTTAGGTGAAGCTCATAGGATATTGGCGAAATAATTTTGGTCGTATATTGTTAAACCTTATGTTATTAGCGGTGCTTACAGGCTGTAACTAAGTAGGTAATAGCCACATGGGTCGATCAGGTTAAGCTACGCTTGCCGCGGTTGGCCCGAGGATGTGTGACAATCTTTACAAATATCAAGAGCCCTCCGAATCTCGGAAAGCACGTTAAGCTTTTGGTCCCTGTTGTTAATCGTAGATCTTTGGCAGTCGTTACAGGCCGACAGACGCTCGAAAGTCTGACTGACAACTTATAGTCTTACCAAAGGGTATCGTATTAAGGTGAGTATACAGTAGAGCACTTTCTCGAGCACCTTCTCGAGCATTTCTATGTAATGTAACGTTCTTACGAATGGTACACACATACAGACAAAAGCTCAGTTTCCAAAAGCATTTCCATATAATGTAAAGTTTCTGCGAATGCTCGACGCTGCGTTCGATGTAATGCTCACGACGAGTGAGCATTTACCTGTAACATTTTTATCTACCTTGCGTTCATTGTTGAACTTTCAGACCTACAGGTACCGCTCGTGCTTTTGCTCGATAAAATGTCACACCAATAGGCTTGTTGGTTTTAAAATCAGGTTGTAACAAAACATCGAGCGTCGTGTTCAAAGTGCGATTCGATAAAATTTATAAACTTTGAATGCTCGATTTTCTGTTACAAGTAAATGCTCTAGTCTATACTCACCTTTACACACATTCCTGCTGATTTCTTACATCACACCTAACACTTTTCATTTGATCTTTATTTTTTGTTTTTAACCCCCGACGCAAAAACGACGGGGTGTTATAAGTTTGACGTGTCTGTGTGTGTGTGTGTGTGTGTGTCTGTCTGTGGCATCGTAGCTCCCGAACGGATGAACAGATTTTGATTTTGTTTTTTTTGTTTGAAAGGTGAATTAGTCGGGAGTGTTCTTAGCTATGTTTGATGAAAATCGGTCCAAGATGGCCGCCGCCACAAAATGGCGGATTACAAATTTTTTCACAACTCCCTTAATATGGGTATCAAATGAAAGGGCTGGATAGTAGAATACTATACACTATGATAAATTTCAAATCCAAGATGGCAGCCACCACAAAGTAGCGAATTACATTTTTTTTTCACAACTCCCTCAATATGGGTATCAAATGAAAGGGCTTGACTAGTAGAATACTATACGCTATTACAAATTTCAAATCCAAGATGGCCGCCACCACAAAATGGTGAATTTTTTTTTTTAACAGCTCCTTCAATATAGGTATCAAATGCAAGGGCTTGACAAGTAGAATAATGTACACTATATTGAAAGGGAATGAGGAACTAACGAAATGAAAACTAAAAACTTGTAAATATTTTTTTGTCTGATCAATGCTCTAGAATTATGAGGAAAGTGGAGTTATGACTGGTACCTACGACCACTGAGTTTGACTATTTTTATTACGGATGGAATTATCCTACTTAAAAAGCGTAGGTATTTCTACATCAGATAGTGTCACAGTCCCATTTTATAAACTACCTAGATCTGAAATACAGATATCTAATAGCTATGATGAAATACTTGTACGAAAGTGGAATAACTAAAGGAAGAACTAGAAAAAGGATATAATAAAACAAAAAAATCTTTTTAGTCTTAAAAATTATTCTTCAACTACACACATCAAAAGTGTCTAGGGATCAACATATATTTTTGCAATAACTTTTCTCCTGATTGATATTAATTAAAATTTTCTTTAAGGATTCATCAAATAAAGTGTTTTCGTTTGTCACAGTAACGATAAACCAAGTCACCTTTGCATTAATAAAGAAATTTGCCATTTTCCTAATAAAGGGATTTTTGACATTTGAACCACTAACACAAAAGTTCGAAAAAAAGACTGAAATAACAGTTTTCTTTAAAATTTTATTGGGTAACTTAAACAATTAATAATCCGTGTTTCTACCGCGAACACTAACAACACAAGAACATCGGTTTGGCATACTCAAAATGAGTTCATCCAAATCACGCTGTGGAATGGCCGCCCATGTTCGTTGCAACAACAAAAAAAGGTCTTCTTGCGACTGGATACCCTCCATATTCGGCAGAGCTCTTCTCTGTAGCATATCCCATGCATGCTCAATCGGGTTCAAGTCTGGCGACTGAGCAGGCCAGGGCAGGACATTGATGTTAGCTGCGGCGAGAGTCTGTCTTACAACTCTTGCGGTGTGCGGTCGTGCATTATCATGCATTAACTGAAATAAGGGACCGATTTGCACTTGTAGAGGAACGATGACGTCTGATACAATCGTCTCAGCATAAATTTGAGCGTTGAGGTTGCCTCTGATCCAAATCAACTCAGTTCTTCCGCCGATCCAAATACCCGCCCATACCATGATGGTTCCACCACTATAAGGATGGACTTCCTGGCAGGATTTTAATCGCTGTTGGCGTCCAGGGGTTCTCCAGTGTCGTATACGTCTTGTATCCGGTCTCATACCAAAACGAGACTCATCAGAAAAGCACACGAAACGCCATTGTTCTTCTGCCCAATTTCTGTGTTCAAGAGCCCATTGATATCGAATCCTACGATTGTGCATTGCTATAGGTGGTACCCGTAGCGGTCTTCGGGAATGAAGGTTCACTTCATGCAAGCGGTTTCTGACTGTTTGGTCGCTAATTAAGTTCCCTGAAGAGTGATGAAGCCTCACGGCTAACATCATGGCGGTTATTGTTGGAGCTCTTCGAGTTAAGATTTGAATGTATCGGTCTTGTCTCCGTGTGATGCAGCGATACCGTCCTCCATGGCGCTCAGCCACGGTACCAGTGCTTCGGTAACGTGTCCAAAGTCGACTGATAACACTCTGACTTGTATTCAGAGCTAAAGCCACAGTATGTTGCCGGGAACCAGCTTCTATCATTCTCACGGCTCTGAGCATTTCTTCCCTGCTTAAATGACGTCGCCGCTCCATAATAACGTTGGTTTTAATCAGTAGTAGGGAAACAGTAGCACTAATAATGTCTTCAATGCGTTGTATGTTTTTATAGGGAAAATATTGACAGCTGATTTTCATCTTTTACTCGAATTTGATTCACAGTTCCTGATTCAAATTATGAAATGCACCAAAAAGGATCCATATAAATTTATAAAATCATAAATTTATTACAAAGCCACATCTCAATCTCAAGAAATCCGCATAAAAATGCTTGATCCCTAGACACTTTTGATGTGTGTATAAATTAATAATTAGTTTTTGACGGATAAAGAACCTGATTAAACACCAAATTACCTGAATCTTAAAATGCAAAACAATAAAAGGAATGAAATACAAAAATTAAAAAGTCCCTACAAAAAGCATGAAATAAAAAATTAAATTAATAATTTTAAAAACCCCCGACACAAAAAAATAATAAAATGAATTGTAAGTAATTGGAAAAGGATCAAATAATTTAAAAACCCCCAACTTAAAGAATCTAGGTAACGAGACCAAAACAGATAAACTCATATGGAAGTCGGGGGACTGTTCTGTGGAACACCCTTCTATGCTAAGAGGTCCCCCGACTGCCATATGAATTTATCTGTTTTGGTCTCGTTACCTAGATTCTTTAAGTTGGGGGTTTTTAAATTATTTGATCCTTTTCCAATTACTTACAATTCATTTTATTATTTTTTTGTGTCGGGGGTTTTTAAAATTTTTAATTTAAATTTTTTTATCAGATCTTTATTTTTTGTTTTTATCTGATGTATGTATTTGGTGTATTTGTGTGTCTTTTAGTCTAATCTACATAAATGTATTATCTTTCTTTACTAACCTTATCGTTTACGTTTATTTGGCGTGTAATACTATATTACACGCCAAGACAGCTATTTACACACAGCCGATGCGCTATTTTACACCCAGTAAAGATATACAAACGAATTTAGAGTTAAGTAAAAACTTGTAGATAAATAAACTAAAGTGGAATTACTGCTCTGTACTGCAAACGTTTAAGTTAGCATCCACTTTAAGATAGATGGAGCCAGCACCTTTTGGTGTTGGTAAAGCAAAGATTTAGCTATATTGCAAAAGTTTTTGGTTCAATTTAGTGCATTACGTTTGAGTTCTCCTAAGTATAGCTAGCTTTAAGCACTTGAATTTGTTTTCATAAGCAAAGTTAAGTAGCTTCTTAGTAATATGTTTTGTTGCAAATTAAAATAATAAGTAAGATAATAACGAATACCTAATAATAACAGCCGCACAGCTCGTACGATCAGGTTAAGCTACGCTTGCCGCGGTTGGTCTGTGGATGGGTGACCATCTTTACATACCGAGACCCCCCGTGCCTCGGAAAGCATGTTAAGCCGTTGGTCCCAGCTGTCATTCGTGGATCTTTGACAGTCGTTACGGGTAGTAGCAATGGGTATCGTATTACCCAGTAACTGGCTTGTGGAGGTAAGATAGGCAGTCGCTCCAAGTGAAATACTGGTATTCAGCGGCATCCGGTTAGACTGGGAGCCGACCCCAACATAGTTGGCTAGGCAGATGATGATGAACGAATACCTAATTAATTAATAAAATTAAGAATATTAAATCCTAACTTAACTAAAAGTAAGAAGAAATTCGGTCTGTGTGTTGCCGGACTTAAAGAATAGCACCACCGCTTACTTCACGTGGGTGTCGTAAAAGGCGACTAAGGATCGCACCGGAGAATGGGCAGCAGCGTTCTCTATGTATTCCACCATCATACCATACTGCGATCGCCAACCCGCCTGCCAAGCGTGGCGATTATGGCAAACCCTCCCAAAATTTGGGGAAGCCTATATCGGCTGTAACGACGAAGAAGAAATTAAATAGTTATTTGAACTCGAATCCAAAAATTTAGTAAATATAATACCTACCCTATGTTTTGATATTATTTTCAATAATATCGTAAACATTCATCGGCTTATAATTTAATGTAAAGTGAGCTGTCTTAGGCTAACGATATTAATAAAACTACTTAAGTAAGTACATAATGCTGGCTAGAATAGAATCCAAAATAATACTGAACTTATTTTAATTAACGTTCTGTTCCAATTATAATTAACTAGCAATTTATCCTTTGTACAGACGCCAAGCAGCACATCAAGCTACCCGAAACTGTAAAATTTTCCCAATCAACTTCGAACCTTATGCTGTAGCGATAAAGTTGAAAATCTATTAAATCAATTTGACAGATTGTTGCAGCTTGATATGCTGGCGTCTGTACATTTCTCGCAGTCGTTATTTGAAACAATTTCTTTTGTTTTATTATCGATAGTACCTATCTCAAAACAATAAAATGTTTAGTGGGTTCAGTACTTCAGTGGTGAGTAAAGAAGCAACAAAAGCTTAAAAAGTAGGAAGTCGGACTGGCGAGTGTGTGATCGAAAGTGGAATCGCCTTCATTTGAAGTCGGTTAAAGAGAAGCACTTCCACAATCATCATCATTTCAACCAAAAGGCGTCCACTGCTGGACTCCTAAGCATTGCCACTTCGACCGGACTCGTATCCAGCGGACTCCAGCGGCTTTGAACAAACGCATACGATCAAGTATTTTCTAACTGAACAGACATCTTTGCCACTGGGGAGTTTGTTGCGTCACTTCTTCTCCACAGCGAAAGCACTAGGCAGTGGTGAAGGGCTGGCGTTTTGGGGGACTGTCTTTTGTAATTTTGACGTTCGAAAAGTGGTAATTCTCAGCCTAGTCTGAATAAATGACTTTTGATTTTGGTTTCATAGCTAAAATGTCATCATTTGCAGTAAACCAGAGTTTAGATGGAGTTTCTTGTCCGTTCTTCTCCATAGAAACTTACTGCGTTTTCAAATGGGCAACTAGCTTCATCTTTCTGACTAACCAACTCCTTGACAATTCAAAACTGACTGTAACTGGATTAATTAAAATAAATGCTTTGAGTTTGAGTTTGACCTAAAACCAAGAAAAACTAATACCAAATTCATCTTCCTCCCAAAAAGCAAATAAGAAATTCAAATTTATTTACCGCCATCTGTGTCCCAAACTTCGGAGTTTACTTCACATGCTGAATAAGAGATGGCGTTACAAATTCATAAGCTCCTCTCATGTTTTATTCAAAAATAAATAAGTAGATAAAGTTTATTTAAACTCATCCGGCGTTTAAACGACGGAGACGGCAGTTAAGTATGCGCAACTGAGACAAAACTATTCGTTTATCAGCTCACAACTTGGTTGGGCTGGATTTTTATGGTCTGAGTTATATACTTTCTGAAGATTTTACATTTTATGCCGTTACTTTTGATTTTGTTAAAGAAAGGAGTTCGAGTTCACAACTACTTTTAAAAATTTTACTGTTAAAATCGAAAAAAACACGTTCCTTCGCATATGAATTCTTCTTCTACTTCGTAGCACTCTTGTCTAGGGGCTGATGTGATTCGCCTCACGATTTCTCGCCACCTACTCCGATTTCTGGTATTTTTATGGACTCATACCTACAAGGGATCGCCCACTGCGGATTTAATTTGGTCATCCATCTAATGGGTGAGCGTCCGTGTGGTCTGGTGCCCTTTACTCTTAGTCTACCCTGCACGACAAGGCGCTCTATAGAGTCCCTCCCCCACGCTTCGAGACATGTCCAAAGTATTTGAGGATGCGTGTTTGGACCAGAACAGATAGGCGCTTTTTGATGTTGAGTTCTTGGCGTATAGAGGTGCTGGTGCGAAACTCAGTCCACGACACCCCAAGCATTCTTCTCCAGCACCACATTTCCAGAACATCTATCTTCTTCTTCTCGATGTCACGCAGCGTCCATGTCTCGACAGCGTATAGGAACATAGGGAAAACCAGTGATTGTACATCATGTGATCTTATCTTGGTGGCTTTTGTAAGATCTTTGTTCATCCAGACTTTTTTCAGCTTGTCCATCGATGATTTAGTTATAGCCATGCGTCTCTTAATTTCACCTATGCAAATTAATTACTGACAGCAAAATTCTGTTATTACAATTCCTAGTACGATAAACCTTTACAGTTTATTATCTTCCAGGAAATCTAACTTGCATTAAATCTTTACTATTTCTTTGGTGAGTCCAGCTCACTATTAAGCCTTGCTGGCTCCTTAAATTTCACCATAGCATGCGGTTTATTCTTTGTTCATGTCGACAGGCGAAAGAAGAAGACAACCTCCACGTTTGACAAAAGTATTGATGATCAGAGTATGCCTCCTTCTTCCACTCCTCTTCACAAAAATCAGATAACAATCAGGGACACTAATTGTCAATCAAATTGAAACCCTGCGTCAATTAGTCGCGTTATAGCCATTCAACGAACAATTGAAATTAGTACCTAGTGAATTTGCTTAACAAGTAATTTCCCTGAGCCGAAATACCGTAGATACAAAAACAGCTTATGCCTTATGCCACATCCGCAGCAGCATTTTAAGCAGCAAGTTGGTTAGTGTTCCCGCTCGATGGAAGTAGAATGAAGTGCATCAGTGTTTACAAAAGAGGCTTATAACTTTATTTCATTAAAATATTTGTGATAGCTTGAAGTTTCAGGAGTTTTTCTTGGTGGGAAATTTTGCAGTCTGTGGGATGTCTTCGGGAAAATGGTTTTTGAATTCTGAAACTGGTATTTGCAATTCACTGCGGTATGTAACTCGTTGTTGGTATGATTGGTGCAGTAGCTGAGCTTTCTGCGTTATGGATATGGATCGCGGGTACGATCTCTGCATGGATCATCATCTGCCTAGCCTTTTCCCAACTATGTTGGGGTCGGCTTCCAGTCTAACCGGATGCTGCTGAATACCAGTATTTTACATGGAGCGACTGCCTATCTGACCTCCACAACCCAGTTACTGGGTAATACGATACCCCTCGGTAAGGCTGGTTGTCAGACTTTCGGGCTTCTGACTACCCGTAACGACTGTCAAAGATCCACGAATGACAGCCGGGACCAACGGCTTAACGTGCTTTCCGAGGTACGGAGGGGTCACCCATCCACAGACCAACTCTAAAGACTCCATGGATCAAATCAAAATATTTTATTTCACATAAACCTACATGGTCACTTATGAAACGTCAGAAGCTAGGTGCATGGTTTCAACTGGTCGTGGATGTCGGACGTGGATCAGATAAATGTGTATTGGTTTGCAAATGCAAACTTGAATGATAACTGTCTTGTTCCAGGAATTAGTTCGCTGGCTGGAGGTCGACTTCATAAGCATTTACTACAAGAAGAGACGCGGAACAAATTTAATTTCAGGGGAGAACTGATGGAACAATATAGAACCAATCCCTGGGACCACACACGCTCTGATATGGCGTGGGGGCCGCTGGGTATAGGGACACGTTTGGGACTGCCCATACAGATAAATGGGAGCTTATAGACTTCTAGTTTTTGACCTCTTAGATATCATTGACTTATGTTTTTACTTTAATTAAAATATTTTTTTTTATATTTAATTTTACCTACCTTTGCAAAAAAATAATGAAGCGACCGTTTAAAGACGATGTGCGTGTCAGGCGATGCTATTGATGACGATACGAAGTTTTCAACCATAACAATAAAATACGATCCTTCGACATGTCGACGAAGCACTTTTTTACTATTCCAATGACGAAAGTAAAATACGAAGTACTACCTTGCGATTACTTAATAGAACAAGTTTTATAAGAGCAGCTCTCAGCTGATTATATCTCCCTCTGCAACTCGAGAATCGCTGAGACAATAATTAAGTTTGAAAACTATAACTCTCTCACGGAAAACAAACTTTTGAATAGGCTACAATCATGTATTTCTGTAGTTAGGAAGGTAAGTAAGTATATTGAAGTTTTTTGTGTTATGTAGGACTTGAGATTCCGTTGGGAAACTTAGGAAGGCAGCTTTTGTCCCTCACATCAAAAGTATGAAAGTGGCGTCTTGTCGCGTCGCTCCATGCGCGCACTTACATACAAACCCGTAGATTTGGTGTGAGAGACAAATTAGTAACACCACCCTGTGGTGAAATTGGTTGTTATACTTTTGGGCTTCTGACTACTCGTAACGACTGTCAAAGATCTACGAAAGCCATCTATGATAGCCAGCAGGACGAACGGCTTAAGGGCACACGTATCAAATCGGGAAGGGATTGGAAAGGAATCGGCACCGATCGCCTTTCGCCTCGGCGTCAAACAGGCGTCAACCTAACATAAACACCGTAACCAAAGCGGATCAGAAACTCCGATGCGTCGACTCGGCTACGGCTAGGCGACGCCGCGTTTACGGCTCGCCGACTGCTGGTTGATGGTGCAGCAGGCAAGCCGTAGGGGTGAGAGGGGCAAGTGCGGACGAAGAGACGTAGGCTCGGGTACGGAGAAACGTAAGCGCGGGGACGACGAGCCGTAAGCGCGGGGACGACGATCCGTAAGCATGGGGACGACGAGCCGTAAGCGCGGGGATAGACGAGCCGTAACGCACCGCACCGCGGTTCGTGAGCTTGTCCCGAGGCGAGGCGATTAGTTACGATTCCGATTAGTGTGCGTTGCAGTTGGGAGTTTCATACAAAAAATACTGATCTGCTCGAGTTGATACCTTTAACGTGCTTTCCGAAACACGGTGTGAGTGGTTAGCTTCGTAACAAGATTAGTACAACATACTTTTATCATAGTCAGGTATATAGGTCATCTCGTGGCTTCTAGCAAAATTTATCGCAAGAATTGATCGAAACGTTTTGCAATAACTGAATTATTCATGAGAGGTGGTTAATTTTCGTCAGAGTTTGTAACTAGCATGCTCTAGGGATCTTTAGTTCGGCATTCGGTACACTGTTCGGTATACTGTAATTTGATTTTCTAGTGACGTCTTCTGCTCGTTTTCTAAGAGATGGGTTTAATGTGGTTGTGTAGATCACATAGAATTTAATGTTGCGACTGTTATTTCCCTAAGGAGTAGGCAGATGGATAGGAATCGGTGACTTGGGTTCTGAATTTTAGTTTTAGTTTTTTGCCACCGACTTCCGAAATTAAAGTTATTTCATAATTTTGAGTATTTCTTTTGGAAATCGATTTAATTTTTTTAAATTATAATAGTTTTGTTGTAAATATTGCACAAGAATTTGACCAAGGTTTTGTTTAAGATGTTTTCCCTTTGACACTACACTCGTAACTCGTATCTATAAGCCAGGCCGTCACACTTACACGTATCAGACCATATCTTGAAAATTACTGAATCGATGTTGATAAAACTTGCATTGTTCCGTAAGTTGAAGTAAATGTAAGCTAATAAAAAAAAAACCGACCAACTGCGTGTCGGGCCACGCACAGTGTAGGGTTCCGTAGTAGCCCGTTATCACAATGTAGTACGATTCTGTTGTCCTTTATTAAAAAAAAAAAAAAAAACATATTTTGTTTTTCAATGCAAGTCTTTACCCGTTATAAACAAGCAACTACTTCATCTTAGTCACTTTAAAGGATTAATGCTAAGGATTTTGTATTTCGTACAAAATTATCAAACATTACACAAAAAAACAAATTACAAAATTATCAAATTATCAAACGACAATTACTGCTAAACTAATAAAGTTATCTTAACCGCTATACTTTTCCTTTAAAGTTCATGAAATGCACTATCATCGTGAGTTTTTCCAAATTTTTCATGCCAGCAGTTTAGGTTTTAGAGGGGGGGGGGGGACAAAAATTTGCACTTTAAAGTTTAATATTTCGTAAATGGAGCATCAAATCAAAAAATAATTTTAGCAATCCCCAAGTCATTTTAGAAGACCTATTCAATGATATCCTACACGATGGGGTAGACGACGAAAAAAATATTCATCCCCACTTCACATGTAGGGGAGTTACCCTAAAAAAAAATAATTTCCAAAATTATATTTTACCACTTTGTCGGCGTACTTGATATACGCACTCCTACAAAATTACAGCTTTCTAGTACAAACGGTCTCTTAGCAAAACCTCGGACAGACAGACAGACAGACGGACATGACGAAACTATAAGGATTCCTTGTAGGAACTACGGAACCCTAAAAATGGTCACGATCCGATTAATAGTTGCGGAGAAATGCGTGGACAAACATAAAATTTTGTTTATTTGTTTGGAAGCTTTAATAGATTGTCATAATTGTGAATATAATGCAGTTCCAATAATATTACATTCATACATGTCGAATTGATAACCACCTTTTTTTTGAAGTCGGTAATAATTAAAAAAAAAGTAACTGCTCAGATTAGCAGCCAAATACCATCACCAACTGTAACTATTATCGAAACGCACGTACTTTCAACAAACTGTGGTACTGAAGTTTCAGCATTAATTGCTCCCAAACTGCACACATGCATACGAAAGTACTAATTGTAACGGGGGAAAAGCAAACTAACTTACGTTGACGACGTGGAGTTTCTTAGTAAAACGAGGTTACTTCTTAAAAATTTTGTGATCAAGAACATGTTTTCCCCAACTTGTGAAAATGGCTTGTTTTTACATAGATTGCTTGTAACTTAATACATGCATTTGCTTTTTGGCTTTTTTCAAACTTCTCTTTGTGTAATATGTCTAACCAGATGGCGTTATAAGAGGAAATCGCTATCAAAACGTTTCGTGTCAACAACTACTTTACCTTTTGGTAAGGTAGGTCTTGTTTGTATCTTCTAATCCCCCCCCGGTGGGTTCCCGCATTGTCGATGCGGGGGGGCTCAGTAGCCGTGGCTTGGTCACCCACGGTGAAGCGAAGAGGAACCCGAGGAGGGGCCGCTCGTCAGGGCTTTTGCCGGTAAGCCGACGACGTAGCGGCAACAAGTAGGTTGCGGTGCCGTTTGGGCGACATCGCTTTTGAGGCGGGCCGCGATGTCGTATGGGAGGCATCGCGGCTGAGGGTTGGAGGCCGTAGCGGGAGAGGATTATATTGCGGCCGGTATTGCGGTTCGCCGCTCTCCCTACCTTCCGCGGCCTTG
Source organism: Mesoligia furuncula (assembly GCA_916614155.1). NCBI lineage: Eukaryota > Metazoa > Arthropoda > Insecta > Lepidoptera > Noctuidae > Mesoligia > Mesoligia furuncula. Next base: position 24,951,163 of record OU744809.1, on the reverse strand, counting down.
ACGGTGTGCCACCGTCTCAAACTCAAACTCAAACCATTTATTTCAATTAAACCATTTACAGGCATTTTTGAATTGTCAAGAAGTCGGTCAGTCGGAAAATTTGAAGCTAGTTGCCCATTCCAAAGCGTAGGTACCTATGGAGAAGAACGGGCAAGAAACTCCATGGACACTCTTTTAAATTGTATTTTTACAAAAATATTAGTTACATCATTAATGTTGAATTTACAATTATTATATGTGAGAACGATGTAAAAAAAAACGTACGCGTTAAGAGCGTCCAGAGTATAGCAAATAGTAAGAAGACAACAATCCAAAAATAAAATAATTAAAAATAAGCCGAGGCAGCTGAGTGATGACCAGCCCCAACTGACGGCGCCCGTTCACGAACATGTCTAATGTCGGTATGACGTTGGCTGCTCTTCCATCCTCTGCGGCCGAAAATAGGCAGGCGGCGGGGCCAATGACCTGACCCGTCGCAGGGGGACTAAGGATACCCAGACACGGGGTCGTCTGGCGCCCATGTGCTGGTTTGGTCCCTGGGGTGGTCACAGCGTACTATGTGTTCTGGTGCGCCGGTAATGGGACTCCCCAGAGGAGGGTCCGGTGACGGACAGCCGCGGCGGGTTCACGGATGAGTGCTTACGCGTGCCCGTGTTCCCGCCGTAAGCGGCAGAGGAGGGCACAGTGGAGTTTTAGGGGGTTAGAGTCCCACATAACTGCACTATCTCCCCGTGGTAGTGCAAAATGCATGAGGCATTAATTCTGCAAGATAAAAAAAAGGACAGTCCGTGTTTTTCTTTTTTTCGCTGCACTATGTATGTGTAATCAAAGAGATTAGGATTGGATTTGGATTGGATTGATTGATATTTTAGCACAGACAAAAAAAATAACTGAAAAATCCTTCACCAGTGGGATTTGATACGATTAACTTAACAGTTAACTGTCCATTACGATTCATAATGTTATCCTTTTGTGATTCTGCCAAAGTGGCCTTTTTAAGCCCCCAGATGATTGTAAGGACATAAAAGAAGCAAATGGAGGATGTAAGGATAGTAGCAGGTGGCGTTCTGTAGATTCTGCCTGCCCCTTGGGAAGATGGCAATGTATGTGTAATTTATTTTGACATTACAAGCTGTAGCAATAGGTACTATAGAGATAATATGTGGAACAGGGTGTATAGTTCACTCATACTCTATAGAAAAGGGAGGATCCTCCGACCAGACGGGTGTTGTCTGGCGGGCAACTGCGCGATGACACATGTCGGGTCGTTGTATCTATGCTAGTTGCGCGGTAAACGCTGCTTGCGCGATGCAGGATTTTGCGTGACGTCAGTATGACGCGTTGTTCGCATGTGGCGTTGTAGATACCGCTACAGTACCTTATGTCAATCCTATTCATTCAAATAATTAATTATCATTAATTTTCCAACCTCGTTGTCGCGGATAGAATGTCATTTTGTCTATTCCCCCTGGGTGTTCCCGTTGTAGGCCAGGTTAAAACTATATAATACTAGCTTCCGTCCGCCACTTCGCCAGCGAGGTACCGATAAAAACTATGCTATGTCCCCGAGATTGTATTCGGGATTGCATTGATATGTATTCCCCGGGATGCAATCTATCTCTCTATCGAAATCCGGTCACTGGTTTAGGCGTGAAAACGTAACGTACAGACTGACAGACAGTTACTTTCGAATTTATAATATTAGTATGGATAATATATACAACGTTATTTTTAGTATATGCGAAACCTGAATATAGTTTGTTCAGAATAAGTACCTAACTGAATCGATTCCAATCATTTTTACCCCATGTTATATTTTGTCCCAAAAATATTTTAAAAAGGTTAAAAGTTGGACACCGAGCGACACTAGCATATTTTTGTACGGACACTTAACAAGCTTATAACTTTGTGATTTTTCAAGATACAGTTATGAAATTTTGTACCTACATAGATTCTTTACATAAAAATACTAACACGTGTTTCAGGTTTCGCATATACTAAAAATAATATTGTATATTTGTCGAAAACCAACAAATCTTAATACCAATGGTAAGAATATCAACACCAAAGCGCACATTAGAAGTCGATCTTACATCATTTGAACTCCGCTGCAAAACAAAAAACAAAAGCGGAAATGTGTTGTACTAACGTCTTTTTTAAGCGCTGAAAGCGATGTACGGTCAGCGTCGTTAGTACTGGCCGCAAAAAATATATTTTTAAGCTTTATACAATTTTGTTGAATCGCTTTTCGAATTAAGAATTGTAGATTGTTACTGGTCAGTGCTTGCGATTAAGTTTTCCTTCAGCCTCTAGGGTATCATTAGTGGTCATTACGGTATAATACTGGAAAAGGGAGAATGTATAAAAAAACGCTTTATGCACCAAATGGTAAGAATGAGATTGCGTTAAGTTTTTTTTTTCCTGCGGTACTTGGTCCTTCAATTCGGATAGTGTGATCGAGGTCTTATTTAAAACTTTAGAACATTCATTCGTTCCTATTCGAAATGATTGCCTATACACTGTTTTCAACCAAATTGGTACATTTTGATGAATTATTAAAGAAATAACACATCTAATGTGACCTGGTAGAAGCTTTCAGAGCTCTATAAACGACAATGAAAGAAGAAAAAAAAATCAGTACTGAACAATTCCACGAGCAGGCCACAACGTCACGGCACACGCAAAAAATAAATAAAATAACAACAACGGAAAAAAAACTCGAACGGTATTCAATTACACAAACATTTTTCCGTGCCATTTACTTCGTCGGATATATGAGAGCAAAAAACGGTCAAGCGCGAGTCGGGGACTAACAAAGCGGGGGATATGGTGTGCATCCAGAGTTTTTTTAATTTTTTTTTTGTAACTGGCCAGCGACACTGCGCGTGACGTAACGCTTTAGACGCTTCATTGGGTTTGAAAATGAGATGAGGAAACGCATGCTTTGATCAATACGTTGGAAAATAATCACGTTGGTGACAGTAGGCGGGATAAACATGATAATAAGAAAAAGTCGCAAAGAACTCAAAGCGTTACTAAAGGACGTTTGACACACGAGCGATAAATTTCCAGTTTCAGCTGACCTCGCATTGCTTTTCGTTCAATGAGAAGTCATCTTTTTCTGGAAAAGTATAGCTTGTTAAGTCTTCCTGGGTACGTGTTTACTTGTATTTGTAACACCAACATATATATAGTTGGTATCGTATCGTCGTCGTCGTTTCAGCAAATAGACGTCCACTGCTGGACATAGGCCTCCCCCAATTTTGGGGGGGGGGGGGGGGGGGGGGGGGGTGTTGCCATAATCGCCACGCTTGGCAGGCGGGTTGGCGATCGCAGTATGGTATGGCGGTGGAATACATAGAGAACGCTGCTGCCCATTCTCCGGTAAGACCCTTAGTCGCCTTTTACCACACCTACGGGAAGTAGAGGGGGTATCGTATCACACTAATATTATAAAGGCGAAAGTTTGTGAGTGTGTGTGTGTTTATATGTTTGTTACTTCTTCTCGCTCAAACGGCTGGACCAATTTTGATAAAATTTTGTATGGAGGTAGCTGACACCCTGGATTAACATATAGGCTACTTTTTATCCCGATATTCCCACGGTACTGACATTTACGCGGGTGAAACCGCGCAGCTAGTAATACATAATTATACAGGATTTGTAAAAATAGATTAGATAGGATTTAATTTTATACTCTCTTAGTTTAGAATGTGCCTGAGTCATGAGTTGACTGAAGTCTACTTCAATAAATATAAATAAATAAATATCGACTGCTAGTTGCCACCAAGATTTACTATCAATCAGTTCACAGCACCGTATTTCGGTCAAAGCGGCTAACCTCAACAGAGACCAGACTTCGGCGCGGTAGATAATATTATAGTGCACAAGTGTGTGCCCAGACACAGGTGCAATCTCTGTTCCCTCTGTCTCATAGTCCGATGGGACGCCAATCCGACACAACTGGAGAGAGACCAGGCAGAGGACCAGCGGCTTAACATGCTTTTCGAGGCAGTGGGTATAACACCGACAACTTCCAAACTCCGGGTTGTTACTAAGAAATTCACAATGGAAAACCCAATAACACTTTGCCCGACAAGAGAATCAGACCCAGGACCCCACGCTCAGTAGTTGCGCTCGCAACCACAAGACCGACGGGGCAGTCAACTACTAAGTAGATATGGAACCCCCCAATATCTCAAGTTTTCTTCTTCTTTAGTCTTAGTTGACACGTACAGAAATGAAGGCTCGATGAGATAAGCAACACAGACGTAACGTCAAGTATGTAATATGGCACTTAATATACTGCTTAAAAGTGTTGTGCATACCGACAGTCTTTGGCATGTTGTACAATGAGTGGTAGTACTTCAGTGAGAAAATGTTTATTTACGATTTTTGTTGGCACCACTTTGGTCCTTATGGTCCTTCGAGCCGGATAGTGAGCACCACACTCTATACCCACATTTTTGCTCAAAATAATTTTTGTTCAACGAATTCGAGAGAATCATATTTTAGCTATGTCAACCCCAAAATTATTTCACCCAGATTTCAGCCCCACATTTTTATAGCAACTCTACAGACCTAGAACATGTTTTGAGCGCTTTTGTCCCGTCATAAATCTGGCACATGTCCTCGCTGGCCGCTCGAAAATAACACACTATAAAACATTAATGCCCCGATGCCACTACGGAACCTAGGCTATGGATGGAATTCACGGATTTTCAATGGGAAAAGCGTGACGGTTGGCGTGTAGTGGTTTAATTTGATTTAGTTTAACTTTATAAAGTATTTTTATTGGGTTTCATGTTTGCTTTTTTTGGAAAGATAATTGGGCAATATAGACGTAAAAGTTTGTGGTAGTTATTTGTGTGAGTGGGTGGTAACTATTTGTCGGTTGCTTGGACCCTGATCCTGATGATAGCGGGTAACATTTTTTTTTTATTTAACATGGACCACATAAGAATGAATCTGAGGATTTCATGGCTATTTTTTTTCTTTAAATTTATTACGATTGTGTGGCAGTTACAGTAGGTACTATGTGTGTAACGACTCGCCGAATAAGACCACAGAAGGAATATTACCTTCTGTGGTCTTATTCGTCGAGTCGTTGAGTTCTCAAAGTTCTGAGTTTAGCTATACGATGAGTGACAAATGTCAAAGTCAAAGTCAAAGCATTTATTTCAATTAAACCATTAACAGGCACTTTTGAATTGTCAAGAAGTCGGTCAGTCAGAAAATATGAAGCTAGTTGCCCATTCCAAAGCGTAGGTACCTATGGAGAAGAACGGGCAAGAAACTCCATGGACACTCTTTTTAAATTATGTTTTACAAAAATATTAGTACTTCATTACTTTTGAATTTAAAATTTTATTATATGTGAGAACGATGTAATAAAAAAAAAATTAAATTTAAAATTTAAAAAACCCCCGACACAAAAAATAATAAAATTAAATGTAAGTAATCGTAAAAGGATCAAATAATTTAAAAACCCCCAACTTAAAGAATCTAGGTAACGAGAATAAAACAGATAAATTCATATGGCAGTCGGGGGACCTCTTAGCATAGAAGGTGTTCCACAGAACGGTCCCCCGACTTCCATATGAATTTATCTGTTTTATTCTCGTTACCTAGATTCTTTAAGTTGGGGGTTTTTAAATTATTTGATCCTTTTACGATTACTTACATTTAATTTTATTATTTTTTGTGTCGGGGTTTTTTTTAATTTTAAAGGAGACCATTCAGGTTTCATACAAAGTTGGGCCCAAAATCAAAAGTGCCGGCCAGTAAAAAAAAAAGATTTTAATCCGTTTGGGACATCACCCTAAGCATTTGGTACTATGGCACCAAAGCGGTAGAACCATCATATTAGCAGCTACATAAGTTTAAGTTCTTCTAAGTACGCGTATGTACATGGACTTATTTAGTGTGTCATTCTCAACTTTTTTGTCATGGTAAGCGTAACAGGGTGTAAAGCTCACTTATACTCTACAGAAAAGGGATGGCAAACATGTTCATAATATATATTTTTTTTTTATATTTGTGGTTGCTATATGATTATCTTTGAAAAAAGTAATTAGAACTTTGTTGTACGTAAATGTAACTCCCATCTATAATTATAATTAGCTTTCTCTCATTGAGCGGATTTTCTGAACTATCAAAAAGACCCACGGGTACAGTAAGGTTTCTTTGTACCGCTTCTTCACGTGTCATATTGTAACCCAAGTGCAGTGGTACAAATTCTTGAAGGAAGCAATAGAGTCCATCTCTTAACATTCTCCAGAAAGTAGACTCACTGGTCTTGAATATAACTGCAAGTCGCCTGTTTGATTCGCCTCTGCGCAGTTTAACTAACACGGCTGCCAGTATTTTTTTATTTATGTTGTGGTTGAGGCTCGGAGTATTTTCAAGAATATCTCTAGACATCTCTCGCCAGACGAACGCACGCAGCGTTCGTCTGGCGAGAGATGTCGTGCCGTGTCCCGCAGGGATCGGTTGTGGGGCCGCTCCTGTGGGACATCGGCTACGACTTGGTGCTGCGGGCCGACCTCCCTGATGGCGTCAGCGTGGTTTGCTACGCTGACGACACGCTGGTCCTGGCGCAGGGAAGGTCGCATCAGGCGGCGGCCGACGCGATGACACGCGGGGTTGCGAAAGTCGTGGAGAGGATCGCAGTTGGGTCTCGAGGTGGCATTGCACAAGTCCGAGGCCATGTCGTTTCATGGGCCCCGGAACGCGCCACCATCGGGATCCCAACTAACGGTAGGAGGGGTTCACATCGGCGTCGAGACGACGATGAAATACCTGGGTCTCGTCCTCGACAGCCGGTGGAACTTCGTCAAGCATTTCCGACGTTTGGCCCCTAAACTGAAACGGGCCGGGGCCGCCTTCAAGCGGCTCTTGCTCAACCTGAGGGGGCCAAACGCCTCCTCCCGGAGGCTTTACGCGGGGGTCGTGCGGTCCATGGCCCTGTATGGGGACCCGGTGTGGGCGCGTTCACTGCGGCGGCGAGCCGCCCATTACCTGAACGCGCCCTAGAAGGTGGTAGCCCTTAGGCTTATCCGGGGCTACCGCACGATCTCGGGCGAGGCGGCAAGCCTCTTCGCCGGACTGCCGCCATGGTGTCTGAAGGCGATAGTCCTCGCGCGCCTGTATGAGTGGCGCGCGGAGGCACTACGCCGGGGGGAAACTCCGCTTCCGCGGCAAATCGCTGCGGAGCGGACGGATCTCCGGCGCGATCTCATGGCGGCAGGGAAAAAGCGACTGTCGCAACCCAGCGCAGGGCACGCCGCAATAGCGGCAATAAGACCCCTCTTTGAGGAGTGGCTAGAGAGGCGCCACGGCGCCCTCACCTACCGTCTGACGCAGGTCCTCACACACGTCCGGTCTGTGCGGTCCGTTCGAGAGGTTCCTGCACATCATCAGGCGGGAGGAAACGCCCGGGTGTCATCATTGCCAGGATCACTCAGAGGACACGGTGGAGCACACGGTGGAGGTCTGCCTCCCGTCCCAGCCCCCGCGGGAGACGCTCCGGGCGTCGGGAGCCGCGTGACGACTCGCGGCCACCGTAGGCGCGGGCCTGCGGGCGGAGAGTAATGGGTAGCTCACCGTCCGCTCAGGACCAGGCCCGTGCCGGACGGCGCGTACGTGTTCCACGCGCGCCTCAAAGAGATGTCAGCATCGAGGAGGGGCCCCTTAGGGCCGAAGCCTGCCGGGCCAGCGGAATTGTCCGAAAGGGTTACCGCTGGCCCGGAACATAAAGGGCTAAGGAAGGAACACGGGTGGGTTTTAGTCAGTAAGAGTCTGACACTCCCTTCCGGTCCACACAGAGCGGGAGGAGTCATTTGACGATTTCCCATCGGCAAAAAAAAAAAAGTGTGGAATTCTCTTCCATATTTATGGTCAAGACTAATTATGTGTTCTCATGACAGACAGCCTGAACTACGTGATTAGCAGAGAATTCTTGAGTTTTCTATACAACTGCAACCTCAAGCCATACGTTCTGTTCAAGATGTTCAGGACAGATACAATTTTATTTTATATATTTTTTTTTATATACCTCAATAATTAATATTATTAAAATAAGTTAATAAAAAAACTACATACCTCTTAATCATTATTTCTTGAATAACAATTTGTGTAGGTAATCTCTTTTAAATTTTTTTTCTGGCTTCTATAGCAGCTACAATAATGGTTCCACAGTTTTGGTGCCATAGTACCAAATGCTTAAAATGATGTCCCAAACAGATTAAAAACTTTTTTTTTTACTGGCCGGCCGGCACTTTCGATTTTGGGCCCAATATGAATGGTCTCCTTTAATTTTTTATTTCATGCTTTTTGTAGGGACTCCTTAATCTTTGTATTTCATTTCTTTTATTTTCTTGAGTTTTAAGATGCAGGTAATTTGGTGTTTAATCAGGTTTTTTATCCGTCAAAAAATTATTGTTAATTTATAGTTGAATTATAATTTCTAAGACTTATTAGACTTTTTTGTTTTATTATATCCCTTTTCTAGTTCTTCCTTTAGTTATTCATATTTCGTACAAGTATTTCATAGCTATTAGATATCTTAGGTATTTCAGATCTAGTTTATAAAATGGGACTGCGACACTATCTTCTGTAGAAATACCTACGCTTTTTAAGAATTCGTAATAAAAATAGTCAAACTCAGTGGTCGTAGGTACCAGTCATCACTCCACTTTCCTGATCATTCTAGAGCATTGATCAGACAAAAAAATATTTTCAAGTTTTTAGTTTTCATTTCGTTAGTTAATATTCCTCATTCCCTTTCAATATAGTGTACATTATTCCACTTGTCAAGCCCTTCCATTTGATACCTATATTGAAGAAATTGTGAAAAAAAAAAAAAATTAGCTATTTTGTGGTGGCGGCCATCATGGATTTTGTTATAACGTATAGTATTCTACTAGTCAAGCCCTTTTGATACCCATATTGTGGGAGTTGTGAAAAAAAAAAAAATTCGCCACTTTGTGGTGGCGGCCATCTTGGATTTGAAATTTATCATAGTGTATAGTATTCTACTATTCAAGCCCTTTCATTTGATACCCATATTAAGGGAGTTGTGAAAAAATATGTAATCCGCCATTTTGTGGCGGCGGCCATCTTGGACAGATTTTCATCAAACATAGCTAAGAACACTCTCGACTAATTCACCTTTCAAACAAAAAAAAAACAAAATCAAAATCGGTTCATCCGTTCGGGAGCTACGATGCCACAGACAGACACACACACACACACACACAGACACGTCAAACTTATAACACCCCGTCGTTTTTGCGTCGGGGGTTGTTAATAAAAAAGACGTAAAACGTTAAAAGTGTCCAGAGTACAACAAATAGTACACAAAACAACAATCCAAAAATAAAATAATTAATATGCGTACACTGACTGGACAGGCCCACTCAAATCTGTGTCGTTCTTCTCTCAAAAGACCATCTCAAAGTCTGCAAGGTCGTCATATGGCCTGACAAAGATTATATCTGGACTTAAAAAGAGACTGTGACCTCTGAGTTTTTTCCGTTTTTCCGCTTAGAGTAGAAATATAGGAAACCCCGAACTCATCTAGATTAAACATAATTTATTTTTGACATGTAAAAGTGTTTTTTCTTTGAAAAATTTAGAGAAATAAATATGATTTACCAGAGTTATCGGGGGAGTGAACTACACGATGAAACACAAATGGGTTTGGCATTTGTTTGTTAGTGTTTGTGAGACTATAACTGAATTTCAACAGTTTTTTTGTCTCTATGAGTTTATTGCGGTTGGTTGTTTATTTCATGGCCGAATGAAAGTGTATTTGATTCGAGTATCAGTAATAACTCCATTGATCAAAAAAGTAAACAATAAGTATGGTTTGGATTTTCATTCATCAAAAAAACTGGCCAATTGCGAGTCGGACTCGCACACGAAGGGTTCCCTACCACAAGGCAAAAACGCCGAATAAAACACGTGTGTTGTATGGGAGCCCCCTTAAATATTTATTTTATTCTGTTTTTAGTATTTGTTGTATATATAGCGGCAACAGAAATACATTATAAATGTGAAAATTTCAACTAACAAGGTTAGTAGAAATCACACAGAGTGGCTGGGACACCGACGCGTAACCTGTAATCATGGATTCAGTACTTGCTGTGTGTAACTGCCTCGTTGGTCTCGTGGATGCAAGCGCAACTGCTGAGCGTGGGGTCCTGGGTTCGATTCCTAGGTTGGACAAAGTGTTATTGGGTTTTCCATTACGAATTTCTTAGTAACATTCCGGAGTTTGGAAGTTCGCGGTTTAATACCCCCGTGCCTTGGAAAGGACATAAAGTAGTTGGTTCTTCGCCTGACCTCTCCCCGGTCGTGTCGAATTGCCGTCCCGTCTTTTATATTTTTACTAACTGACCCGAGTTAACTCATCGTAACACGCGTTTACGCTGAGCATGCAGCCACCGTCAGCATGAGTCGTATTGCAACTATGCATTTACCGGAAATTCACTAGAATTATTTTTCTTTGCATTATATTCAGTCTTGCATCAGCCACCAGCTTAATATCCTGTATTTTTATAATTAAATTAATATTTTAATAAATAAATATTTTTTTAACTATAATCCCGACCGCCGATACATAACTCCCGGCAAACGTTGTTTTGCCATATAAATTATTTCTAGCTGCCCGGCGGTGCTACTTCGTTCGCGTGGTGTCCTAACCCTTACCCTACCCTACCCCTACACTACTCCTACCGTACTCCTACCCTACTTCTACCCTACTCCTAACCTACTCTTTCCCTACTTCTACCCTACTTCTACTTTACTCCTACCTTACTCCTACCCTACTCCTAACCTACTCCTACACTACTCCTACCCTACTCCTATAAGTGAAAAAAAAAAAGATGAAAGTATCCTATGTCTGTCTCCTGGTTCTACCTCCTCACCAATTTTCAGCCAAATCGGTTCAGCCGTTCTTGAGTTATAAATAGTGTAACTAACACGATTTTCTTTTATATATATAGATTACATATTAGCTGATTAATCGAGAAAAAAATATCAGCCGTTCTATACATTTGACTCGAGTAGGTATTGAAGTTTTATACGGGACCTGTTGATATTTTTTTTCTATAGTCCCATGGGGAAAGTTTTACAGTTTGATGATCTGTACCACACATAATTTTGGGTTTTTGGTCCTACGAAATCCAAGATACGGTATACGTTTATTTAAAAGCGAGCTTTTATCATTCGATATAATTATTATGTATTTGTAGCGGTGACTACAACGCCACATTGCGAACAACGCGTCATACTGACGTCACGCAAAAATCCTGCATCGCGCAAGCAGAATTTACCGCGCAACTAACGGCCCGACATGAATCATTGGGCAGTTGTTGTGTCGGAGGATCCTCCCTTTTCTATGGAGGTTGAGTGAACTTTTTACCCTGTTCCTCATCAACATCACGACTTGTTTCCTCGAACTACACTGAATGAGGTAAGCAATAAATAAAAATGAAATAACATTGATCTGAACTGCTTTAAACAGTTCCATATGAGCCTCACGTTCAAAACTACTATTTTTTACTGATCCGAAAACAGTTAAAGCTTGAGGCAAATTATGCCTTTATGACAGTAAACTTTAACGTTCTAAGTAGCTAAAAGGTCACAAAATTAACTGTTTTATTCATTTAGTGATGTCGTTCAAACAATTTAAATTTAGTTACATTACTACAGTAATGGTGGTTTTCCTTTATTTTTGTTTTTTTTTTTTCAGTACCTAAATAGTATGTTCAATCATTAAAAGTTACTGTTTTGTCTTTAACTGTTTTACAAACATTTCTTCTTACTGTATAAAGCCAGTAAGTCTTAATGAAATCGCTTTAATATGATGTAGTAAGAAATTATTTTTTTTCAGTGTAGGGTTGGGCAGAGGTGCCTCGAGGGGGATATGCGGGGCCCGCCAGATAGGCGGGCATACGCCGGGGGGGTTGTGGACGCAAAGGCTGAGCCGGATTCCCATGACCCCCCCCCCCCCATCAAGGCGATGAGGGAACACCGCTGAGTTTTAGTGGGTATACTGCCACTCTGGCAGGGAGTCCCACATACTCCGTCTCGTCCCCCGACGAGCGGAGATGCGTAATGTCATTTCTCAGCGAAAAAAAAAAAAAAAAAAGAGGTGCCTCACAGGGGTGAGGCACCTCTGCCCAACCCTACTCTGAACTGAACATAAACATATCTGGTGAAATGTGGGCAAACTAGGGAGTTTGCCCACATTTCACCAAATATGTTTAAGTCCCATTAATGTAATTTCTACAAAATTCTTAGTGCCAAACTACTGTACTGTGAAGTAGCAAAACAAATAATATAAATTCAAAGTACAATACTAATGCAATTGTAAACTGTAGCATAATTATGAGACAAACATACAGAAGTTCAACACAAACAAACGAAGGTCTTTGTTTAAACACAGCTGCACCCCATTTCTGTTAACATCTGTACTGATACAATATTATAATGTGGTTATGCTTACTCTTTGTGCTTTTCAAATTCATTGCGCTTGTATTCTCCGAAGGGTTAGGCAGAATTGGACCTATAGCACCTATATACACATTTCATCGGTTATGTTTAGATCTTATGCTATAGGGGACGAGCCTATTCCCATGAACCGGGCAAAAAATCATACACCCGGTTGCTACTGAGAAATTACAGATGGAAAACACCACACCACACACCACACCACATGCGAACAACGTGTCATACTGACGTCACGCAAAATCCTGCATCTCGCAAGCAGAGTTTACCGCGCAACTACCTTAGATACAACGGCCCGATATGAATCATCGGGCCGTTTCCTGTGGATGCCACAACCAGCCACCAGGCACAACACCCGTCTGGTCGGAGGATCCTCCCTTTTCTATAGAGTATGAGTGAACTTTACACCCTGTTCCCCTGTTCCTCTATAGTCCTATTCATGGATTTTGTGCTCGCCCAGCTTAATAGGAAGACCACCTTCACCCTAATTGCGTTACGCACTTTCTAGCACAAGCCGAAAGATTTTGACGAAAATTACTGATTCATTGCTTCATATGTTCGAAAAATGTGTCAGCTCAACAACGTAAATAACGCAATGAATACGCACGGCAAATACTACGCACCTGACCTTTCTGAAGAACATCACCAATAACTCACTATTATATTTTGTTATTTTAAGAGTCACTAAATAAGTAATAGAGTATTGTTGCGCGCCACAATTAATGCCTGGTACATGGTGACAGTAGTTACCACTAGCGCCATCTAGTATCGAGTAGCGGAACTAGTAGTCAAGACCCTTCTAGAAATTTCGATGCGAAAACTTTCTAGAACTTTCCCGAACTATCGACATCTGGTCGATCGGGGGCTGTATGTACTCGAACATTCTAGATGTTTCTACAATGAAAGATTCTAGAACTCTCTGCGGCACTATATAAGGCCGGCGTGAGCCGCGAGCGACACATCGCCCCGACCCTTGCTCGAGCCAGCCCGCGCCGCTGAGCCTGTAGTTCAAAATCAGTCCCCAATTAATTCCGATCCAGCCTGTCCCTTGCTGTCCTCTCCCAGCGACGCCCTAAGCCGAGGTCCGAACCCCACCGGGGGGTGCCCTTAGCGTGTAGTCGCTTAGTTTTTTAGTTTTTAAGCCCTGGCTGGAGGCCTCAATTTATTGTGGCATCCACAGGAAAGTCCGGTTAAGTAGTAACGACCTCTCAAGGTCAACTACGAGATGCCAAATCCCAAAAAAAAAAAAAAAAAAGCGAGCGACACAGTGTTAGATAAGCGATCGAAGTGAAAACATCCGAAGCGATCTTCAAGTGCGACTTAAGGCGATCAGTAGTGCAATTGTGTTTTGTAATTAGTGTGTTTGCGTTGTAATTAGTGTTGTTGAATAAAGTGTCATTTTTTGGTTATTAAATCGGCAGTTTTTATTGTCACGAACCCGAAGCTCGTAACAGTATATTTTCATCTCATAAAACCTTAACTGACAATGGTTCCGATTCTGTTGTTCACAAACTAAACTAAATTTAAGTTCAGTGCATCTTTTTCTTTCTATTTCATTAAGGCCTGAGTTTTCAATCATTTGAGGAATCATTTTGAAATTTTGACAGTTATGTCATACAAAAACTGTCAAACTTCAATTTTATTCTTATAATAAAAGTCATCTGGCGATGGAAAAATCAGACCTAAGAAACGGGCAGAAGATAAATTTTAGTTTAATCCTGTCAAATTGATCAGCGTCTGACACTAATCCATACAAGTTTAGACGTGATTAAAAACTTGCCTCGTAAAATTACGACAATTTACGTCAGGCGCTGATTAATTTGACAGGACTAATCTAAAATTTATCTTCTGTTCTTTTCTTAATGAAATAGAAAGAATGATGATGAATGATGCACTGAACTTAAATTTAGTTTAGTTTGGCACCAATGTCAAATAAAGAGGTATCGTTTTTCATTTACAATCCTTTGCTGTGAAGGTCGTCATAATTCAAAATGGCGGTCGCTAGACATAGCAATGTGAAAGTTCATTCTTTTGTTAGTTCCAATGTCATTTTGTTTTAGTTTTATTTTACTTTCTCAAAGAACTGCATAATCATAAATTGTGGCATTATTTAGTCATTAATAACAGTGGAAGTTTTCTTTGTAGGTACACATTGTAATATGAATGCTCAGTCTTGAAAAGTTATTTTATTTTTTATTTTTTTTCTCTATTTTTGCTTTTTCCTGTTTAGCATAATCAGCTTATAATGTTCCCACTGATGGGACACAGGCCTCCTTCCTTTGGGAGGAAGTGGGCCGTAATCTACCACTCGGGCCCAGCTCGGGTTGGTAGATGTTACATCGTACCTTCGATAAAATAGGGTTACAACTCGACAAACCTGGATTTTAGAAAAGCAAAAATAAACTCACGGATTTGTTAGTCAGTCTTTAGTTTTACACTATTATAATTTCCTTTACTTAACGATACATATAAATTATATTTTTCAATTTTTAAATAGTATATAAAAAATATAAAAACATTTAAAAATATAAAAAAATAGTAGCACACCGGTATCGGGAACAGGGTCCAAGCTAACGGCGGTCAGGGCTCCCGAGAGAGGAACCTCCTAAGAATGCGGGCCGTGTCCAGAAGTACTGCTTTCTGGATCAAGCCCTTGATCCAGCTGCCCAACGCGAGCCTCCTAAGGTGTTGGTCGAGGCTCTTGTTATTATTATGTGATCAAAATTATTCATACCTACTTGAAAAGCTTACGAAAAAATATGTTTTAAACCCCCCCCCCCTTTTTGGGGAGGCCTGTGTCCAGCAGTGGACGTCTTTCGGCTGAAATGATGAATGGCATACGCTGTTTTTCAATTTTCCTGAAAAACAACCTGAAAATTCCTTTTTCGAGTTGTGACCATATTTTATCGGAGGTGCGACATGATGTCTTCGAATTTTTGGTTCTCACGATGTTTTTATCCTGTTACATAAGTATGCTGTAATCTCCTGTAATTGAAGGAGCGCACGTAAAAGAACCTTTTGTATTATTGTCATTACTATTGTATCTTTGTATCCTTTGTTGAAGTTCACAAATAAACAAATACCTAAGTAAATACACTGCAAAACAGACACGATGAAAACATGTAACTAAGGATAATACTGAGATGAGAAACTATTATAGGAGAGAACAGGTGCCTACTAAGGGTAAGGGATTTTCATAAAACCCACATTTGTTTACATTCTTATAATTAGGGTTCCGTAGCCAAATGGCAAAAACGGAACCCTTATAGATTCGTCATGTCTGTCTGTCTGTCTGTCTGTCTGTCTGTCTGTCTGTCTGTCTGTCTGTCCGTCTGTCTGTCCATCCGTATGTCACAGCCACTTTTCTCCGAAGCTATAACAACTATACTGTTGAAACTTGGTAAGTAGATGTATTCTGTGAACCGCATTAAGATTTTCACACAAAAATAGAAAAAAAAACAATAAATTTTAGGGTTCCCCATACTTAGAACCGAAACTCAATTTTTTTTTTTTCGTCAATCCCATACGTGTAGGATATTTATGGAAGGAGCTTCTACATCATCGATTGAAACCAATAACGTGGACAACAATAAGGTGGAATGTGACACATGTCATGTTTTTATTAATAAAAGGTATCTAAGTAACCATTTAAAAAGCAATTCTCATAAAAATAATCTTTTAAAATCACATAGTTCATTAACAAATGTAACAGTTGTTGAAACCGCTTTTGGTAACCGAATTTTAACATATAGAATTAATAGTAAAACAACTCAATCGATGCAATATTTTGAAACACCGGAATCGTTTTTAAATTCATTAAAAATTGATATCTTATTTTTGATAAATGAATGTATTCAACAACATACAATTCTTAAAATAAACTTCATATTGCATGCTGATTTCATACAACAAACTAAAGACATTAAGAATACATTTGATTTTCAAACGTTTAATTACATAATTTGTCAGGGTGACGACTTAAATATTTTTTATTCATCATTAATAGACACTGTAGTTGGTAAAATTTGTCAATTTGAAAAAAAAGATAGTGGTTGGAGTCTTAATCAAATTAAATACATAGACATGAATGTTAACAAATTCAACCCCCTACGTGGTAGTTCATATATCGATCTTCCTCAAGATATTAAATCAAAAAAAGCTGTAATCAATGTTAAAAATAATGATAATATGTGCTTCAAATGGGCATTACTCTCTGGTTTATATCCTGTATGTAAAAGTGTAGATCGGGTAACATCTTACACAATTCATGGAAATAAACTTAAATTTACTGGTATTTCTTTTCCGGTTAAAATTGCAGATATATCAAAAGTAGAGAAATTAAACAATATTAGTATAAATGTTTTTGGTTTAGAGTATAATAAAGAAAAAAAGTGTAATTCTGTTGTAGGTCCTTTATACTTAACAAAATGTCGTACCCCTAATCATATCAACCTACTATATATATCAAATGGTACTAACAATCATTACTGTTTTATTAAAAACTTATCGCGATTAGTTAGTTCACAAATATCAAGTCAACATCGTGCAGTTTATATATGCGATTCATGTTTAATTCATTTCCCATCAGAGGAAAGACTTAATAACCATCAACAATATGATTGCGCTCACATTTGTACGGAATTACCCAAAGGTGAAAATTCCAAAAAGGATTGGTTTGGTAACGCAACATCAAATAATAAATTAAAATTTGATAAATTCACAAAAAAGTTGGAAATGCCCTTTGTGGTTTATGCAGACTTTGAGGCCTTTTTGAATCCGATAGAATCATGTAGTAACGATCCCTCCAAGCCTAGTACAATGAATATTCAAAAACATGAAGTGTATAGTTTCGGATATTACATTAAATGTTCATATGATAACAGATTATCAAAATATGAGACGTATAGTGGACCAAACTGTGCACAAGTGTTTATGAATCGCCTTTGTGAAGATGTGAAAACAATAGTTAAAAAAAATAGCTTCCAAAAATGCCCCGTTCCATTATCAGATGAAGATAAAATTAAATTTTCAAATTCAAACATATGTCATATTTGTGAAACTGAGTTAAATGAAGATCCTTTTTACGATTTTGATTGGCACACTGGTAGTTTAAGGGGTGTTGCACATCAAGTGTGTAGTTCTAAGTTCAGAACCCCTCGTCATGTTCCAATATTTTTACATAACCTCAGTCACTACGATGCTCATTTTATTGTCCATGCATTAAACCTCGATGATGGCAAAATTGAAGTTATTCCACAAAATAAAGAACGATACATATCATTTTCAAAACAGTTAACAATAAATAATCAACCAGTAACTTTAAGATTCGTAGATTCATTGAAATTTTTATCGTGTAGTTTAGATCAACTAGCTAAAAATCTTAATGATGATCAGTTTACAGAACTAAAAAGAAACTATCCTAATAATGAAGATTTTTTACGTTTAAGACGGAAAGGTATTTATCCTTATGAATTTATGCGTAATAGTGATTGCTTGAAACATCCATCACTTCCTGATCAACACCAGTTTTATAGTTCACTCACAGATTCGAATATTTCAAATGATGATTATAATCATGCAAAAGATATTTGGCAACATTTTAAGTGTAGTAGTATGTCTGATTATTCCAATTTGTATTTAAAAACTGATGTTTTACTTTTGACCGATGTATTCGAAAACTTTAGGAAGCTTTGTATTAAAACTTATGGATTAGATCCTGCCCATTACTATACTGCTCCAGGTTTAAGTTGGGACGCAATGTTAAAATTTACGAAAATAGAATTAGAATTGTTAACGGACTATGACAAAATTGCTTTTTTTAAAGCTGGTATTAGAGGGGGTGTATCTCAGTGTAGCAATCGTTTTGCTAGAGCAAATAACAAATTCATGGAGGATTATGATAGTGAAAAACCTAATTCATATCTAACATATTTTGATGCGAATAATTTGTATGGTTGGGCAATGTCCCAATCCCTTCCTGTTGGTGGTTTCGAATGGGTTAATTGTAATACGGATTATAATGTGTCGGATACGTCTGATTTTGGTTATGTTTTAGAAGTTGATTTGGAATATCCTGATGAACTTCATGATTTACATTCTGACTTTCCGTTATGTCCTGAAAACATATGTGTGGGTAATACTAAAGAAACTAAATTAGTTCCTAATTTAAATAATAAAAATAAATACATCATTCACTACAGGAATTTAAAACAATGCATTGAAATGGGAATGATATTAATTAAAGTACATAGAATTTTAAAATTTAAACAGAGTTCTTGGTTAAAGAAATACATAGACTTAAATACTAGTTTGAGAACGTTAGCTACATCAAACTTTGAAAAAGACTTTTTTAAATTAATGAACAATTCTGTCTTCGGTAAGGCTATGGAAAATATTGAAAAAAGAGTAAACGTTAAACTACTAACTCACTGGGATAATCGTGGTAAAGTTTTAGGTGCTCAAGATTTGATTGCAAAACCAGAATTCCATAGTTTATCAATATTTTCAGAACATTTAGTCGCAATACAATTACGAAAAACAAAATTAATTTATGATAAGCCAATTTATTTAGGATTTTGTATTTTAGATATATCTAAGACTCTTATGTATGAATTTCATTATAACTACATGATTAAAAAGTTTAAAAATAAAATTAAGTTATTGTACACTGATACCGATAGTTTGATATATCAAATTTTTACAGACAATTTTTATGAGGATATAAAACCAGATCTACCTCACTATTTTGATACATCAGATTATCCAGAAAATAATATTAACGGTTATCCAAATATAAATAAAAAAAAGTTAGGTTTTTTTAAAGACGAGAATAATGGTAAAGTATTGAAGGAATTTGTGGGGTTGCGATCAAAAATGTATGCCCTGGAAGTAGAAGATAAATTTATAGCAAAGGCAAAAGGGGTTAACAAAAGTGTTACCAAAAAAATGAATATGAAAAATTACAAATCGTGTTTGTTTAATAAAAATGTACAATATTGTAGTATGCTTCGATTTAAGTCAATCAAACACACTATTTTTACACAAAAAATAAATAAAGCATCTTTATCATATAATGATACCAAACGATGTATTATGAACAACAACATTGATACATTGGCTTGGGGACATTATAAATTACGCTAAGTGTTGATGTCAACTTTTTATATTTATTTCTGTGTATGTACAAAATTTGTATTGATTGTAAAATTCTGATGTACTAATTGTGTTAGAGTTATAATTATTCGATTGTAAATAATGTCATATAAGTAATGATAACACTGTGAACATACATTTGAGAAGATTGTAAAATTCTGATGAGTACTAATTGTGTTAGAAATAGTATACGTATGCATAATAGTTTTTTTTTTTTTTCATCAATTTTATGTTTTATATAATTTTAGCAATAAATACTTATTTTTTACAAAAACATTTTCATTTTTCATTTCATTCCTTTGAGCTCCAGACGTGTGAAATGTTTCACTTTATCCATCCGTTTACTGCTATTGTGGCAGGGCCAAGTGGATGTGGGAAGTCAAATTTTGTAACAAATTTCATAAAATCAGTTAAAGAAATATGTAATTGTGATTTTAGCCAGATCACATGGTGCTTTGATGAAATGCAACCTTTATATAATTTACCAAATGTTAACTATCATCAAGGAATTCCTAATCTTAATATGTTTGATGGTGAAAACCCACATCTTGTTATTATTGATGATCTAATGAGAGAGTCTGATGGAAGAATTGTGGATATATTTACAAAAGGTAGTCATCATAGGAATCTTAGTGTATTTTATTTAACACAAAATTTATTTCATCAGGGTAAAGGTCAAAGAGACATTTCTTTAAACTCAAGTTATATAATATATTTTAAAAACCCTCGAGATAAAACTCAAATAAGATATTTAGTACGACAAGTGTCGCCAGATAACCCAAAATTCATTGAAGATGCCTACAGGGATGCAACTTTAGAAGCGCATGGATATTTAATGGTAGATTTAAAACAGAATACCAATGATTTTTGTCGCATCAAGACAAACGTCTTCCCATTTAATGGACACTGTACAGTCTACATCCCGACAAAAGAGTTTAAATACATCAAGAATCAAACAATTCAAATCATTTCTAAATGATGCATCGTCGACTCACAACGCATAAACATTTGCTAAGCGCTTTGCATACGCTTAAACCAAAATATCAAAAAGCGTTACTTAAAACATGTGATGAAGAAGAAATAAACTGTATTTGTGAATGTATTCATAACGTTTTACAAGGAAAAGTACCTCTTAAAGATCAAGATAAACAAAAATTGAATAAACACAAAAATATACTCCGTAAACTGGTGCATAAGTGTAAACATAAACTAAGAAAAAATATAATCATACAAAAAGGAGGGGCTTTCTTACCAATAATATTAGGTGCAATATTGAGTGGATTAGTAAGTGGACTAGCCAGTTAACATGGAAAATGCAAAGAAAATGATACTTATTGAACCTGGATTGATTGAAAAATTAAAACAAGAAAATAAGGTTAATAGTAATTTGTCTCGATTAGATATTGAAATGCAAAATATTATGAATAGTAAGACGGAAGACCGTAAGAAGTGGATGTTATATTTACAAACACTACAAAGATACCTTCACTTTACCGAAGAGGATCGACAACCACTCAGATTACCAATTTATTCTGATACATCTAATGAAGATCTAAATGAGTCTAAAATTGACTTTAAAAATAAAGATAGAGAACTAAGAAGTATAGTTGATGCTGAATCTTTGTTGGAGGAGAACGAATCCATGAAAAGTAAAGAAAAAAACACAAATCCACTTTACACACCAACTCAAATACTCAGTTTAATACCAAAAAGTTATAATAAAAAAGGTGAGTTCTTACTAAACTTAGTTGGAACAAATAAAAGTAAAATACATTGGGATAATGAAGGCACAGTCATAATTGATAATGAAAAAATTCCTGGAAGTAATATTGTTGATTTAATAAATGATTCACTAAGACCCTTAAAAAGAAGTGATCCAGTTGGGTGGGATAGATTTGCTAAAGCATTAAAAGATATTAAAGTACCACTCACTTATATCGGAAACCCAAAGAGATGTGAGTTTATTAATCAGCTTCAAGCAAAAGATCTGAACAAAACCTCTGAGATTGAAGATCAAGAGTTTTCTACACCGAACAGTGGAGATAAAAAATTTATAAATAAAATACGTAAAAAGGTCGATTGGGAAAAATGGACCCCGTACTAGAAGAAATTAATAGAATTTATTATGATCCATCTAATCCCGCTGGTTTAAGTAGTATTGATAAATTATCAAAAGCCATGAAGGGTAAAATGGATAAAAAGCAAGTAAAGGAATGGTTACAATCACAAGAAACATACACATTACATAAACCTATTCGGAAAAAATTCCCGCGTAATAGGTACATTCTATCAAATATTAATGAACTGTGGCAAGCTGATTTAAGTGATATGCGAACTTATTCTCAATATAATGATGGTTTCAACTACATACTTTGTGTTATTGATGTATTTAGTAAATATGCTTTTGCAAGATCAATGATAAAAAAAAACTCAGAAACAACTAAAGAATGCTTTGAAAGTATATTTACTGAAAGTAATTCAACACCTACTCACATACAATCTGATAAAGGTACAGAATTTGTTTCAAAAGATGTACAAAAATACTTTATATCCAAAAAGATTAATTACTATACCACCAACAATCCTGATATTAAGGCCAGTATTGTTGAGCGATTTCAAAGAACTCTAAAAATGAAAATGTGGCGTTATTTCACTCATAATAATACTTATAGATACATAGATGTTTTACAAGATTTAATATACTCTTATAATCACAGCATTCACTCTAGTATTAGGATGTGCCCATCTGATGTAAATTCCAGCAATATTATGACAGTTTGGACTAATCTTTATGATAGGAGGTCAAACAAACTTTCTTTAGAACACCCAAAACCAAAATTTAATGTGGGTGATTATGTCCGAATAACTAAATATAAACATGTTTTCCAAAAAGGGTATGAATCAAATTGGAGTGATGAAATATTTATTATATCTTCAATAATTGATAGATCTCCATGGGTTGTATATACAGTAACAGATTTACAAAATGAACCAATAGTTGGTACTTTTTATGAAAGAGAATTACAGAAGGTCACTTACAACCCCACCTCACAATATAAAATAGATAAAATAATTGACTCTCGTTATTCTGGCCACAGAAAAGAAGTGTTAGTGAAGTGGAGAGGTTATCCAGATAAATTTAACAGTTGGGTTTTAGCTTCTAGTTTAAAAGAAATATGAATAAAGAAAGTTTTTATTTAACTTTGCTCAGCAATAGTTCAATGGACTACTTTCCTGATAACAAGACCACAAATTTTTCAACAAAATTACCAAAAGCTATTAAATTAGAAGGTGAATGGTCGGTTGGAGTTGTCGAGTTTCAATATCCATGTACAATGTTTACTGTTCAAGATCATGAAAATGTTATATACATTACAAAAACCATGTTAATGCCTACTGAAGATAAACCCTCAACAGTGTACTACAAAAAACATATTCCAGCTACCAACTATGATAACGTCGAGCATATTTTAAAAGCGTTAAATGGTATCAGAGAGAAATTAACATTTCGTCAAGATGAAATAACAAAATTTGTGTATGTTTCTGTTTTGGATAAAAATATAACATCCGTTACATTATCACCCAAATTAAGTTTACAACTAGGCTATGAACCAAATAAAAATCTCTTGGAAAGAAATTTTGGAAAGTGCCCTGCTAATTTACACTTAGGGTTACCATCTCAACTATTTGTGTATTGCGACATAATCGATCCTCAGATCGTGGGCGATGTCATGACTCCTTTATTAAGAATAATTTCATTAGATCCTTCAAAATATATTTATGGTGCAAATAAAATGTATGTTTTCTCTCCACCTCACTACTTACCTGTTATGCGAAGAGAGTTCGATACGTTGGAAATAGATATAAGATCGAGCACAGGACAAAAAATACCATTCCAGTTTGGAACCGTGTGTATTAAACTACATTTCCGAAAATTATAATAATGTATTCTCTTCGTGATCATCATAATTGTCCATATGAAAATTATTATACACATCAAGCTGGATCAGGAGTTGGAGTAATTTATAAGGGTTCACCATATCAACGCGGTCATGGTATTGGGAGCTTCTTAGGGGGTTTATTTAGATCAGTTTTACCTTTACTTTCAAGTGGTGCTCGAGTGATTGGTAAGGAGGCATTAAACGCTGGAGTTGGTCTTTTATCGGATATGGTTCAAGCGCGTCCTATGGAAACCTCAATAAAAGATCGTCTAAAGCAAGTTAGTACAAACTTAAAACGAAAGGCTGATGATAAAATTGATCGATTTAACATGACAGGATCTGGGTATATAACTAAAAGAAAACGACGGTCCCCGTTCATTCCACAATTAGCTGCTAAAGTGAAAGCTGCGAAAAAACTTGGTTTAAAACCAAAGAATATCAAAGATATATTTTCAAATTAAATATGTCTTTTCTTCATAATCATTCTTGTGAGTGCGCTAAGTCAGAATTGGATTTGTTTGCACTACCGTCTACACAAACAAGCATTGAAAGTGGATTGTGGATACACTATAAACCAATTTCATCTCTTGCTGATGATGGACCTATCGAGTTTCAAGTTCCTGGTACAGGCGATGACTACATAGATTTGTCTCATACATTACTCCACATAAAGGCAAAAGTATTAAATCAAGATTCAACTAACTTGGTATCGACTACAGTAGTAGCACCTGTAAATAATTGGTTGCACTCACTTTTTAGTCAACTTGATGTTTATTTAAACCAAAAACTTGTATCACCACCTAATAATACCTATGCCTATCGAGCATACATGGAAACCCTTTTAAACTATGCTCCTGCTGCTAAACAATCTCATCTTACTTGTAGTCTTTGGTATGAGGATACAGCAGGAAAAATGGATTCTACAGATGGTAAAAACATAGGATTTGTTAAAAGGCAAGAATTAGTTACTGAAAGTAAGGAAGTAGAAATGATTGGACATCTTCATGGTGATATTTTCAATCAAGATAAATTTCTAATTAATGGTGTTGAAATGAGTGTAAAATTAGTTCGATCAAGAGAGAGTTTTAATTTAATTGCTGGGTCAAACGATGTAAAGTTTAAAGTTTGCATTACAGATGCAACTCTTATTGTCCGAAGAGCACGAATTAATCCAAGTGTATTACTTGCACACCAGAAAGTTTTAGCTTCTACTACTGCTAAATATCCTATTACTCGAGCTGAAGTCAAAGTTTTAACAATTCCTTCGGGTGTTCAAGGAAAAACTCTTGATAATATATTCTTAGGACAGGTACCCAAAAGATGTATAATAGGGTTTGTGAATAATTCTGCATTTAATGGTTCCCTTACTAAAAATCCATTTAATTTTGAAAACTATGGTATTAATTATTTCAGCTTATATATTGATGGTCAACAAATACCTTCAAAAGCTTTGCAACCATCTTTTAATAATAGTATATTTACATCAGCATATCATACTCTGTTCTCAGGAACTGGTATTCACTTTCTTAAGGACGCCTTTACGTATCTGACAAAAATAAGCCGTTTTTCGGTGCATTTTGCGGCAAAATGAGACGAAACCAAATGTAACTAATAATTACCACAGATAGATTACTCTTTCATCTCCAAATGGTAGCCATTTTTTATTCGAAAATGTTGGTTTATAATATAGTAAAAAATTATTTCCGTTGCCTCTTCACACAAAATCGACGATATCGTGCTGTCTTTGGGGTCATTTTTCTTCTGTTTAATAACATAAACATATTTATTTTAAAATATTTTATGTAAGCAGACATGTTCAACTCAAAAAGGTAGCCAAAAGAACTATCAAAATGTTAAAAATAAGCTCAGAAAAAAATAAAAATCGGAGTCTATTTTTTCACATATTTAGCTGTAATACGTGAATCTTATTGGATTGAAATAAGGGTTATTTTACTGGTCACTGTCTCGGTTTATTGCACAAAAATTTGTAATGAAATATTAGTCTGCGCTCGGCCGCCGTTGTGAGTGGACTCTGTGTCGGTTGTAAGCAGCAGCTTGTGCTAAAAGAAGATCGCTGTACGGATACAAAATATTTGACACACAAAACTTGATACTTCACGCATTCTGTATGTACCTATTACCCAAGGAAAGATTTGATTCACAGTCTTATAATTTTTCTAGAAGTAAGTAGGGTTTATAAATTCATATTTCGTTCCGGACTTGCTGGAGTGACCTGCACAGCAGGTGTACTTCGAAGACTATTCCGGTCTGATCCCCTGAAGACTTACAATATTTCATGATGGGTGTCAATTTCGTGGTTTTCGAGGGTGCTGAAACCGATGGTGAGGTACAAATGAGAATCCAAGATGGCGGATGTGAAAAATGTTACAATTTTTCATGATGGGTGTCAATTTCGTGGTTTTCGAGGGTGCTGAAACCGACGGTGGGGTCAAAATAAAAATCCAAGATGGCGGATGTGACAAATGTTACAATTTTTCATGATGGGTGTCAATTTCGTGATTTTCGAGGGTGCTGAAACCGATGGTTGGGTCAAAATAAAAATCCAAGATGGCGGATGTGAAAAATTTTATAATTTTTCATGATGGGTGTCAATTTCGTGGTTTTCGAGGGTGCTGAAACCGATGGTGGGGTCAAAATAAAAATCCAAGATGGCGGATGTGAAAAATGTTACAATTTTTCATGATGGGTGTCAATTTCGTGGTTTTCGAGGGTGCTGAAACCGACGGTGGGGTCAAAATAAAAATCCAAGATGGCGGATGTGACAAATGTTACAATTTTTCATGATGGGTGTCAATTTCGTGGTTTTCGAGGGTGCTGAAACCGACGGTGGGGTCAAAATAAAAATCCAAGATGGCGGATGTGACAAATGTTACAATTTTTCATGATGGGTGTCAATTTCGTGGTTTTCGAGGGTGCTGAAACCGACGGTGGGGTCAAAATGAAAATCTAAGATGGCAGATGTGAAAAATGTTAGAATTTTTGAAATTGACACCCATCATGAAAAATTGTAACATTTGTCACATCCGCCATCTTGGATTTTTATTTTGACCCCACCGTCGGTTTCAGCACCATCGAAAACCACGAAATTGACACCCATCATGAAAAATTGTAACATTTTTCACATCCGCCATCTTGGATTCTCATTTTGACCTCACCATCGGTTTCAGCACCCTCGAAAACCACGAAATTGACACCCATCATGAAAATATTGTAACACTTTTCACATCCGCCATCTTGGATTTTCATTTTGACCGCACCATCGGTTTCAGCACCCTCGAAAACCACGAAATTGACACACATCATGAAAAATTGTAACATTTTTCACATCTGCCATCTGTAAAATTATTAAAAAGGGTTCAAACCGGGTGCGGTGACTTGACAAAGACGAAAATGTGGAGTCGTTGTTCCTCAATACTAACATACACGTATCCGTTATAATAAAAAATTACGAACTTATGTATTTCAATAAACCCTGTACTTATTTTTGTTGCTGACGATCCTTCAGGATCAAAAACAAAAGAAAAAGCGGTTCAAACCGGTATGAGAAAGTTTTTAGTGGATAAGACAGAGATTAAAACAGAAGACGATCTAGGAGGGGATCGAGGCGGGGGGGGTGGAGGGGGGGTTCAGGGGATCAGAACGGAATAATTCGAGCTGAGTCAGGTGTGCCGAGTATGGGCTCGTTTTCTTAGTTATGTTGAGACCTTACCTCCGGACTTGATGGAGTGACCTGCAGGTGTACTTCGAAGACTCCTACTGGAACTAACAGCCGAGCAGATCTAGGTGAGCCGAGTATGGGCTCGTTTTCTTAGTTATGTTGAGACCTTACCTCCGGACTTGATGGAGTGACCTGCAGGTGTACTCCGAAGACTGCTACTGGAACTAATAGCCGAGCTGAGCTAGGTGTGCCGAGTATGGGCTCGTTTTCTTAGTTATGTTGAAACCTTACCTCCGGACTTGATGGAGTGACCTGCAGGTGTACTCCGAAGACTGCTACTGGAACTAATAGCCGAGCTGAGCTAGGTGTGCCGAGTATGGGCTCGTTTTCTTAGTTATGTTGAGACCTTACCTCCGGACTTGATGGAGTGACCTGCAGGTGTACTTCGAAGACTCCTACTGGAACTAACAGCCGAGCTGACATAGGTTTGCCGAGTATGGACTCGTTTTCTTAGTTATGTTGAGACCTTACCTCCGGGCTTGATGGAGTGACCTGCAGGTGTACTCGAAGACTGCTACTGGAACTAACAGCCGAGCTGATCTAGGTGTGCCGAGTATGGGCTCGTTTTCTTAGTTATGTTGAGACCTTACCTCCGGACTTGATGGAGTGACCTGCAGGTGTACTTCGAAGACTGCTACTGGAACTAATAGCCGAGCTGAGCTAGGTGTGCCAAGTTTGGGCTTCTTTTGTTAGTTTTGTTGAGACCTTAAGAATAGGTAGGCAGGCACTAAGCCGGGTCTAGTCTAGGCAGATGCGGTCACTAATCGGAAACATAAAACAAAAGTACTTATCTAAAAAAAAAAGATTACAGCCGCCATCTTGGATTTTCATTTTGACTTTGTTTTCGGCTCCAGCACCCTCGAAAACTATGAAAACGACACCCATGATAAAAAATATAAAAAAAATTACAGCCGCCATCTTGGATTTTCATTTTGACCTCACTATCTGCTTTAGCGCCCTTGAAATCCATAAATACGACACCCATGATAAAAATAAAAAATAAATTACAGCCGCCATCTTAGATTTTCATTTTGACCTAATTATTGGCTCCAACACCCTCGAAAACCATGAAAACGACACCCATGATGAAAAATATTAAAAAAAAATACAGCCGCCATCTTGGATTTTCATTTTGACCTCACTATCGGCTTTAGCGCCCTTGAAAACCATAAAAACGACACCCATGATGAAAAATAAAAAAAAACTACAACCGCCATCTTGGATTTTCATTTTTATCTCACTATCGGCGATCTCAATATCCGTCACTTTGCACGGCCACGGTGATTTATCGAGGTAGCCACTGCTAATATGCCTTTATGCAATGCACGACACTGCTTAGTACATTATCCTAATTGCGTAACACACTTGGAATGGCAATCCATTCCGATTTGACAGTTCAACAATATCCATTGCGTTGTTTTTGTTTTACGAATTTTTTAAATATTTATGAAGCAACTAGCTGTGCCCCGCGGTTTCACCCGCATAAGTTTCGATCCCGTGGGAATATCGGATAAAAAGTAGCCTATATGTGTCAGCTACCTCTTTACAAAATTTTATCAAAATTGGTGAAGCCGTTTGAGCGTGAAGAACAAACATATAAACATACACACACACCCCTGTTTGTACAGACACCCTTACGAGGACCTTGTTAGTCCTAGAACAAACCGAGGACCCTCCAAAAAACTGGTTTAAACACCTGGTGGGCCTATTGGAATAAGATAGAAAGAGACAGGTGAATAAATCTATAGTGATGAGCTTATTGGGATAATGCTATCTCAACATTTTTCTGTATGAATTTCGGCTATCATACTGAGGACCTGAAATACACAGCTAAATGTGACCAGCGATGCACATGCGAGGACTTTGTGTGAGCAAACCGAGGACCTCTTACGTAAGCCCTGGGACGTCCTTCCGAGGACGTATTTTTACACAATATTTCTTATAGCTTGTACAAAGTGCGGACGTTGTGTTAGACTTTATATCACTAAACCGAGGACAGTTTTTCGAGTAGAACTTGTACAAACCGAGGACCTGGAAAATCTACCTACCTAAAACATGTTACGTGTAAGATAATAATTATATCAATGTAAGTAGAATGTTCCGATTTATTTCTTACACACCATTTCTAAAATGAAGTACCAAGCGAGGACGAGTCGATGTCTTTACCTTTGTCGGCGCTTCTCAAAGGATTATTATTTTAGTATTATTGCTGCAGCCAGAGTCGTCTCTCCATGACGGCACTCCTCAGCACTTGATAGCATCGACTTCAAATTTGGCAGAGGCATTAGGTTTATGTAGTAAAACTAAAATAATTACCAGTTTGTACTGATGCTGCAGCCAGGGTTATTTCTTTATGAGGGAACTCCTCAACAGTTGATAGCATCGACTTAAAATTTGGCAAACGTGTTAGGTTTATCTAGCAAAATTAAATAATTACCAGTTTGTTCTGATGCTGCAGTTAGGGTCGTTTCTTCATGGGAGAACTCCTCAACAGATCGTAATCAAATTTGGCATATTCGTTACGTTTATGTAGAAAAATTAAATAATTACGCGTTTGTGCTGATGCTGCAGCCAGGGTCATTTCTTTATGAGGGAACTCCTCAACAGTTGATAGCACCGTCTTCAAATTTGGCACACGCCTTATACTTATCCAGTAACACCAAAATAATTACCAGTTTGTGCTGATGCTGCAGCCAGGGTCATTTCATTATGAGGGAACTCCTCAACAGTTGATAGCAACGTCTTCAAATGATGCACATGCCTTATGTTTATCTAGTAACACCAAAATAATTACCAGTTTGTGCTGATGCTGCAGCCAAGGTCGTTCTTCATGAAGGAACTCCTCGACAGTTGATAGCACCGTCTTCAAATTTGGCACACGCGTTATGTTTATCTAGTGACACCAAAATAATTACCGGTTTGTACTGATGCTGCAGCCAGGGTCATTTCTTTATGAGGGAACTCCTCAACAGTTGATAGCACCGTCTTCAAATTTGGCACACGTCTTATGTTTACCTAGGAACACCAAAATAATTACCAGTTTATGCTGATGCTGCAGCCAAGGTCGTTTCTTCATGAGGGAACTCCTCAACAGTTGATAGCACCGTCTTCAAATTTAGCATACGTCTTATGTTTATCTATAAACACCAAAATAATTACCAGTTTGTACTGATGCTGCAGCCAAGGTTGTTTCTTCATGAGGGAACTCCTCAACAGTTGATAGCACCGTCTTCAAATTTTGCACTCGCGTTATGTTTATCTAGTGACACCAAAATACTTACCAGTTTGTACTGATACTGCAGCCAGGGTCATTTCTTTATGAGGGAACTCCTCAACAGTTGATAGCACCGTCTTCAAATTTGGCACACGTCTTATGTTTATCTAGTTACACCAAAATAATTGCCAGTTTGTGCTGATGCTGCAGCCAAGGTTATTTCTTCATGAGGGAACTCCTCAATAGTTGATAGCACCGTCTTCAAATTTGGCACACGCGTTATGTTTATGTAGTAAAACTAAAATAATTACCAGTTTGTACTGATGCTGCAGCCAGGGTCATTTCTTTATGAGGGAACTCCTCAACAGTTGATACCATCGTCTTTGAATTTGGCACTCGTGTTGTGTTTATCTAGTAACACCAAAATAATTACCAGTTTATACTGATGCTGCAGCCAAGGTCGTTTCTTTATGAGGAACTCCTCAACAGTTGATAGCACCATCTCCAAATTTGGCACTCGTGTTATGTTTATCTAGTAACACCAAAATAATTACCAGTTTGTGCTGATGCTGCAATCAAGGTCGTTTCTTCATGAGGGAACTCTTCAACAGTTAATAGCATCGTCTTCAAATTTAGCATACGCATTAAGTTTAAGTTGTAAAATTATTTTTATTATCAGTTTCCATGATCCCGCAATGTATTAATTAGCAAAAAAAAAGCAATAAATCGTCGTAGTCGTCTAAACTTGCTGTGGAGTATCTTAATTTGAAAGGACTAAACTAATATTTATCTTCTGTCCTTTTGTTAATGAAATAGAAAGGAAAAGATGTACTGAACATAAATTTAGTTTAGTTTGTGAACAAGGGAATCGGCGCCTTTAAGTTATTAAGTTTTCATGCTTCCCAAATTATTTTGAAGAATCGATGAAATATGAGCTGACCCGTAAAACGTTGTTTTGCTATATAAATTATTTCTAGCTGCCCAGCGCTACTTCGTTCGCGTGGTTCCTAACCTATATCTACCCTACTCCTACCCTACTACTACACTACTCCTACCCTTCTCCTAGCCTACTCCTACCCTACTCCTAGCCTACTCCTACCCTACTTCTAACCTACTCTTACCCTACTCCTATCCAACTTAACCTACTCCCACCCTACTCCTATGAGTAAATAAAAGTATTAAAAAAGAGTATCCTATATCCGTCTCCTGGTTCTACGCTACCTCCCCACGAATTTTCAGCCAAATCTGTTTAGCCGTTCTTGAGTTATAAATAGTGTAACTAACACGACTTTCTTTTATATATAGATAAGCGAGCCTAGGTACTTAGCACATACTGCTGAAGAAGCCTGATTATTCCTCGTGCACCTAGTAGCTACTAACAATTTGTTTAAGGATTCAGTCTACCTTCGATTTCCTCCTTCATAATTTTATTTAAATGATAGAATATTTGTCTTCTACACACGAGGAAAACTGTCGAAACGAGGACTAGAATACACACTGTTCGGAAAATCTACCAACCGAGGTCTTAAATAAACATTGTCTGGAAAAGCTACTAACCGAGGACTTTTGTGTTAAAGTTAACACACAGGTCCTCGGATAATACAACAAACGTGAAATGAGTGTAAAGAGTCTGTGTATGAGGCGACAGTGGCACCATCTGGTGGATACACAATGTGTGTGTAAGATTATGAATAATCTTGATCAAACCGAGGTTCAGACAACTTTTTCGTATTAAGTATATAGGAAGACGCAAAATCGCTTGCAGAATGCGAATCTTTGGTCAAGTCAAACCGAGGACCCTCGAAAAGGTCCTCGCTTTGAAAAGGTCCTCGGTCGTGCCTTGTGTATTCATACGCACGTCCTCGGATGGTACTTAAAACAAACACACTCACAAACTTTCGCCTTTATAATATTAGCGTGATGAATATTGTATAATTGTACTGTTTGCCTTGTAAGTAGGGTGTGTGCCAAATACACATATTTTCTTTCCAGTTTTCGAGAACCTACTTGCATTTGATACCATAGCATTATATAAAATACGAAATAAACCGAATAAAACAAGCTTGTTTTATATTTGTTTTCAATAAGCTCGTCCGCAAATTGTTAATACATAGGTACTTTGGCAACTTGTACTTGATTAATCACTGTCCAGTGAAATTAAGTAAATAGCATTCTACTTATATGAACACTTCACATTACCTACAAACTGTTTGAAAACAAATCACCGTTAACTTAAAAAAAATACATGGCAAAAATAAAATAAAATTAGGCTCAAGTATCAAGTCGTGTCAATTTACTCATAATTTCACCGCTTCGCGCATGTCGCTGTGTGTGTGAGCCGTGCACGTGTAGTAGTAAGACTCAATACCTAAAATTGAAGCGCGTCATTTCGTAAACGCGTCCTTAATGAAGGAAATGCAATCTCTCATGAACAATATGCCAAAGGTAACTGCCTATTAGCATTTGATTTAACTCCTGATTTATCAGCTAACTCATCAACTCATTGGAATCTCATAAAGCATGGTAGTGTAAGATTAGAAGTACGATTTGAATCCTCACTAATACAAACAATTAACTGCATCGTTTATGCTGAGTTTGATAACATTATTGAAATAGATAAAAACAGAAATGTTACTGTAGACTATAGTAGTTAAGGTTATAATGTATAATTATTGCGTGTTAGATTTATGTGTTATGTGTAATGCATGTTGTCTATGTAACTATGGGAAACATTATAAAATTAAATAAAACAAATTGTATTTAGTATACCATTTTTTATTTCTATAAAAACCTCCATTTAGTCTTATACAAAACACTGTCCGAGTTTAAACTTTACATAAGCACACTGACTAAACCACTGAACATGTTGTTGCCAAGGATCATCATCATCTTCCCAATCTTTTAAACCGCCACCACAATGGAAACACTTGACCCTGTCTCCGTGGCCGGTATAAAAGAAACCGGCCTCTGCAAGATCTTCAGGCTTCTGTAGCATAACGAGAGGCCAGCCTTCAAAACTGAGAAACCGTCTAGATTTTGAACTGAAGAATGGATATTCAGCTCTTGTGTACTGCATATTTTTCTCATTTTCTTCTCCACTCAGTGTTGTAGCTTTGCTATTCAATGACGTGTTCTGTACACGTGTACCACACTCATCTCTTCCTTCTGTTGTTGGCTTTCTCTCAGCATCACAAGACGACAGCTCCCTGTACACACCTCATTATTAATATAAATGAGTACACAGAAGTAATTTAAGTAAACAGAATCACATTCACTAATCAGCTAATGGCTATCATTGTTAAAAAAGTATTTTTTAACGTTTTCACTTTCTGCTATTGTCTTTGTAATATTGTATACGAGGCCGTTTGTGTTGTCGTAGATGCTATCCTTATTATTCTTTACATAATATTTAATCCTCGTGGTAGCGTGATTCCAATGATCGGTAGTTGGAATCTTACATAGCTTCTTCATATCGTACATTTCAATTTTTATGAGATGCGTCGCTTGGGCTCCGTCGTCAGAATTAGTAGAAATGTATGATACACCATCTCTAGCGGCTCGTGCCACGGTTGACGATAACAGTTTCTTCTTTTTTATTTTTGGCACCACTTCAAAAAAATTATCAATCGGTTGCGATTTCCTTTTTCCACCATCGCATGTGTTATTAATGACGATATCATCGCCCTCTTCTTCATGTTGAGGGGAGAGCGGTGAGTAGTAATACTGTTTATAGGTATTTTCATTATCGTCTGCGAAGCTGAATGATCTCTGCAACAACAGAGATATCATGTTAGTATCAATTTGTTTACATTGTGATTACACACACACACACACACGTTAGGAAACAACAAAAGAACAACAAAAGATATACAAGTAAGTTTGTCAATAGAATAAACACTTACCTCCATGATTATTGATGCGCTGAAGTACCACAAACGAAGTATCGGTATACAATTCACTGTGGTCAAACGACCATAGACTGATTTCATGACTGCAACTGTTCGCTCTTATATAGCACCATTCTTATCTAAAGCAAATTCCTAAGTTCAACGAAACTGATAGTGACTCTATGAGTCAACATAGTTATCGCACATTGTTCCCATCAGGCATCAGCTTGTTTTCTGAGTCACTCAAAAGAATGCGATATATTTACAAAAATCACTATAATTGAACATTCCTATGGCAACCATTGAACAGATTGGTACTGTAATAATCTGTTAATAGCAGTAATATCATGGATACACTAGAAGTACAACAACATCTAAAAAAGATCCATCCCAGTCTAGAAAAAAATGTTTATGCTGCTAATAGACTACCTATGTATACCCATGTACCGACGTATATAATATGCAATTTGGATACGGATGATAAACCAGGCTCACACTGGGTAGCTGTACATATCGATACGAATGGCATCGGTCAATATTTTGATTCATATGGACGAACCCCTACGCAATATTATCTCGAGTTTTTAAAAAGGAATTGCAAAAGATGGGGCTGGAATGTTGATAGGATTCAGAATGATTGGACTTCAGTTTGTGGTGAATATTGCTTAATGTATTTGCTATATAAGTTTCAGGGATGTTCAATGCATAGTTTTACGAACATATTTACGGGGAACACACTGTACAATGATATTTTAGTGGATGAAATGTTCCGCACATATTTTGTAGAAAATAAGAAATAAAATGTTGTAATAAAATGAAGGAATGTGTTTTATTGATGATTCAGAAAAGCAGTTGAGGGTTAGCAATGAGTAATAGTAGATAAGAACGCCAAGGAATGCAAGGATTAGGCGAACAATGCATCGCTAATGAGGGTGCACGAGGTTGAATAGATAAGAGGATTAACAATGAAACACTAATGAGGGTTCGTAGCACCGGAAATCAATTAGATAAATCAGCTAATTGATTTGCACATCTCCGGAACCGCGCATCCTACGCAAAAACGGATCGCAGAAACGTGATCAGAGCACCCCAAAACCTTTTTTTTTTTTTTTTTTTTTTTTTTTTAGGTTCTGGGGTTCTGGCACACCCGCCCTCAGATCGGTGCGCCAGAACCAGCGTATCACTACTACTGATGAGGTCTATATGATAGAACGAGCGTCGTGACGCCCTTGTGGATATAATTATGAAACTTTTTGAAGTGAAAACATCTTTGTGCGTTGCGCATTTTTTGAGATGGGAAAAAGCCATTGAACTCGCGACACTGTTACCGTAACCGACACCTCTGTTTTAAGTTTTGGCCATTATAAATGACCTTCAAACATATTTATAAAATCGCTATACTTTTTCAAGTTTTCAATTCTGTCGGCACTCCTGGAGTACCACCCCCCCACCTCCCCCCCCCCCAGTTTTTTTTTTGTATATTTCAGCCTAGAAATAGGTAGTCGCAAAATACGTTAAAAACATTGAGCACCAGAGTTGAATAATGCCTCAACGCGAATTTAGACCAGCGCAGCGGTGGGGTAACTGCGTAACACCAACTCGGTAGCAATGCCTTTCATTTTGACAGTTCAACGACATTCATCGTGTTATTTACGTTGTTGAGCAGAACATTTTGTCAAGAGAATCAGGAATGAGGAGATCCGCAGGAGAACCAAGGTGACCGACATAGCCCGACGAATTGCCAAAATTAAGTGGCAGTGCGCAGGGCACATTGCTCGCAGAACAGTTGGCCGATGGGGCCGAAAGGTTCTGGAGTGGCGAAAGCGTACCGGAAGACGTAGCGTTGGAAAGGTGGTCCGACGACCTAGTGAAAGCCGCAGGAACCCGTTGAATGCGAGAAACACAGAACCGGTCCAATTGGAGGTGCTTGAGGGAGGCCTATGTTCCGCAGTGGACATCTTTCGGCTGAAATGATGATTAATTAGCATTAGATATCCTTTAAAATAGCGATATTTATCGTCTTCCAGGGAAATCTACCACCTCAACCTCCCCACGCCCAATAATAGCAGAATTCTCGACTGTGCAAACTAAAGAGACACTTCTGTCGGCCGTCCGTGCGTACAACAAAGGAAGAGGAAAAGATGACAAGTTAAGCACCGCTGTCATTGGTTTGCCTGGTGATCGCCAACCTGTGTTCCTTTTTGAACACCTACCAGCAAGCACCAAAAAGCTTTTCTACCTAGCTAGAGAGTTCGCCAACAAAAATTCCTATAAGTTCTGCTGGATCTCAAATGGCAATATATTCCTGCGCAAGATGGAGGGTGAGAAACAGACTCTTGTGAACTCAGAAAAATGCCTCAGTAACCTTGAGAACACAAATCACACGATTTGACTATCACAGAATGTTCCTATTTATTTTTATTTTTTTTCTGTAACCATTCTTTGTTTATTTTTAATGAGAGTTTTAAAATTAACTTTTACACCACACAATACACTTTTACCTACAGCTATCTGTTACATTTTACATACAACTAAACAGCGCACACAAACAATTATTTATACACTAGCATTCATAATACGTTGCGATTATCTTTCAATGTTTTTCCTGCCTCTTTGCTCAACTTTCTTGCGTAATATCCTAATTACAAATGACTAATCTAGATATTATTAATAATGAAATAGACGCGCTTCATGTATCTAAATCATTCAAGTGTCAAGCAGAGAGTTGCGCGCAGTTTATAAAGGACCTGACAAAAGGTTTAAAAATATTACATTTAAACATACGAAGCATTTCTAAACATTTCGATGAAGTTACAGTGCTTATGCGATTATTGGGTTTCCAGTGCGACGTGCTCGTTCTCACCGAGTGTTGGTTAAGCAAAGTCTTACACTTGCCGACCTTGGACGGCTTCACATCATACCATACTAAAAACACATTCAACCAAAATGACGGGTGTGCTATCTATGTTAGATCTTCCCTTAACGCTGACGTTAGGGAACCACATTTTGCTGACGCGAACTGTCTAATTTGTCGCATAGAGGAAGTTACAATAGTGGCTATTTATCGCCCTCCTTGTTTTAAAAGCATTAACAACTTCATTGATAGCCTCGATAACGTACTCAAACTAACAACTCCTTCCGTAGTCCTGATCGGTGATATGAACATTGATATTAAGATCGACAACATTGATAGTCACTCAGATGAGTATTTAACCTGTGCTGCGTCTAACGGACTTCTCCCAGCTCATCTGTTTCCGACACGGCTTAAAAACTGTTTAGACCACATTTTACTCAAAACAAATAAACCAGCTACTACTTTCGTTATTGACTCATCCATAACGGATCACGAACCATTCTTTACAAACCAGGAGTGGCAACTTGGATGTGACCCGCACTAGATCAAAAATAGACTACGAGTCCGCTATTGAGAATATCAAAACCCATGACTGGTCTCCAATGCTGTCAATCTCGGATCCTAATGATGCTGCAGATGCGTTAATAGGTAATCTCTCGTCTATTGTCATAAAGCACACTCGGGAACATACTGTTCCAAGAAGAGAACGTAATTTGAAGCCCTGGATCACGCCGGGGTTACTCCGCTGTATACGACACCGTGATCGCATGCATGTTAAACTCAAAAAATCGGAACATAACCTAATATTAAGAATCACCTACACTCGCTATCGCAATTTCTGTAACTCCCTGCTGAGAAAACTTAAACGCTCGTATGAAAAGGAACAGTTTCGTAACGCAAAAAAGAATGTTAAAGCTACTTGGAATGTTATTAAGAAAGTCTCGGATCTTCAAACTCAGTCTTCAACTTCTTTTGACCTGTTACATTTAACTGATAATCCAAAATCCTCACTTAATCACGTCAACAACTTTTTTGCTAATGTAGGCAGTGGCTTGGCTTCGAAATTTAAACCACCCTCAATGGTACACAGTTCTGTGTCGAATTCTGAGTCAGGTAGTTCAATGGCCCTCCTTGAGGTAACCGAAAGCGATGTTGACTCCATTATTTTGGGTCTTAGGACTGATTGTGCTACTGGCTCAGACTGTATACCGTCTAAAATAATAAAGGCCTCGAGATGCGTATTAGTTCCGGTTATTACACATATCTGTAACTTGTCTGTAGGTGTCTTTCCAAAGGCGTTTAAAAAAGCAGTAGTTCACCCTATTCACAAGTCTGGGTGCAGAGACGATGTCAATAACTACCGTCCAATCTCGATTTTAACAGCAATGTCAAAAATATTAGAACGAATACTGTATAAGAACCTGACCAGTTTTCTCGACGCAAACAACATCTTAGCGAATAACCAATATGGTTTCAGAAAAGGAATTAGACATCCTTGTGCCACAAAGGCTGAAAAGCCGAAACAGTTTTTTAAAGTGTGTCGTTCCACTCTCTGGCGGACCATCACAAGAGAGACTGAAGCTGTGGCGAGACAGTGCTACCTTACCCAAACCGTTCGTCCCACCCGCTGAAGACCTCCCAACTGGACATGAGTTACTTTGGGTAATCTGGAAGTCTTTAAACAGACTCCGGACCCAGGTAGGCCGAAGCAAGGATAACCTGTTCAGGTGGAGATTCATAGACGACTCCGCCTTGGAGTGTAAATGTGGTGCTGTCCCACAAACGATGGGACACTTAATATCGTGTCCTGCGTGTCCTGTCAGCTGCACGTTACAGGAACTGATGGACGGTGATGAAGTCGCCAAACAAGTAGCCGAATTCTGGGCCGAGTACATTTAGATTGCTATCGACACGCTAAGAAGAAGAAAGGAATTAGTACCGAAGACGCAGTCATGGATTTGTCTAATCACGTGGCTAGGACGCTAGATAGTAAACACAAGTGCCTGGGAATTTTCCTTGATCTGTCAAAGGCATTTGACACCGTTTCTGCCCCAGCCTTATTGAGTAAAATGGAAAGCATTGGAATAC
Source organism: Mesoligia furuncula (assembly GCA_916614155.1). NCBI lineage: Eukaryota > Metazoa > Arthropoda > Insecta > Lepidoptera > Noctuidae > Mesoligia > Mesoligia furuncula. The sequence continues at coordinate 24,911,772 of OU744809.1, read as the reverse complement.
GTGGACACCCAT